>WBMV01001237.1:608066-932191 GCA_013396655.1 Campylorhamphus procurvoides | reverse complement strand
GGGGGTGGCGGGGCCGTCTCTGGGTTAAAAACCCCCAAATCCTCTGGGTCAAAGCCCCGCGGGGGTGTGCGGGGTGTCTGGCGTGGCCGGAGCCGCGAAGGGCCGTGGGACAGCGGCGAGCCCGGCCCGGCTGTGCCCCGACCTCTGCCCGCAGGGCGGGGCCGGCCCGAACCATCCAGAACGGGGCCGATCCTACACGTGCTTCCCCCGGAGCTGCCCAGCCCTGTCGGGCTCCGGGTGTCCCCCAGCCTGGTTTTATTTCATGGAAAGGTCCGGCACGGGTTGGAACACAACCCCCTCTTTAGCATTGCAGAGCTTGGTATGCCCGTGGTTTCTCATTTAAAGGGGATATTTTTACTTACAGGCCTGATAAGTTGAGGCACAGGTAGATTCCCGAGCCAACAGCAGTGCATTGTATCGTATTTTGTAAATTCCCTAGCAGCAAACCCAGTTAATATGACAGTGTTTACCTTCCATTGTTTGCTTCTCTTACTTCCACTCCTTCTGACGTTGAACAAACCCTTTTGAACTCGGGTCGCGGCTCTATTTCCAATGGCAACAGTGTAGCAGACACCTAAAACTTTGCTGCCCCTCCTCTTGATTAGAGTACTAGTTACAAACTTTATTTAACCTGTTGCAAGGGTTTTACAGGTGTTGGTAACACTCAGTATCCAAGTGCTCCCACCTCTTGTTCCTTCCATCCCTCGGGTGTGGAGCTTTGGGCTGATGAGCCTGGCAACTGCGATGTGGGGCTTTTTTTGTCCCTGAAAACCAAGTTAGAAAGTGTGTGGGAAAGTTGTTAAATTTGTAGCGAACGAGGCATAAAAAAGTTACTGGAACTTATAGTTGTTTCAGAGGAACTCTGACTTGAAGTGCGCTTGTATTAAAAGCGAGAATGTTTTGGCCAAAGATACCCAAATATGGTGGTTTGTTTTGTTCCATGGTGTTATTGCAAACAAACTCATGTTTCCTGGCATAGGATAAACATAAATAAACTTCATGTGTGTAAACAATTTGATTGTGTTTGTACTACCTTTACTATTTCCTGGCTAGAGTAGCTAAGAAGGCTTCTTGAAGGTTCCTGTAGGGAACTCATTTAAAAATCACACAGGAAAGTGCTTCTGTGGAGGCTGTGGGCATGAGTTTGAGTTTTGCTGTAGCAGAAGAGAACACCATGTTCTGAAGGAAATATATAATTTGAAAAATCAAGGTGAAAGGAGCTCAAAATTGGATTGAACAGGACAACTATTTCCATTGCATGTTCTATTCAGTTATTCTAGACTCACTGTAGTAAACTTTTATTTTGACATTTAGTGAAGAAAGGAACATTATGCTAACATTTGAATTCATTCACAGTAGTATGCTTTTGCTTCTTGAGGGGGTGGATGATTGCAGTCCAGCAGCACCAAGGATCAGAGCAGTGATACGGTGTTTGAATCAGATCCTTCTGAAAAATAGTTTTGCCCTAAGTCACTGACATCTGATGATATCCATGAGTGAGTGGGTTGAATGGGAAAGCAGATTTTTTTACTTTGGACAGGATGTACACAAACAGTGTATAAAACTGAGATGAAGAGTCATTTGCTTCAGAGGAGGAAAAGAGATGGGATCTAGTGTGTTTTAAATTGAGTGGGTGTGAGTGGACAGCCAGGTTTGTCAATTATTGCCATGGGTTTGCAAGGGAAGAACAAGATTGTCATCAGGGAAAGGCTTAATTATATAGGAGAATAATCTTACTAAATTTTGCTGGCTTTAATTTTGGATGAGGAATTGGTTCTGCTGAGGCTGGTGAGGTTCTCGGAGAGCAGCCTTACTTGTACCTTATCCCTGTTCTCTTCAGTGTGCTAATAAGATGAAGGTGTATTTGGGACTTGTAGAGAAGCCACATGATTTGTGCAAGTGTTGAGCTGTCAGTGAGTTCATATACAAAGTTCTCAGAGTTGGGTGGGGACATTTTCTTGGTTCTTCTTCATAGCTTACAATTCATCAAGTTTCACTGGAGTTATAGAGATGAATCAACCTGCACTCTGTCATGTGTTGTGTATGATCCAAGGAGCTCAAAGAGTGCTGACAGGAGCGTGTCTTTCTCAGAACTTATTTCACACATCCAGGGGAGTGCTGAACAGGGGCTTGGTGGGAGAGGTGTGCAGCTACATATAGCTGCACACAGACATGTATTTTTGGTTCCTGGCATAGGAGCTGAAATTAGGCAAATCATTGGGAAGAAGTCTAGGGAAATGATTTTTATATCATAGACTAAAAATGGCTCTAGGTGACAGGGAGCTAGGAAACTGAAGTCATTATCCTGAGGGAAGGGAAACTAGAATAGAAAGGTGGAAGTTTTTTGTTTCTCCTGCTCTTCATCTAAAATTAAGAGGTGGGCAGTGGTACTTGGCCTGCAGAAGTGTAGTGGGTTGTTTGGTTGGGGTTTCTTAAGGACTGAAGCCTGATGAATGACATTTATTCCTGATTCACAGGAACTAAGACTGGGCTGTCAAGAAAGGATATGCTAGAAAAGAAAACAACAATTTAAAGTATTTCTCTGGAAGATAATCGATGAGTATGTACACATGCAAATAATTAAAGATGAGCTATATTAGAACTACTAATTCAGTAATTTTCTGCTTTAGATAATTTGTACAGGCATTCAGGTTTCATACAATTTGTGACATAACTTCATCATGAGAATTGAGTTTCCAGTTTTTATACTAGTAGTGTGTAAACTGGAGTATTTTACTGAAGTTTAATCTGTTTTATGTTTTTTGTTTAGTTTTGGGTTTTTTTCCTCACTTTTTGCTGGCTCAAGGACTGGAGGTGGGAATGAGTGCCTGGGTTTTTTGTCATTAGCTTTGTTTAGAATGAAATGGGCAGAAAATATCTAAATTGTTTTGGCAAACAATCACCTGATCCCATGCCAGCCCTGGCAATAGCTGGCATGAGGTGGCCCTGAGCAGTTACATGGGTTTGGCAACATGCTTGTTTTGCTTGTTTAAAAGTATGCTTGTTCTACGAGGGGAAGCAGAGTCAATGAAGGTTGTCAGGGAGATTGCTGGGATTCCTGTGTTTGTTAATGCTTAACTTAGATGTTGTTTGCTCTCCTCTGCTTCGGTATCACATGGGAAGTATGCAATTCTGTTGAGGATCTGGGAAATGGGAAGTGGTTGTCAGTTCTGGTGTGACACAGCTGTCATAGCTTACCAAGACCAAGGGCTTGGCAAGTTGATTATTTTTTTGGTGGAAGACTTGAGGTCAGACTTGCTACAGAAGTTCATAGGAGAAAATAGGAGACAATGGTCATAAAATGAAACAGGTGAGGTTGCTGAAGAGGAGACTAAGTAAAAGAGGAAAAGGTATTTTGAAGGGTGGTTAGGTGTTTTTTGGCCAGAGACACTGGAATCACTGTTCTTGGAGGTTTTCAAGTCCTGAAACCTGGACAAAGTATTTACCAGGCTGGTTAGGATTCAGTGTTGACCCTGCTTTTTAGGCAGGAGTTTGGACTACATTGAGAAAAGAATAAGGTCCTTTCAAACATCAGTGATTCTATGAGTCACCACTTGAGGAGAGGTGTTATAACAGGATTTGTGGTGCTTTGGGAGTATTAGAACACTGTCTGACTAGAAATTAACATGGCCAATGATTTTGGTGGTGTTTTTTAATTAAAGTTAGAAATATATCTTGTCAGTTTATTGTTAGCAGAAGTGCATGCAGTGCCTAGTGCCATGCCAAAGCACTCTCCATTACCCCCAAGTTCCCTTCAGGTCTGTGTGGTAGCTGTTCAGTGATAGATACTCCCCTTAGCTACAAACTAAATTTGTGAAAGAGGTTGTATTCTTAGTGTGATCCTGTCTTTAAAAGCAGATTAGGAGAAAGGTGTTGTGTAACATGAAAAACAAATTGTTAGGTGAAAGAGAGAGCTTATTTAATTTGAGAGCAGGTTGATTTGGTGATTGACCCAACAAAGAGCAACTCTTATTTTGAGAGCAGAAATTGTTTGTACTTAATACTGAAGTCTTTGAAACCCTGTGAGCTTTGAGATGAAACAAAAGCTGTGAAGATTCTTACTAATGGGCCATAACCTGGCATCAAAGAGTAGAATAAAAGCTTTTATGAATTAGTTTTTAAACAGAAGTAAACTTGGGAAGAGTTTTCCTATCTACGTTGCTCCAGCCCTATCAGTGCAGGAGTTAAGGAGTGATTGAAGTTGTTTGTGTCAGTCCCTGTGAGACTGGCTGGGTGCTCAGATCCTACAGGGAAAGCTGAGTGCTTTCACACATGACTCGTTTAGGTATCTGCACACTGCATACGTGAACTATGAGTCAGGTTGAGCAGAGATTTTTGGCAAACAAGTTACATGTATAATGTTTGAGGTCATAGTGTCTCTGAGTGAAATCAGTGTGTGCCTGCAGAGGATTCTTGCTTGAGGAAAGAGCTCACTGAAATTGCTTGTGTTCTAGAAGACTCTTGGTCTCATTAGATCAAAGTCAGGATATTTCAGCAAGTGAACTTAGTTAAGGTTCAAATATTACTGAAGAGTAAAATTAATGTCTTGGGGAACTTTGGTTCTGTTGCTGGGAAGTGTTCTGAGCAGGCATGGCTGCTGACACTGTGGTTGGTGCTGATATTTAGCTGAATGCTGTAGCTTTTAACATGAGTTGACATTGACACTGTTTAAATGAGGTGATAGAGACAGTGATAAGCCTATCTGCCTGTGGTAATTTAACTTCCTGAACTACTACTTGTAAGACAAAACTGTAGAGCTCTTCTGTACCATACAGGAAGCTTTGCAAACAAAGCAGGTTCCACCTAGGCAAAGGGAGAAGCAATTGTGAGAACTGGCAGTGTGCATATCAAATGGAAGTGATGGTTTCTGAGATTTTTAAGCATTGTGGTGCTGAATATCCAAGTGTTTGAGGATAAACTTTTGGGTTTGTATCACAAATAGCCTGTAAGGCTTGCTAATGACTCTGGGGTTGCTGGTAGAAGGAGAAGATAGGCCTAAGAAGTTAATATTTTCTGCATCAACTGCAGTTCTTTAGAGGTTATCAATAATGGCAAATAACTTCTCTGTATTTCTTTTCATCCCTGTCCAAATCTAGAGTAGAACAAGTGGTTGGTGGTTGCTGCTGAAGCAACTGGCAATTTCAGTTGGTTCTTCATCAGTTTACTTATTCAACCTTAAACCCACAAGAAGTTAGGAAATTACTGAAATGAATATTTTTACACACTTCCTTACAACATGGTCATTGCTTAAATTCACTATTTTTTTTAAAATTAATAACTTTGTTTTGGAGGAAATACTTTTTTTGTTAGAAAAGGGCTATGGTGGTATAGCAGATAATTTTGGGAGATTAACAGTTGAAAGACTTTCTTCAGTGTTTGTGTAGCAGTTGATAAAGTGCCAGGTCAGCAAAGATGACTTATCTTTAACTTGCATATTTGTATCAAACTGATCTTTTACCTCAGATCTTGTGAATCAGGTGGCTTTTTGCTACAGTACTAGTGGAATGAGCACCTCAAGGATCCCACTTTCAAGTGTAACTTCTTAGCAAGTACCTAAGTGGAATGTTTCATGACAAAAGTAATACTAACACAGGCTGCAAGGCAAATATATACTTGTTAGTTATTTATTGTATGGGACAAAGGGATGACAAAGAATTTGCTTTTTGGAGGGAGCAGTACGGGTTTAAGCACTCTCCATACCCTCCCTGGTGCTCTACTAAAAAAAATTGCGTGGCAGCAGGATGGAGAAGGTCATGGAAATGAACCAGTCAAAACCAATCCTTTACTATTTGCTCTTCTTTTTTGCTAGAATAAGACTAGAGTTAAGGCACACTAGAACTTTTTATTTGTCTAAAGTTCCTCCACCAGTACCATGAAATTATCTGCTTTTCAGCCTTCTCATGACAGCTGTTGGATATGGTGTGAAAGCAGCACAGACCTGAAAAGAATCTGCTGTGGCAGATTACGTTATGTTGTAACATACATTATTATATAAACCATGGACTCATCTGCTTTATAGAGACTGAGAAATAGCTTGGAAGTTCAATTCTGGAATAAGCCAAGCATGGGAATTTTATATTTTAATACAGCTCCTGAAGGTCTTTGGTCCACCTGGGTGTGGTAATATTTGACCTTAAGGTGTAGTGCATTCTGTACTGTCACCACACCTTCTCTGTTGTATAAAACAGAAATATTCTTAATATTTAGTAGATATGATCTCCTGTGTAAACAGAAAACTGTCTCCCAGTGGAGAGTTAGGAGAAGAATAATTTCAAGGTGATGCATATGGCAGGTAGCATTTTTTAAGGTTCCCTTCTTGGTGTTTTTGGTGATACTCAGAGCAAATCACTGGAGACAGTATTAGGTGTGGTGAATGTGTGATGCATGTTTGCTGCCTGCAAGTGTTCTTTGCATAGTGTTACTAAAAATATTTTCAATTTCTACTTTTCTAATATTTAAGTGTTTAAACTAGTTTTGAAAGTGAAGAATGTAAGTATAAAAGACACTGATTTAAAAAAGTCAACACACACATAATTGGAAAGAATCTGGCTTTCTGTTCCTCAGTGATTTACATGAATGGGTAAATATAAATATTTTCTTAACACACGTACTCTTACTGCTCTGCTACTTATAGTGGAAACATGAAGTTTCCTTTTTATAATAAGACCCCATTAAAATGTTTAGTTTATCCTTTTATGTGAGAATAAATACAGGAGAACTTGCTTGAGCAGCTTTGAGCACTGCTGCCTCGTAGTTTAGAACAAATTCCTCAATAAAACAGTTTGAGACAGTTGGGGAGAGTGCTGTGGAATCCCAGCAGCTGGATCTGTAGGGCTTTGGCTCTCCAGGCACTAAAGCTGTAGTTTTAGGTGCTGTAGGCCCAAGAAATTGCAGCACTGGTGGGTGCAGGTTGGCTTGAAGGTACACAGGCTTGTTCCCTCCTGTTTCTTTGTTCAGGGATCAGCTAGTCAAACATTAATAACTTTGTCCTGGATGGCATCACAGAAACAAAACTGCATCAAACTACGTGTTTAGGCATGAGGATGAGAGGAAATAACCTGAGACCTTCAATGTTCACATGGACACCTTTTTGTCACAAGTGGTCAGTTACATGTTCACCAATGGCTCTGAGTCGATTCATGTTGGGGATGGTTGAACAAGACAAAATAAGTATTTTGATCAGGAAAAATGTTAGTTCTGCAATTCATTATTCCTTCTTACTATGGTAAGAGCTAATAATGGTTGTTATAATGACATTTAAAGATGCCTGGGGCTTTGTGTTTTTTAATGAATGTAGCTTTGTGAGGAACAAACACAAAGCCAACATGAGATTCATTAGATTCTAGACTCCTAATAACAGAATAATAAGAGTAGTTAATTCTTATGTAGAGTATCCTGCTTTCCTGTCTGCATTTTGGTTCTTCAGGTTCTTTCTCTTGCTGTGAATTATTTTTATATCTATTAAATTCAAGTAATTTCTGAAATACTTTGACTTCATAATGGAGCTATGCTGGATGTTTGCATTTGTGATTGTGTGAGCGCATGAGTAGCTGAGAACTTGACAGTTGTTAATAGTTGAGATGGTTACATGTTCCAGTTGCAATAGAACAGGTAAAAATGTGCATAAAGAAGAAAAAAGATGACAGCATACCAGGCTACGCATATACACAGATGCCATATCCATTTTATTTGTTGTGCGAGCTGCATTTAAAGGGTAAATTAAAAAGAAAATGCTGGAGTGCAAAACCTGAAATTCAGAGGGTACACCCATGCCAGTTCTAGAGGTGGCACATGAACATTAAGTGAGATCCTTCAGTCGGTGTGTTCCCTCTGTAAGCTGCACATTAGCACTGGTATCTGATTTTGTATACACTGAAGTAAAGTTTACACATAGTAATGAATTCACAGGAGTGAATTTTCATTCTCCAGCTTGTTACAGCTTGATGTAACTAGAAAGGTAAAGAATACAACAGAAGGCTTTGGTAAAATTTCTGCCTGTAAACCAGATAAGTAATTTTAATTTTCATATTTTACAAATAGGCATTTCCATTTGAACTTCAGACCAAGCTTGGGTGGATAGGACAGGTTTCTAAAATCCATTGAGGCTAGTTTTTAATATTCTGTGAATCAAACTAATTCCTGAATAGTTTATAAGAGAAACAGTAATCCCATCAGGTAGCATTTATAATTGACAATTGTTTTGGCAGTTTACAGGAAAACCTTTATAAAATTTGTGTGGTGTTCCATGGTTACCAAAGCACGTATATCACTTAATAAGGTAAACCATCTTTTTTCCCCCCTTTTCTCCTTTAACAGAATATAACAGATTCTCCATAATGTATTACAGGCTTCTGTAATTGTCCTGAATTCCTCTTGTTAACAGGGAATCCCACCTATATTGAAGGCAAATGATACCATAGGCTTCCTCATTATTGTGTACAATGAAGTTCCTCCCTATTCACTTGCTGCTTCATTTCCTACTTCCCTGAAGGACAATTAATCTTTTCAGGAATCTGTTATAAACAGGAAAGAATAGGAAAGGAACAGAAAGCCTTTGTATGTAACACAGCAGCTATAAATTCAATTTAACCCAATATTCTTTGACTATTGAGTTACAGTATGGTCCATGCCTGTGGAAATTATTCAACCTTTAATTTCTGTTCTTCAAGGAGAAGCCAAAATTCCCTGCTATGACAGCAGCACTGCTCATTTTTCCAAGTTTTACTGTTGCATCATTAATCATTAAGGGAGAAAAAAGTGAAGGACCATGAATTTTTTTTGTAATGTAGGGATCAGGAACTGCTCTGATAAAGCACTTGCTCTTTGCTAGTAAGTCTGTGTCTTGGAAGACAGACAAAATTATTCTAAGAAGTTGTTGACATGATCCCTGTGACCATGTTCCAAGTCTGCTGGGTACAGACAAAATGAATAGTCCTCACAAGTAATCCCAGCTCCTTTGGCTCACTGCATCCCTTCTCCTGCCAGTTTGTTGTGGAGTGTGTTTTGGTTGGTTGGATTTCGTGAGGGTTTTCTTACTCCTCACAAAACAACCCAAACAAAGCAAATACACATGTTCTCACTTTCTCAGAGTCTGTCAGAAGTAAAATACTCCATTTTCAAGGAACTGCCCAGTACCCAGTGAAGCTCTGTTGCAATTTGCTATTCGTGTTCTGCTTTATTTTTAAGTATATCAAGTCTCTCCCACCAGCTATGTTTGGCCTGTTTTAACTTCTCAAATGGTAGCAGAGGAAAATCCAAATGGACTGTGACATTTATTTCAGTGTTTACTGTACCCACAAGATCAAGAGATTTTCTACAGAACCACCAGCATACAGTTAAGAATTTTCTCCAAGCTATCTCTGCATATAACAGCAAGAACAGTACCCAGAAACTGAGTGTGTCCTTGTGCAGGGGTATTAGGCTGTACTTGCATGCACTGTCAGAGGAAGGAAGTAAGCAGCAATGAAAGAAAATTGTGCACAAGTATTAAAGTGAAAACATTTCTCAAAGTAGTTTTACTTAGTTTTTCAGAATGGTTTCAAACCAAGTGTCTCACTCTCAAGTCAACTGATCATTGTTCTCGGAAGAAAAGACTTGGAATTCAACAAAACATTAATCCTAGATTCAGAGCATATAAATGTAGTTAAAAGGTTAAAAACTATGATTGCTCTTCAGTAAAAGTGAAGTGAATCTTGTCACAATAAAAAGAGGTATCTCTCTTGAGGAAGTAAGATATAAAAAGAGGAGGCCTCTTCTCACTACTCTTAATTGACCAAACTCAGGAGCTTTAGAACAGCTTTCTCTGTCTCAGCAGCTCCACAATGTGTCTGAATGAAAAGATCAGCCACTTACACTCAGGAGAGCCCAGAAGAAGGGAGGCATGAGCAGCAGTTTGGTGCACATCAAGTATTGCTATCCAGCCAAACTGGCTTTCTGCTGCTGCTACAATGAAAGCAAAGAGCTTTCAAACCCACTGCTTGTAACTAAGCATAAAATTGAGATAAAGTCTGCACTTACTATCTCAGGAATTGTTTTGACATAGCTTTTCCAGTTTAACTGTTCCAGAATGTTTCAAATGTACTTCCCAATAATATTATACAAAAAAAAAAAAAAAAAAAAAAAAAAAAAAGCAAAAGCCAAGTTCCTTGAAAACTCAAAGCTCCACATTCAAACACAACTGCATTTTTGAAAAGTAAGCAGCAGAGTCGCAGGGATGAACATGGTCCTGACAGGCACACTTGGCAGGAGAGCACAGGGCACAGGGGGAGCAATCAGCATCCAGCACTTCCACTGGCTGCACCAGGAGCTGCTCTGACTTCATTTTTAATTAAGGCCCAGAAGTTGATCCAATGGCTATTCAAGTAACTAGTTTAGCAAGTGATCTCAGTCTATTTTCCTAGGAAAATCTTTCTAATTTTCTTCCAAACCCATTGATTCGCTTGCTGTAGGTACAGGACTCAGAATATGCTGACACTGCCAAGCAGTCCTGCCCAGTGCAGCAGCAACCACTTGGACAGATGGCTGCTTCTCTGATAAAGTACATCTGGCACTTTTTAGAGGCACCAAATATATGCACAGAAAGCTACGAAGGATTTTTGAAATTATTCCAATGCACTCCTAATCTACTAGCATTTTACTAAAGGAAGCTTAGGAGGTGCAGCTTTTGAAATAAACTTTCTTATCGAGCAAAGCATAGAACATAATTGGCACTCAACTATCTGAATCCTTTGTTTTTCTTCTCTTTTTTAAATACCATGTTCTTTAAGAAAGACCATTAAAGGCTCCATTACTAAGATTGTTAGATTTGAAAGTGAAATTATTTAAGCCCAAAGTAAGTGCACTGCTAGTCTGCAGGTGACCCAAAATGGATATGATGACAACATGTATGCTTAGCCTGATGTTTGAAGAACCAGAAGAAGTGTAATTTCCATCCCCGTTTCCCCATTTACAGGGACAGCTGGTGCAGTCCCATATGCTGTCTTGTTCTGTCAAATGTGAAGTTGGTTTTTTTGTATGTCTTGAAGCAAAATCTTACCTGTACTCGTGCAGCTCAGGCTGCATATAACAGATGAAGTCTCTCTGAAGGTGCATGTAGAAACTGTATCCATTTCTGTTGCTACAGCTATTTTATAGAGATTTGATAGAATGTTTAAAGTGGAAGTTTCTTAATTAGTTTACCGAGGCACGATGGGGGAGGTGGCCTTTTCCCTCATCCCCCAAGGATCAGACCATGGTATTTGTGAGAGTGAGTGTCCAATATGATTCCCATTCCTCGGGCATGCTTCCCCCTCCCTCCGGTTTGGGAGCTGAGACATCTCCAGCACTGCGATTCACCACTTGGTGCCCTCTGCTGTTAATGATTTACCAGCCGAGGTGAGCCTCGGCCTTTATTTAGCATAAGGAACCATCTAACTTGTTTTGGAGCACTGCTCATTTCTGGATGGTCACTCTCCTGGGGGAAAAAAGTAGAGGAACTGGGAAAAGCAGGCGGCTTCCTGGCTGGGAGGTGGCTGCCATTGTCCAGTGGAACTGCACTGACCCAGGGCTGCCAACACGACCAGCTCTGCCGCTGATTTTGGCAGCCTGCTGTAAGGGCTTCACATGCTCCTGCTACAGCTCCAGGGGATGTTTACCTTCATGGGCAGCTTTGAGATTAAGCCTTAGTTTAGAAATCTAAATAATGCATATTTAAGGAGTTTGTGAAGCAAACAGCTGCAAGGCAAACAAGATTTTCCCATATGGTGTCATATAGCCCAAATGTAAATGTACAACAAAACTATCAAAACTCTTAAGTGTTGCTCACTACAAGTATCTTTGATATAGCAGATGGATCACAGCAGTCATTCCAAGGTTTTTTTTGTGAAAGCACAGTGAATTCTCCTTGAAGTGGGAAAAATATTACACTAAAGCAAACATTTTGTGAACTGTATTTTTATTAATTTTATTAGTAATGTCGTATATACTTCATCATGGGTAAAGATCTTGAAAGGCCTAAGTGAGTATGTAGTTCTAGTTTCTGCACATCAGCTCATCTGATTCTGGTATCTTTTCACAATTTCCTAGGTGCCTTTTTAGATTTCATTACAAAATTGAATACATTAACAGATGGTTAAATTGTCTAATGGGAACATTATTCATTCTCTGAACTGAAGAACAGAGGTTGTAGGAGTGAATTCTATTCTGTGACTGTAAGACCTAGATTCAGATTGCAGTCAACTTTTTGTACTTCAGATATAAACCAGCTTTGGTTTTTGTCCCTTTAAACTCACTACCTTGGTTCAGGCACTCATATGGGAAATTATTCCCTTCCTGGTTGTATGCAAATATGTTTGCAGGCAGATAAAAAGCAGTTGTCCTTGAGAGAAGCTTTACCATGACTTTTGCAGGTGTTGAAGTCAAGGTAAATTTAGAAAACAGTCATATGTCTTGGTTTAAAGAAACCCATGAGAGTTAAGAGGTCAAGTTTCTGTTTGCTACCCCTGGAAAATGAGCTTGGCTCAGAGCAGCTGGAGCTGCCCCTGAGGTTGGAGCCTTTGTGCAGGGCAGATGTTGCAGCGCACCACAGTTTGCCTGTACAGTGGGCAGGGCAGTAAAAGTTGCTGTTAAGTTTAGAAGTTATCCAGCTGAGCATTGTTTCATGATACATGTGGGGAACTGGGAGTTACTTCTGATTTTATTTTTGTGGTGGAAGTGAGTCTTGAGGTAACAATTAAGAACATGGCAAAGTACTAATTAAATACCACGGTAAGATCAATCAATCCATGTATATGCACCTTAATTTAAAACTCATGGCCAGCTCAAGTGATCTGGAAGGTTTTGTAATACACAGGCTAGAAAAAGATCTAAAGCAAAGTAGACTTGCTGAGAGTTTTGCGTTAAAAGTCGATGCAATCATCTCAAGTCATTTAGTTCTGTGAATGTGACATTGTTGCTGCTTTAGCCAGAATTGAGCTTGTGTGAGGATATAGTGATTTCTATACCAAGACATCTAGTGAACTGTGTATATCTTTCTACTGTTTTCATATGCAAGATTTCAATTGCTCTGAATGTTAACATGGCTGAGATTGCCTTTCAAAATAAAAAAATTGTGTGGTGCAGTTCCATTAGTGTATGCTTTGATTTTGGTGTGGCTTGCTGATGTAATCTGTTTGTACTAATGCAAGTTCCCAGATGTGCCGAGTAAACTATAAAACTGGGCAGAGTAAATAGACTGGAAAGGCTGTGTTTGAAAGGGAGAAGCTCTGTCACTTAAGTCTTCTGGGTAAAGAGATAAATCAGGAGAAAGTAGTTCTTTGGTATAGATGCTGAAGAAATTCTGTGGTTTGTGTTGATATTAAAAACAGAGATGATATACTGCTGTGTTAAATTATATGTAGCTTTATACATAGAAATACTAATTGGATGTGTATTATCTGCAAATGCTAATTGTAGGGATTTTTGGAAAACCTTTTCCTTTGGCAGTTGGTGTCTTTAACAAGCTGTGAAAGTGTCGAGTTCTTTTTGTCTTGTGTTGCTCTGCTGTCTCATAGATGGCTGATAGAATAATGCTGGAGGACTACAAAATCCACAATATCTTAAACTTCCTCCTAGGGAAGTAAACTACTTCAGGTTTATGTTCTGAAATCAGACTGAAAGTGTGATTTCTTTGTTAGTATAAGAGATTGTCAAAATAGTGTGAGAATGTGCAGGTACATAACTGCCTCTGCTTTGCCTCCAGCTACTTGCAGTTTCTCTCCTACCTGTTCAATGTGTTGCTTATCTGGAGTAGCTGCTGGCAGCAGTGTAGCTTGTGCACCATAAGGATACCTGGGAAGAGTGCTTGAGGTGTCTGAGAAAATGCTGTGTGGTATCTTGTTTTAGTATTCCGTATTTTGCCCAGAGGAATTTGAGTGACAAATGCAATTTAACTTTAGAGATGGGGTAGATTATCCTGTTCCAGGTTCAGGGAGAGATTGACAGTACTAAAATGAGAAGGGAAAAAAAAAATCTAGTACAACTAACTGCTAAAACAGATACGGAGTTGTTGAAATTCTTGCTTGCATATTTATCTCTGTGTTAAAATCATGGTTAGGCTTTACTTCATTTTGCTCAGTAATCTCAATTAAACAGGAAAGGTCTGTTTACCAGAGCATGCACACCTTAGTTTTGTTTTTATGTTTATAAGCTCCATACTAAGTGCAGGTAACGAAAATACAGGAGAGGTGTAAGGAAGAGCACTGAGCTGTGGCACTTTGGAAACTGAAGGGTTTCTGTCAACATCTGGCTGTACAGATGTCTGTGCTGGCTCAGCCTGAGGTGGAGTTTGGTCATAGCCCCACACGGTGCTGTGTGCTAGATTTGTGACCAAAGCAATGCTGGTAGAACATCAGTGCTTCAGCTTTGGCTGAACATCCCTTTCCAGTGTCCAGGCTTGCTGCTTCCAGTGTGCTCCAATCCAGGAACAGGAGTGGTGGTCTGAAAGATGGAGGGGGATGCAGCCAGGACAGCTGATCCACAGTGACCAAAATGATATTCCAACCATATAACATCATGTTCCACAATAAATCCAGGGCTATGGCCTGGGGAGGAGGAATTTTTTCCAGATTAGCAGTTGCTCAGAAGCTGGGTAGGCATTGGTCTGCTGGTGCTCCATGATGGTTTTACATAATTTGTTTCTTTATTTTATTTTTCCCTTCATTTAATAAATTGTCTTTATATTACAACCATTAAGTTTGTCTTGCTTTTCTAGTTCTGATTCTCTACATAATCTTGCTGAGAGTAAATGAGCAAGTGGCTCTGTGGGGACTGACTTGTCAGCCAGGGCCCACCACGCTGTTCCATGTACTTCCGAAAGCTTCTTGAATTCTGTTCCTCCATAAGTTCCAGACCTTAATTTCCTATTTATGACAACTTTCTGTAAATTGAGCAAAGTTCAATTGGTGAGCAATATAGGTGGGATTTTTTTGACCCTAAATAGAAATGTAACATTGGTGATTTTTGTCAGCAGGATTTTCCTGCTGTGAAAGAAAAAGTGAGCGGGTAAAAGGGAGGAGAGGTGATAGTGAGGGGTTTGTGAATCACCAGTTCAGTGACTTGAACCAGTTCACCTACCAATTGGCATTACTCAGAGTTAAGGACAAGTTGGCAGAATACTCTGGAAGCTTGAGCACAGGAAATTCTCCTCAACCCTGAGTCTCCAAAATGGTCAGAACTGAGAATGTCACAGAACTCTCTGCTGGTGCTGTTTGAAGTCCAGGAGTCTGTGTTTGTTTTGGAAAGCCTTCTAAGAGATCTTGCATTTTTATGCAATAGTGGGGGTAATAGAGCAATGAATCCAGGTTCATGAATTAAATAGTCGAAAGACAAGGTGCAATGGGAACCAAGCTTGCTTTTTCACAGAAAATATAGTATATTCCATGTTCATTTAGTTGTGCTAAAACACAGCGAAATTTCAAATGCTTTTAAATGTTTGAATACATGAAATGCAGACTTCTTTATTCTGAGACAGTAGGTAACACTATCTTTTTTTCTTTGATTTGTGTGTGTTGTTTTTTTTTTTTAATAGAATATTCAAATAAAAACTTTGGCAGATGATGTGGTAAGGTCTTTGTAGCATCTTAATTTGCAATGGTAACTCCACGCTGCATGCTACTTTACTTCAAATATTGTGGACAAAAGAACATGTTCTTATAAGGATATTAAACTTTATACTTCAGAAAATGGAGTGACTATTCCTAAAGATCTTAATTGTAATTTCTATTGAAGAAGACTAATTGTGATTTCTGTTTGAAGAAACTTCCTTAAGCACCTTCAAAATACTTTAGTAATACTGTGAATATGTTGAAATGGTTACTCAACAGTTCAAGTGTTATTTCTCTTGACCTTCTCTTTAAGAGTAAAGGCTCTGCAGTGGTTCTTCCACGTTAATTGCCACATGATTCAAGTGGAACCATTTGGGGAATAAGTGTGTACTGAGTGCCGAACAATAAGTTTGGATTCAGTAGCACTAACTTTACAAAGGTGAATACTTTGAAACCAGTTGCAAAGTATTTTTGCGGAAACTTAGATAATTAAAAACTTGTGTTTTATATATATGTAACAGTTGAGCCACACTGGATATTGAGTTGATGATATTCTACATGTCTGAAATGAGGAGATTGTACCTAATAATCATGTAGAATATTTATTTGTGGCCTCAGAGTGATCTCACTATTGCAATCTCATTAAACAAATTTGTTGTTATTAAGTTACACTTGAAACAGATCACAGTATGGTGAAATTGAATCTTAAATAACTTTTTGTGACTGCTGAATGGGATTTTTAAGGTAAATGAACTGTTAAATTGCATTTGATGTATATTGGCTAAATTTGGATACTGCCTTTCGGGCATTATGTCCTATCCTTGGCCTTTTCACTGTGCCCTAATTTTAGTTTCCAAAAACATAACTTAAGCTTTTATAATAAGGCAAAAAAGGGATTAAAGTAATATTCTTGCCTTTTTCAAGACATGAACTGTATATCCTTGTAAGTATTGTGTTTCTGTCCACAAGTGTAACATTTCCAAGGAAGAAGAAAACCCACCCCACCCCTCTTTAAAAAACACAACCCCCCCGCCCCAAAAGAACTCAAAATAATTTCAAAGGGGAATGCAGCTTATCTAGGGGTACTCTCCTTCAAAAATTGAACATAGTCTTCCAGGATCTCAAAAATTAACAATGTAAAAATGAACAACAGCAAAAAGAACAACAAAATAAAAGAAATCCTTCTTCTCCATACTCCACAGCACTTACTTAAATTTATCTACTCCGGACTCCCTAATCTAAAATGAATCAAACCTTTTCCAAGTGCAATACTCCATTAAGCTTTTGACACCTCACAGAGGTGGTATAATTGTAGCAAATATAAATGTTGGCTTCCATGTTTTCAGGGAGATGACAAGAACTACTATGAATGATCTTGGTAACCCTACATAAGCTGCTCTTAGATGAAAGCACGTCTTTATAAGGCTGTTCAGTGCCTGAAACAAATACAGGTGTATTTGTTGATGCAAACAGTTAATTGAGAAAAGTTGCTATAGGCATCATGTTCTCAAAATGAGCGTATATATACACACGTGTGTGTGTATATATATATATATATAATTGAAGACAGTTACTAAGTAAAAAAAATTCGGCCTCTATTCAGAATAGTTATTTTTTAAAAATAAAGTAACAAATGGCCTTATAAGGACAGTGCCCTTGTTTCCAGTATTAACCAAGTAACTGAGTAAGCATGCTTGGAAACCAAAGCTGGGGGTGTGGTGTGAGGGCTGAGCCCAGTCACTGGCAGAGCGTCTGACTTGCTTTCACTAATGTCTGTTATGTGTATTTAATATGGGTGGCTGCTTCTGTGTCAGTAATCCATTACCTGGCTTTGGAAAAGTCTGCACTAATTTCAGGAGTCTGTACTCAAAAACACTTCAAGGAATTGTCAACTATGCTTGGGGCATTAATTCCTCTACAAACTTTATTTTACTTTAGCAGGATTTTTTTTATAAGCCTGATGAACTTGTGAGTACTTCCTTCCCAACGCTGGCTTTTTCAGTTGTCCTCCAAAGACTTATAGCTCTTCAGGTGAAGGAACACTTGGGCATGACCTTTGTGGTACCAAGTTTATTCACTATCAGGATAATTAGGGACTAATGTGAGAAGATGGGCTGAAGATTTTGAAATGCTAAGAGTTTAACCTAGATGGTGTATTTTTGAAGCTGTGAGGAAATATTTATATCCCTCTTGCATGTGACCTGTCACAAATTTACCTCATATGTTATTGTCTTTGTGTGAAAAGTAATCTCTGCATATTAAGAGTATTTTTACTTACAGTTCAGTTTGAGTTTTAACTCTGCTGCTTGAATTAACTAAAAATGTGTGCATTGCTGCCATGCAATTGTCTGCTTTCCTATATTTCTATTTCTGCTTATTTTTGAATGACTGTCTTTGCAGCGTGACAGAATTACAAGCTTCAGAAGATCAGGAGTGAAAAAAGAGAAGCCTCTCATTCAGCATCCTATTGACTCCCAGCCTTCCATTAGTGAGATCCCACATGCCCAGGCACTTGTTGATGAGCGTTGCATGAACTTATCAGAAAAAGAAGTCATGGATCTCTTTGAAAAAATGATGGTAAGATGATGTTCCACATAGTTTTATGAGTTTTTATTTTGTTTCCAAGTTAGCATTGATTGTGTAGCATTATTTTCAAATATTCTAATTCTGGGGAGTATTAACTACTTATGAGGGCATAGCATAATATAGGCCTGATAGAGCTGTCTAAATTGGCACATATCAGAGAATGCCAGCATTAGAGATGTTTACATTGCTAGGTCTACTTCTACAGGCAAAGAAAAAAGGCAAAAAAACCAAAACTGCTGATTGTTTCATTAAGGTAACCTCTACAGACCTTAGTTGTAGTTACTATTGAGGGACAGTTTTTAGTGAAGTTAATAAATACTGTTGGAAAATAGTATTTTCCATTAATAAAATATTGATGTCTAGAAAGTTTTGCATAGTCTTGAATATCCCTTGTCATGGGATCATTTATTAAGGCTTTTGATTGTACTCACAAAGGCAGCTTTTCTGTGAGTAACACAGAAACCAGCTGAAGTAGGTGTGTGTCCTGCCATGCACACTGGTGTTGATATGTGAAGTATCAGGAAATGAGGTTTTGTGAGGATTTTCAGAAATACAGTTTTCTGTATTGTTCTTCAAAATTGTAGTAAACTTCCATGCAGTCAGAAACTGTCCTGTTTCCTTGTGTGGTTCTGCTCTGGTCAATGAAGCTGTGAATCTCTTGAAGGATTGGATGAGTGTTAATTAACACTTGCTTGATTTGCTAGTTAGATTAAGGGATTAGTCTTTAACTTTTCCAGGTAATGTTAATTGAAGCAGACAATAGGTCTGTCTTCAGGAGACTAACAGTTCTCTGACAAAACTGTTCACTAGTAAGTTATTACAGTAGCATTTACTAGTTTTAGTTGCTAATCTGAAGTTCCTTTGACTTTTAAGGACAAGACTAGTCATGACTAGCAGTGATTACATTGCATTTAATCAGTTATGTTAAAACAGGCATCTTTGAATTTAATCTACCAGAACATTTTGACTTTTAGGCTTGTTTTAAATACATCAGTTTAACACTTTCACATTTAGCCTTTCTCTAAGCTAATAATCCATGTAATAACAGCCTTCCGATTAGATATTGTGGGAATGGTGTCTGTTGTGATGAGAGTGTATTAAAAATATAGGAACTTCCCAAGAGTTAACACTTAGGTATCAACTCCAGGTGTAGGATTTTTGGTTTTGTCCTCTAGTTCTATTTCTTGAGCCAAATTTCACCGCTGTTAACTACCATTTATGCACTTAGACTTTTGACTAAGTCTCAAAAAAGTGAAGTCACAAGAGGTGACAGAATTAAATGAGAAAATCGGGTAGCTCAGAATTAAAAAAATGTGCCTGCAGATAAACTGGATAAAGTCACTTATTTGTTTAACGAAAGTAGTATAAAAAGAACACAGACTAACAAAAGCACAAAATAGATTCTTGATGTTCTGTGGGCTGTTTCTTTACAGGAAGACATGAACCTGAATGAGGAACGTAAAGCTCCTTTGAGAGATAAAGACCTGGGCACAAAACGTGAGATGGTTGTCCAATACATTTCTGCCACTGCCAAATCCGTAAGTACTCACCTCTCCAAGAGAGAGGAAAGAAGCTTTGCTTTAGGAGTGCCAGGCTTTTCAAGCTTGAAACTTCAAATTTTTTTGCTGGATTTATCTAAGAGTGGTAGGAAAAAGTAAACAAATCTGTGCTTACTAATACACTTTGAAATGCTTGCAGCTGCACCTGAAGGGTCAGTTTGTATTTCAGTTGCTGGGCAATATCAAAACTTGATCCTTTCTTCTAAAATACAGGAAATTGCAAATCGAATGATGTGGAGTCATGGATGAAACCTGAGCATGTTTCTGTGGAATTCATCTCAGGAATTTTTGGTACCAAAAGTTTTTGGAAGCGTAGCATGACTTCACGGTTTCGGTAGTGATGTATGTAGTGGATTTCTTTAGTGAAAAGATGGTCTTAAAATGAGTTTCAAATTACATTTTGAATAGAAAAATATATTTGGATCTTTCTTTCATGTTGGTTATTTTCTGTTCTTTAACTGATTGATTAACCCTTGGTTGAAGGTTCCTTCATGTGGAATAAGTTTGTAATGTTTGAGGTGCCAGAATTTTAAGAAAATGACTGGATGCCCTAGCAGTTCTTGGAGTGGTGAAATACAATTTGAAATAGTGAAGAGCAGTTGGATTATTAGTGCTAATTAGTTATAAAATACAGCAATGATGCTTTTTGTGTTACAAATTGGCCGTGGAAAATATGGTTCTTATCATGTAAAAGGAGAATATGCCACAAAAATTTTGTTTGTTCGATTTTGTGATTTCTTAGAAACAGATTTTGTCCTAGTTTGTGCCACTTTTTGTTGTATAAGGAATTTTAAGTAAGCTACTCATGAATTCTAAGGAAGTAAATGAGGTGTTGGGGAGAAGTGATGGTGAGGGGGAGCTCTCTGTGTATCCAAGGGCAGTAGTGTGCTCCAAGTGACAAAATTTGTTATCAGGGTAGTTCTTCAATAAAATTAGGTAATGCATATGATTTTCTTTGGAAATGAGAATGAATCTCACCTTTTTGTTACACTGAAGTTGCTGTGTGAAACAAAAGGTTTCTGGAAATGTGGACTGTGTGTTCAAATATGTAGTGGCAGCACTTGTGCAGAGCTGGGTCTGAGTGCTAAATACAGACAGCATTAAACAATCTTTATGTGGTGAAATAAACTGGCAAATAACATTATGCTGGTGTCTGCCTAATGAATCTATATGCATGGACTGCAAACAGTACAGCCGACTTGCCTCTTTCTAACCTTGCAAATCAGCTCTGCAGAGTTCAATTTCAAGAAATTAAGATGGCAATGACATGCAATTATTATGCAAATGCCTTGTATGAAACATTATAAACTTCAGTGAGGAAAATCTTGCATTATAATGGTGATGAAATGGTAATGAAAATGGTGATTGAGTTTCTGAGATGAGTGATGTTCCTGCATGAGTTCATCTTAAGCAAAATCCACAGTCCTCTAGTCTGTGCTGGCAGGAATCCAGCGCTTAAAGCGTGGTCTGACTAAACATACAAGTTATTGGAGAATTATTCAAGCTTATGAAGTGAATAGTGTGAACTTGCCTGTAAATGTACTTTGCTTAGACTATCTTTAGGAATTCTTAATTATGCTTTGTAAGGTTTTTGTCTTCACTTGGTGATCAGTGCTAATCTTAAATTTTTCTTAGTAAGTAAAACTATTTTATTGAAGCAGTAGAAAGAGAAAACACAAAGTAGAGGTGACACTGCTTTCAATTCTTTCCAAAAAGTAGTTGAACAAAGGTAATGTCTCTTGTTTACACTGATATTGAAATGTAGCTGCCTCAGGTGCCATAAGTGTGTGGCTGAGTAGGGAAAGCATGGCTCCCATTGCATGGCTGACTGCTGAGACTTTAACAGATTGCATTCCTGCCACCCTGTGTGCTGCAGCATGGGAAACCTAACAGGAATATGTTTGTCAAGATGTACTAACAATTGAAACAAAAATAATCCTAAAAGGTCCTCCTATGCGAGTGTGCACTTTGTGCTGAAGTCTGCACCAGTATGGATGTTTTACACATATGCAAAATGTTTTTCCTCGTGGAAAAATGGCTCGTCTTGAAGTTTGTGCTTCATCGTGTCCTTTTTGCAGTTGAATCACAGCATTTGAATGGAATTGTGCAGAAATACAAACTTACCTTTCTGTAGCATGTTACCCTAATTTAACTTTGAAATAACTAGCATCTTAATTGATGAAAAAAAAAAAAAAGAAGAGATATAGACCTTAATTGTAAAATGTTGATTGGGATCTTACAATGGAGCAAAACCTCATTTTCACTGTTAAATTCATCTTCTGTTTAGTGAAACCACTATTCTGCTCAGTTGGATCCAAGCCCTGATTAATCTTTATTGCGCCATGAATTGTCAAACTTTCTTTTCTTCAGGATTGTCTTCCATGAAAATGCTGGTTGCATTCAAAGCGGTCTGTCTTAAAATTTTCTCCTTCTCTTCTTTGGTCACAGGTGTTCGTTTTTGACATTGAAAATACCTGCACCTTTTCTTCTGCTTAGAGCTCTCAAAACACACTTAACAGTTGATGTAACTTTTCTTGTGGTTCATTTCATTTTTACTCTAATTAGGCTTTTGAGCTCTCTCAGCTCATGTGAAAATATCATTTTCATTTCTGTTGTCTTGACCAAATGATTTTTGAATTTGGTGCTTATTTCCTCCGCCTTTGTGCCATCTGCAGCATGATGACCATGCTTTTCTGAAACTCTTCTGTCTTCAGAGTTCTGAGTGAGGAAGTAACTTTGGGTTTCATGGATGAAGAAAGTTTTCCTTTTCCTTTGGGGTGGAGGGCAGGTAGAAGCTGATGAGCTGGATGCTTTCATGTAAGGTGATTTTCTGTGCTTCTGATTCCTTCTCTCACTCAAAGAGAAGAATTGTTGACCCGGGAAGTTACACTTGAGAACTGGTGAAGGAATGAAATTCTGTTTCAGAACCAAATTTGGTGACGTTTCATTCTGTATTGAGTTGCTGAACATGGGTGAGAGAAGGTAGTATATTAGGAAAAGAGATTGTCTGGTGGTGACAGGTCATCTTGTGCTTCTAGAGGGAGTTTCATCAGGAAGAGAAGAGGTGATTGTGAAAGACTTGCAGGGACTTGTGCTTCTGACAAACTTCCTAAAGGAATAACAGAAGAGATAAGAGTGGAAATGAAGCAGGTGGAGGCTGAACAGATCCAGTCAAATTCAGGTCTCAGAACAAAATCAGGCTCTTAATGAGACCAAAGTGGTTATTCAGTGAGGTGGCTGCAGCTGTCACAGTGCAGCAAAAGCTGAGGAGGGAAGGCCCGTGATATTTGAGCACAAGTCCTTAGTCCTGTTCCCGGGAACACAGACACTGGTGCAGTGGTAGGACAGGGCACAGATGTGCTGCCTTCCCGTGGAGTTGCCTCTATGCAAAGTCAACTTTTTGTTCCTGACATGCAGGGATGCTGTTCCATGGTAAAAAAGACAAGATGGCATTCAGAAAATCACTGTTTAATTATCCATGTAATTAAAAGCATCCATACCGAGCAGTTGAATAAAAATGCCATATGAGATTTTCTGAAATGCAAGTTAGAGTTATAACTGTAGGCTATGTTTTTGATTATAAAAACTTAATTAAATTCAGTGTGACATCATCCAAATAGATCAAAAGCTCCATAATATATGAAGCTGTTATACATGCAAGGAAGTCACTATGCCATTAGCGTGTTCTGTAGTTTTCTCAGTGTCATGTATAAAATATCTGACCTGGTAATATTAAGCAAATGGCATACTTAATCTTTCCAGATGTAGCTGTCAAGCCAGATATGTGGTTATTTGTTGGGAAAAGTGTCAAATATTGATGATTCAGCAGTGGAACACAAGAAGTTGAAGTTGTTTCTCCTACAGTAGAACTACTGTTTTCCTGTTGAGAAGCTCTAACTCTTAAACAGTTTGATAAAGTAATAAAAGAATGTAACTACGACTAATGGTTAAACACTGAAAAATTTGTGTGATACTACATCCTACTAAGTACTTTGCTGTGTTTATTTATGTATTATTATTATCTTTTTTACACAATAACCTCTCTTGGCTGACCACTGCATGCAGATAGTCGGAAGTAAAGTTCCGGTGAGTACAAACATGATAGTTTTGTTTTTCCTTATGAGTGCACTTTCATTTTTAAAGATTAGGCTGGAGTATTTTGGACTTTTATCTGAGATTTAAAAGTTCAATGGGCATAACTGAATCCTTGGTTTATTAAAATAATTATCAACCACTTCAGTCATGTTTTATCTTACCAGTACAAGATCATCACTTACACTTTAAGGGATCTGCTTTTAAGTTTTCAGGAGTCTGTTTCCAAATACTTCAGACTCACTGAGCTCATCTCTTCATTGTGAGCAACAAACATTATTTGGGCTTGTCTTGCGTTTTATTGAAGGCATGCACTTGAAACTTTAAATTGACAGTATTTGGCTTACTACCCTCTGTTTAGATGTGGAATTTTTTGTATGTTCTACTTTTTATTATTCATAGTTTGTCTTGGAAATACCAATTACTGCATATCAGTGTGAGAATAAGGTTAATTTAGATGATCTACAAGGTCAATTAATAAGCATAAGATGAGATCATTGAGAGCATAACTTTTCTCTTACTAAGGACTCATCTACATTTTATCTATTTATAATTGAATTCAAATATTATAAACAAATATTTGAGAATTAATTTGCTGGATTGAGTTCAGCAACTTTTTGTTTCCTGGAAAAAATGAATTTTGTGGAAATAATTATTATATGCATTTAAAATAGTTGCTGAAAGCAAAAAACATTCTTTTTAGTTACAGGTGGATTTTATTTTTAATTGCAGCCAAAACAGGCTTTTCAGGCACTGCAAGACTTTGTGTTAAGGTCATATTCAGTAACTATATTCAGTACTAAAAATAATAAAGAACAGCCTATGACTTAAAACTGTCTAATCATCACCTCAGCTTTAGTTAAATATATAAAATATATTGTGTAGGACAAAGAACTTTCTGTTGACTTTTTTTTACTGTCTTCAGAGTGACCTTTAAGCAGACTTTGTGTTCACCAGTACTTTTCAGTTTTGTACACAGTGCTGGTTCTTCCCCTGACAGAGGAAAATACCTTCAGTGTCCTTATGTATTTAAAGTTGTTCGACCTGCCAGCAAATGTAGCTATTGTCCTGATGATGTACAGATTTACTGTGGTTAGGGAGGAGAAGAATTTTGCAGTGTTGGTGCTGTTGTGACAATTGCAGACAAGAGGTTTGCCTGTTTGTGGGGACTTGAGAGCTTTAATGTATTTGAGTTTTCCATGGGAAAGCAGTTCCAAGCACTGCAGTGGAAGGGCAGTAACAACAGGAAATAATCTCTTTGGAAAATCAAGCATGTCTTGCATTCATGCATTCTAGAGTGCTTTTTAGGGTCTAGCTTGATTGAAGTTGCCATTATCTCATATCTTTACATGTTTTGAGGCTTACAGCAGTACTTTCCTTTTACAGTTTGGAAAATGGCCAAAATGACAAAACTGTGTCCACTGTAGATCCATATTGTGTAGATGGTCTATGTTAGTTACACATAAAACCTGTTCTGGTTTCCATCCATTCAATAAGCAGCATAAAGCTGTTCCTGTTTTCTACTTCTTTACCTTGTGGTCTTTCAGAGGGATTGTTTTTCTGAACTCTGAAGATTTTTGATACATTTGCCTGATTTACAGTCAGTCCCTCCTCTTGTAGAGACAATCCCTACCCATTTATTTCTTTGTCTTTTGCTAGAAGAATGTCTTTGTTTAGAAGGTTGATGGTGACTGATTGTAGCTCCTTTAGATACTACTTACTCATCTTTTTCTGTCTTGGTCCTTTGATGCATAGCTGGCATGCATTGTCCAGCCAGAGGTGCTGTGCATGTCAGCAAGAAACATCTTCAAAGCTGACACAGGCCAGAGAACACCGTTGTCTCAATGCATTCCCAGTCTGTTATATTTTTGTTCTGAATCTGAAAGTGTGTTCTGAACTCAGTTCTGTTATGTGCATTCAGTCTATGTAGGTCAAAGTCATTAACTGAAATTTGGACAAGTCATTTTGTCATTAGCCATTCCTAGTGTCACTTTTGGAAAATGAATGGTAAGAATTTTATTAGAGTAAACCAGAAACTCCATAAGAAGTGGAACTTTGTGAAAGAGAGATAATTAGAATATTAGTAGTTGAAATTCCTGGTACAATTAAACCCCAATACATATAAATCCTATTCTAGGTCAAGCATATCTTGTGTTGCTTTTACACGCATGATATCCTTATCAGGTTCTCTTCAACAGACCCTTCAGAGCTAAGGAGCTTTTATGAATGACATCCACTCTTCTGAGATAAGCCTCCTGAAACTTGTCAGAGCTGTGCAAAAGATTAGTTGCACCCTTTGGTAAAATAGCTTGTGTTTTGTTCATGGTTTTGAATCCAACGGCTCTAAAAACTGATAATCAGTTCTTTTAATACTGAAATACCTTGTAAGTGGTTCTTCTGTGGTGGCAGTTCAGCAGGGAGATGAGCTCTTTGTCAAATCTGCCATATGATTCTTTTGTAGCAAACAGGACCATCTAGAGGTCTCTATTAGGGGCCAAACGTGGACTTATGGTACAGCAAGACATTGACTCATGCAGTTGCATGAACTGTGGGGATTTGGTGTGTCTCTGTGATTGCTTCTAATACAGTTTTGTGAAGTAAATGTTTAACTGCTGCACACTCTCATTTAACATGTTAATACAACGGAATGATGCAATTAAAATTTTATATTCAACTTGTAGTGCATGCACTTTTACTCAAGGAAGTGAAAAAGATTCCAGAAAAAGTGCTTATCTTTTTGATGCAAAACCAAAGTATTAAACATTGGTGACAAATCCAAGCCAAGTCAGGTGTCTAATACTTGTAGTGTGATTTAAAAACTCATGTGGAAATATAGTCTTATATTTTGTCATCTAAACTCTACTGTGCTCAGTAGAACTCTAAGCAGCACTGTGCCTTCTGTGCTAGGGTGGACTGAAAAACAGCAAGCACGAATGCACACTGTCCTCGCAAGAATATATTCACGAACTGCGATCTGGAATTTCAGATGAGAAACTTCTTAATTGCCTGGAGTCTTTGAGAGTGTCCCTAACCAGCAACCCAGTCAGGTGAGTAGCAATTTCTGCCCTAGTTTTCATCATGCTGTTTTCCTAAGCAAGGAAGGGTTGTGGGGCTTGGTTTCTTCTGTTTTTGAAACCAGAGTAATTATGCTAATTAGCATAATTAGCATAATTACTCTTGTCTTGTTAGACACGAGTACTGTGCTCTCAGCACACTGCGAACGGATAAGTGAAATGTTTGTAACTGTCTGCAGTATCTCCTCACCTTTCACAGTGGTTCTTACCAACTTGTAGTTGTTGGAAGTGTTTTTCTTGATGGTTGATCAGATGTTCTGGGAAGTGAGACTGAAAGCGGAGCCTGTGAAGGGATGTACAAGCAGTAACAGAGACATAACCTTTGCAAGATTTACATTTGACTGAGAAATTATTAAAAAGCATTTCTTTTCCTGTTTTCCAGCTGGGTTAACAATTTTGGACATGAAGGTCTTGGGCTTCTACTGGATGCCTTGGAAAAGCTTCTGGACAAGAAACAGTAAGGACTCAGATCATTTGAAGGGAGGTGTGGGGTGGTGGTGGAGATTTAACTTATGTTATTTTCCTCATTCCTTTCAAGGCAAGAAAGTATTGATAAGAAGAATCAACATAAACTTATCCAGTGCCTCAGAGCATTTATGAACAATAAAGTAAGTATTATTTTAAATTTAAATGCTTCTAGTATTATTGTTTTTTGTTGAGTTCAAGATCTATGTAGTGTGTTGAATCTTGGAGAAGGAAGGAAAGTTTGTATATCGAGCATTAGTTAACTTTGGGAATGTAGATCTTAAACTTAGTGCAACTTCTCTTGAGAGTACTTCGCATGAACCTTTCTGAATATGTATTTTTCTTAGTTTTGTTAAATACTATTGATTTTTGGAAGAAAAGTACTTGACAAAGAGAGGATGATAGTATAAATTTCATGGAAGTCAATTTGGAAATTAATTGCTTGAACAAAATGTCTTGCTAAATTCAGATTTCAATACATGGTACTTTTCACCTAGTTTTCAAATTGAGTACGATTTAGGATCTTTTTAGCTGCAGTTTTGAAGTTGGTAGATATTGGGTAAAGGATTAAGTTAAGTTGTATCTAATTTGTTTCTAACATGGGTTACTCGTGTTCACAAAGTATGAGTACTGTTTCTAGAAGTTGATGTGTTAAACTTGTATTTTTGATTTATTCATAGCAAAATCTGAAGTCTTGTATTTATTTATCCTCCCCAGCAAATAAAAGTGCATAAAAGTTACTTTTAAGTACTTTTATTCAGTTTAGAAACATCTCACTGAGTAACCTGTCCAATGAGGTGGGAAAAATGAAACAGATTTTTCATACTTTTGAGGTGTTTCAGGTATTGGTAGAAAATAAAACCTGCTTTGTGTTTTGGTGGATCCTTGATTTTACAAGATAATGGTGTCCTCCTGAGGACCTGATTAGTTCTGTCTCCCAGGAGAAAACCTCCAAGGTAAAACTGGAGATCCTGACCCGTGTCCCCCAGCGGTGATAGCCAGGAGGTTTTAGTGGAGTATTCCCAGACTTCCTGAGAGAGGGAGGGTTTGTGAGGATCCCAAGGATCTGAAAGCCAAAGAGTATCCAAGGCAAATACAGTGTTTTCACTATAAGCCTTTTTTTCTTCAAGTACGGTTTGCAAAGGATCCTGGGAGATGAAAGAAGTCTCCTGCTGTTATCAAGAGCAATCGATCCCAAGCAGCCACACATGATGACTGAAACAGTGAAGATCCTTTCTGCCATCTGCATTGTGGGAGAGGAAACCCTGTAAGTAAGATACTGAAGCCATTTTTTTTAAATGCTCATGAGTTGTCAGTTTGGACACAGGCGAGAAAACTTGTCAGTGAAACAAATGTAACCTATTAAGTCTTCATTAATTAGTTTAAATGAAAAAGACTTTCACCTATTCTGATTCTTTAATCCAAGATTAAATCAGGAAAAAGCAAGTGAGCAGAGACCTGCAAACCGTGGCTGAGGAGGAAGGTCTGAAAGCACTAAGGTTGCTTACTAAAGAGAAGACTTAATGAGCTATAGCTGTTCATAAATATAAGTTATTTCTTGTTTCTCTGAAAATAATCAGCAATTGTATACTGTAATCATCATAAGAAGAGCTGCCAGACTTGAGAAAATGTCTGAGGATGGGGCACTTCTGAGCCTGTTAGTGTAGGGAGGATTGGGACTGGGACATCTCCCCTGAGGAGGGGAGAGGAACTTGCTATGGTGGAAAATGGCACCGCATCTTAATGTTTTTAAGTAGTTCAGAAGAATAATATGGAAATAAATATGTGTATGGTTTTTTATTAAAATATCACTTCTATCACAGGGACAAAAAGTTTATAGCTGGAGTTTGGAACAGTTCAAGTTATGGAGTTATTTAGCGCTTGCTCATAAGATTTTTAAAACAAATATAGTCAGTTGGTGTGTTTCCTTTAATTTCATAAGTGTATTTATTTACTGAAGGTTAAAATGAACAAACTCCATGTCTTCTATGCAATAAATAGATTAAAATATTTTGATTTCTGAAAAGGCAGCTTATTAGAAAATCAAGATGTTAAACATGTCAATTGGTATCTAGTGGATGGTCTTGCTAAGGTAGTAATTTTTTCCCTCTCACTGGTTATTTCTTGGCTGAATGTCACAATAATTTAGATGGGGGGGTTTGCTTTTTTTTTCTTAATTCACCATTAATCTTGTAGATATTTTTAACACTTGGTTCTTGGTTTGTTTTCAACTTTATGTAGATAAATGTATTCAAACTCTGTCAGTGCACTGAAATCTTGAGTTGTGGAAATAGAGAACTGAGTATGTTCAAAATGAGAAAGTTGGTTGTGCTGTGCTCTTTGACAGTTTATCCTTCTGTTAGTCTGGACAGGCTTTTAGGTGCTATAACAACTGCTGCTGAAAGGCACAACAGGGAGGAACGCTTTTCTCCGATTGTTGAAGGACTGGAGAACCACGAATTTATCCAGCTGCAGGTGAGTTTGCTTCTCTGTGTGCTTGCCAGCACTTCAAAAGTCACCTCAAATAGCACAACACTTTCTATTACTTTGTGATCTTAAAATTATTTACTGGCAAGACCGATTAGTGCTCTTGCTCCAGTGTGCAGTAAAAGAGGAGAAATAAATGCAAATGGCCTACTGGTATTGGATTTTCTAATTGTTAATGGTATGAAACCAGGGAACTCACTTACCTTGTTCCTAAAGTAGGATTGAGAAGTCTTGACCTTAGTAAAAAGAGAATAATTAGTGATGTTCCCTTTCCTGGATGCCAGATGCAACATAATAAATCTGTTACTAGTGGTGGGACATTTGGCAGCAGTATATGTTGGCTTTTAAATACTCAGATATGTGCTAATTATGGCAGATGTGGAATTGGGTGTGCACATTTTTGGCAGGGTAGTTTTTGAGATGAGTATTGTGCAGCAGGATATCAATGGTCCTTTTGTCAACCAGAAGTCTGCATTCCTTGGTGTGTGTTCCACATGTGCCCTCCATCTGCCACTAGTGCATCTCTAAGGGTAATCTAGTGAGTTTGTAGCATTATTTTTATAAAATAATGAAATAAACATTCTGTGCAGTGGTCTTTACTAAGTCATGTCCTACATCATGTTCATTGCTGCTTTTGTGTCAGTGGACAGAGGTTTTTACTCTGTGAACACCTGAACAGCCCAAGTTTGATGTTAAAATGCAAGTCTAGACACCACGTGGCTGAATATCCTATTAAAGGATGACTTGGACTTATTTACTTCTCATAATACAGTATTCATACAGGTTTTGTATAGCTAAAATTTGTATTTCAGCTCCCACAGCTGAAAGATCAAGAAAAGTATGATGCAGGCAGGGCAGGTATCCTGCATGGAAGGGATGCCTTTTTTTTGCAGTGTTGGATCCAATATGTATCAGCTTTAGCTGTCTTAATGCCATGTTTACCATCAGTGGTGCTTGTTTCAGAGCTGATGAGTTAAAGATGTTCAATAAGCTTCTATAAATGACATTCTAATCTTAGTAGTCTATCACCAAAGAATTCGTTCTGAAGTTGACTCCTACTTTATGACCTTGTTGATTTAAACAAAACAAAAACAACCACACGCCATTCCTGCCAATCTCCCCCTCCCAAAACCTCACTGATACCTCAGTAAAGGTACAATTGCAGGAGTCATTAACTTGTTTCTGACAAAATCGTTCTTTACTTGTAATGTATTAGCACAAGCCATTAAGCCAGAGTCTCTCCTGGCAGAAGCAATCATAGCAGATGGCACCTCTTCTCTCTATTAATTTCAGATTGGACATGTACTTTGGCTTGTTAAGTCATGTCATAGTAGTAAAATAACAAGAATCATTCAAGCAAGCATGATGATACTGCATTATCTGAAGATGCAGCTATATAAAGGGATTGCCTTTGAAAGGGTGTTTTAATAGAAATTTGAGACTCACTATTTAGTTTTAATGGAACACCTTATGGAATGTAATTAAAACAGGAAGGGTGCTTTTTAGCTGACTTTTTTCCTCTGCAGGTATTGATTTTTATTTTTTTTGTCCTACTCTAATGCTACTTCTATTTGCAGTTAACATCTTTTACCAAACTTGGTATTCCCCTGGAGTCCCATTTTAGTCTTTTAATGTGGATCAGCACTTTTGGCATTATGCTGTTGTCTACCTGTTTTCAAGTAAATCAATTCAAGTGCACAGCTGTTCAATGAAAGCATTCGCCACTATCCTGAGACTTCAGGCATTTTGCAAAAGTGTGGTGCAGGAGTAGAAAAGACACCTGGTGATGTGGTTATTTTGGGTATGGGTGTTTTTTGGGTGGCTCTGCTGTTTTCTTTCAAGTTTTTAATTACTGCAGAAATGGTTTATTTTCAAATTGGTGAATGCTGAGGAGACAGAGGAGTTACGATGTGCAACTGTAGTTTGGGAATAACAGATAGGATTTAGATTAGATACTAGGAAAGAAAGTCCTCCCTGGGAGGGTGGTGAGGCACTGGCAGAGGTTCCACAGACAAAGTGGGGCTGCCTCATCCCAGGAGATGCTCAAGGCCAGGCAGGATGGGGGTTGGAGAAACCAGGTTCAGTGGAAGGTGACCCTGACCACGGCAGGAGGGTTGGAATGAGATAATCTTTAAGGTCTTTTCCAACACAAACAATTCTATGATATAATTCTGTGATGATCCTTCTTGTGATACTGTTTTGACATAGTAGAAGCATCACAATATGGAAAGAAAACAGAATTTGATGTTGCTAAAATAAACCCAGGTGCTGCATGTATGCCACATGATAAATAATACCTATCTCTTGGTATTATAATTAAGCTCAGCCAAATACAGTATTGACTTTCATTCTATACTAACTAAAAGTTTCTGCCTTTATTTCTTATAACAGGTAGCTTGTATGCAGCTCATCAATGCCCTCGTTACATTTCCAGAAGATCTTGATTTCAGGATACATCTGAGAAATGAATTTTTACGTTGTGGCCTCAAGAAAATATTACCTGTAAGTCATTTGTATGTAGGAATTGATCACAATCCACTGTGGATGTTCAAGATAATCAAACTGTTTTACTCAGAACAGCAGATGTGAAGGAGTGGGTGTGGGGAAGGTTGGACTATCAATCCAAATCTGCTTTCAGTCTGCATAGTTAAAATTTAGCTGTATAAACCAGAATAGTAGCTTGAAACAAGTCAACATCTTAGAAATTAAATTAGGGTAGTCAAATTTAGCATAATGTGCTCAAAGCACATGAAATGAATATGAGTCTGGCTGTGGAACCAATCTTGGATTAACTGTCTTTGTTTATGCTGTTCCTGTTGTTTTCTGTGAAATCTGGTATTCTTTAATCTGCCTGCTGAAAATGCATTGGGAGTTTTTAAGGAAAAATCAAATTGACACCTTCATCTTCTTTGAGACTGCATGTCTTCGTGCAGCTGCACAAGCATATGAATATTTGTGACTCAGGGATAGATTTGTAGCTCTTAATCAAGAAACCATTCTGATGCTTACATCAAAAATGTGTATAATTAAGGTACTCATCAGATGGGAGAAATTAAAGAGCACCTACTTATATTTGTCTGAAACAGAATTTATACTGCTGTGACTTTTATGGTATGAAGTTTGGAATCATGAGCATTGGTTAGGAACAAATCCAGGCCAGTTTCCATTTAAAGCCTGGAGTGCATTCACACCAATGGCTTGGGAAGTAATTTTTTTCAGTTTGTCATTTGCCTGGTAGGAAGATCAACTTTGTTCTTATGTATATTAGAACGATTACATGTATTTATTCAAAGAATTAACACATTTTGCCCTGCTCCAAATGCTCATTTTTGCTTTGGTTTTTTGCTTCTCTGTATTTCTCAATGAGCTAGGGATATTTTAGTGCTATGATCTAGTTTAACTTAAAAGCAGAAATTGTAGACATATGTTCTTTACACTTCTTTGGACTTCTTAAGTTCACTTTAATTATGTTTTGAAATATCTTTATGTGTTTTTTTAAGCAACTCTGCTATTAACAAGCAGAAACTGCTGACTATGTCCCATTAAGAGAACTTGATTCAATTAGAAGGCTTCTTATTTGTTCTGCAGCCCAGACCTCTATTTGCTAAATTTTAAGTTTTTCTCAGCTGTATCATTACAAGAAAAAAAACCCCAGGCACTGAGTTACAGCTCACTCCTGTTCCAAAGGTTAACATCTTGCATTTTGTTGTGATACAACCTTTTGGGAGGGGAGTTTTTGCTTTATAAAAGGGAAAATTAAGATATACTCTGCCTTTAAAAACAGGCCTTGAAAGATAAGGAAAATGATGAGCTTGATATTCAGCTGAGAGTGTTTGATGAGAACAAAGATGAAGACCACTTTGAACTGTCACATCGTCTCAATGATATCAAAGCTGAGATGGAATATCCTTTATGGAAATGGTGTTAGAACTTGTCGCATCATTTAATAACTTTATTAAATGTAAGTTGTAATTCTCTACATGTAATTTGTTTATCAAAGTTATTACCTGTTGCAGGGACTTTGTCAAGCAGACTTCTTTCCAGTTGCTTTTCCTGTTGAAAGTACTTAGAAAATTAGTGCTTCAATTTGCATGTTAAATGTAAGTTATTTGGAACTGAATCAGTTTTCGTAACTAACATTTATTAAGCTAAATTCTGTTTCATAATACATCAAGATATAAAATGTCTAGGGAGCTGTGTTAGGGTGGGGTGGGTGTCTCGTTGTGTAGTGGGGTTTTTTTTGGTTCTTTTTTTTGTTTGGTTGTTTTATTTTCTTAACAATGTTTGCACCGATGTGAGTGAAGTATTTCATCTGCTGTACAATATGGTGAAAGACACTTCTTCTGAAAATTACTTCTTGTCAATTCTCCAACATTTCCTCCTCATCAGGAACGATTACTATGTCAGGTAAGTGTCAGCTCTCAGGTTGGATTTCTTGAAGGAGATGAGGACAAGAGTAGAAATCAAGACTCTGGTAAATAGAGTAGCTCATAATCATGCCTGAAAAGTCACTCCGAGATTGATGTGTTGTTTGTCTTTCTGCTAGTGTTAGTATTGAAAAGATCGTATTAAATAAATCTTATTTCAAAGACTTTAACTTTGGTCTAATACCCTCATCCTAGGAATCTCTTTAATTGTTGAGCACTGTTTCTTTATTCAAATTTGTAACCTTTGTGGCTTCAAGGAACTTGAAAGTTACTTGTATAACTAATAATTGAAAATACTTCCACACTGCTTTGTATCTTGTCTTTTCAGTAGGAACTTCCCCTAGGTGCATCTAAGTGTCTTAGCAGGGTCAAGGTACCACCTGCAAAATCTTTGCAGAGAAGAGTATAAATAAGACTTTCAACCTGATACTTTTACTGCCAGTTGTGTAATTCATATATTAGGAGTTCAAGTTGCCCCCCTACAGTTGCATAAATGCTTGTTCACGTTCTCATTGTCGTGTATTTTAGGCCTCAGTATTACAAGATCATAGAGGAGTGTGTGTCCCAGATAGTGTTGCACTGCAGTGGCACGGACCCAGATTTTAAATATCGAGGAAGAATGGATGTGAACTTTACAAATCTTGTTGGTGTGTACACTTTAAGCAACTTTACCTTGTTTTAACCAAGTGCATGTTTTCCTTTGTGTTCCTCTGTCTAGACTTGTGCTGACTGTGAATTTTTTAGGGTTCTGGAAATACGTATGTAAGCTACAGGTACACTTGTGGAGAAGGCCAGATCAAATGCTGCAGCCTTTAATGAAATGAGAGTGTCAAAATTCTTCTGTTGCTTTTGTATCGTGGGCTCATAGGGCAATTATAGTTGGAAGGCACCTAAGAGCCCTGATAGGTTTTATGTGACCTCTGTGTGGTATTTTATTTAAATTCTAGATGCGTGTGTGGACAAAGCTAAAGTAGAAGAGAGTGAAAGGAAAGCAGCAGAGTTTTCCAGAAAGGTAAGTGGCACTCATTGCTCTCTTCAAGGTATGGAACAGAGGCCTGACAGGAGCACAGTGGGCTTGTTCCACAGTGGAAACTGGGAAATAGTCTATCTCACAGGCAGGATGTGCTTTCACAGTTAAAGCCCAGTGGGTTTTGGATTTTTATGCATGTGTGTACAAGACTCAGGAATTTAAGCTCACTGCAGGAGATGTGAACTCAAGCTTAGTCTGAGAAGTCTGCAATGTTCTGTTAGAGGGGAAAAACCTGTACTACGTAGCTGGATCTGGGTGGTTCTGTGTCATTGCCTTATGGATGGAAGAACTAGAAAAGTGCTTCTAGAAAAAGTTAGAAGTGCACCTATTGCTCTAGTTATGACATTGCTTAAAGAACTCCTGAAAATACAGCATCTAGTGTGGCCACAAATGGACAAACACTTGTGTGTTGATGCATCATTACAGTTTGATGAAGAGTTCACAGCTCGACAAGAGGCACAAGCAGAGCTTCAGAAACGAGAAGAGAAGATCAAAGAACTTGAAACAGAAATCAAACAGCTGCGAACTCAGGTAATGAAACTATTTCACATTCAGTTCCACAGGTGAGTTGGTTGATTTTGGTGGTATGTTTTGCCTTTTTTTTAGGAATTGAAATTGCCTTGGAGTATCTTGTGTCTGTGGAGTTTGAAATGTCTGTTATAGTTGTATTGATTTGGTTTTGAGCCAGCATAGGTTACTAAGGATAGTTAATGGAGGTAACATTTTTCAAATAGCAATATATTCAACACCTGTCACAGATATTTGCTTTATTGAGAAACAATTTTCCTTAGGCTGTAAAAACTTTGAATCCAGCCTGTTTTGTGTTTTTTTTCCCTCCAAGTATTTGTTTATGCTTTGGCATTGCTCCTGCTGTATGATTCGCAGAACGTTTTTGTTTTGGAAGGCTTTATTTTTAAAGCCTTTTATTTTTATATATATATATTTTTATTCCTTTTCATATAAGCCTTTTTTATTGTTTACACCATCTTTTGGTTTTACACAGGTCGTTTATACCCTTTAGGGACTAACAGATATTGTGGTTTGGTGCTTTTGCCTCAGCCTTGCTTTTTTCCTAATCCTTCAGTGGTAGGCAAGGTTTTTTCCTTAATGCCTATGATCTCACTTCCTATTTGGAGTGTAAGGTGAAGACTCAGACACTCCTGTTCCCACTTCATTCTTACCAGTTCTCATGTTTGTTACAAATTTCTGCAAGATAATGTTATACTGAAGTTTGACAAGTTGTTTTAATGAGTTTCTCAGTAATTGTTGCATTATAACTTGTGTAGTAGTTTGTGGGCCAAAGAAACACATGCCTCATTCCAAGTAAAAAAAAAAATTAGTCTAATTAATTATTAAGCCTTTTTTATTGATTCTAACACAGTTCAGATTATCCAGAGGTTACACCTCCTTCACAGTAATGGTATAACTAACATTGCTAGTGTCTGTGCCTTTCTTCTCTAGTGGTATGCTCCCCATACAGTATGTGATGGCACTTACTTTAGATGAACTCAGCTCTGATGGCTTAACATGCTGTGGTTTCTCTTCCTTGTTCCTTTTACAACTTGGCTACTGTGGTGCTTCTACAATGCTCTATCTTTCTATCACCAAGTTAAAAAACCACAGACAGATTTAAAACACTGCAGGATGGGTTGTTGCACACCCTCCACTCCCCCAGGATGTCAGGATAGATCTGAACAACTGTGGCCCTGTAACCTCTTGCACTGCAATAGCTGCTCCTGTGATTGCTGTGGAAAACTCTCTACCAGCACATTAGTGCTATTAGGATTCAGCATGGTTGTTCTCATCTCTGATGCCCCAGCCTGCCCAGGGTATCCTAAGTGGGATAAATGTTTTGTGCATTGGTAAGAAATAAAATGCTGTTCTGTTCACTTAAATGTTACTGCTACTATTAAATTTTCTTTAAAATTGAAGCAATTTGTTTTTATAAAAATGCTAGGTTATTCAGTTTACTTGGCAGTTTTATGGTACGTGGTATAATCTATTGTTATTGTTCCTCATTTAAGTAGGAGAACAGTTACATTTCTCACTTTCTTGAGGTACAGTTGACTGCAAAGCATCCTAGTTGGTTCAGCTTTGTATGAGAGTGCCTTCTCTCCCCAGTGAAAAGAATTCCTGTTCTATTTCAGGCTCCAGCCCTGACAGGTCAGCTGACAGAAGGACCAACATTACCTCCCACCCTGCCGAGTGAGATCGCACCACCATCTCCAGCACCTTCCCTTCCTGGTGGAGCAATCCCGCCTCCTCCTCCTCTGCCGGGGGGAGCACCCATTCCTCCCCCTCCTCCTCTACCTGGTGGAGCACCCATTCCTCCCCCTCCTCCTCTACCTGGTGGAGCACCCATTCCTCCACCACCTCCACTGCCTGGTGGAGCTGTGCCTCCTCCACCTCCTCTCCCTGGTGGAGCAATNCCTCCGCTTCCTGGTGGAGCACCCATTCCTCCCCCTCCTCCGCTTCCTGGTGGAGCACCCATTCCTCCCCCTCCTCCTCTACCTGGTGGAGCACCCATTCCTCCACCACCTCCACTGCCTGGTGGAGCTGTGCCTCCTCCACCTCCTCTCCCTGGTGGAGCAATACCACCTCCTCCACCTCCGCTCCCTGGTGGAGCAGGACCACCTCCTCCACCTCCGCTCCCTGGTGGAGGAGTCCCTCCTCCTCCACCTCCGCCTTTTGGTGGGCCTCCAATGCCACCACCTCTTGGGGGTGTTCCCTTTGCTCCCTTTCCGATGGTACCAGCACTACCACATGGGATGAAGGAGAAGAAGAAGTATAAGCTGGAAGTCTCCATGAAGAGAATCAACTGGTCAAAGGTATGACAGGAATTATGAAAGTCATGTTCCTCCCCTCTCCTTTACTTTACAAATGTAGTTAATAGTACTATGATGAATTTTTTAGTGAGATTCATCTTGGTAGAACTTGGTGTTTGACAAGTGTCCCAGGAAGCCAACTTGGTTCCAATACGTTATTATATCAGGTGCAGTGAACATGAAGCAGCTTTGCATTAAGCTGTGTCTCTCTCTCTCTCTCTCTCTCTCTCTCTCTCTCTCTCTCTCTCTCTCTGTATATATATATATCTCCAGATTGTTTTAAAGCAGTTCTCACACATAGCTAGCAGCATGCTATTTCTTGCAGAAACCTTCTAAGTTCATGATGTTTAGTGTTGATTGTAAGTTAGAGAATGCTGGGTTTGGGCCTGTAGAGGTATTTGTAGGTGATTTTTCCAGTATGTTTACTGGGTATTCTCAGTCACTGATGTGCTGGAGAGGGGCTGTGGCCACAGGGAGGAGCCATGGGACTGCTCAAGGGAAAGGCTTGGGCACCATGAGCTTCCAGTGCCTTAACACGGTTACAGTTAATCACATCTCATTTTTGGAAACATGTTAAAATGTAAACATTTACTTGAGCAGTAAGCTGCAAACATAATCTCCTATTTGCAAACTAACCTATAAAGCAGTTAGTAGTTATTACTTGTCTCTCAGTATATTTGGTTCCTCTGTAAGAAGAGAAGTTATTCAAGCATCCAGGTGTGTATTGGCATGGGTTGCTTTAAAATCCCTTTTTGATCCATGTAGCCACTGTCCCTTCCATTGAAAGAAAATAACAGTGGGATATTAGATAGTTGCATTCTAAAGGCAGGTTGTGGTTTGCAGTTTTTTAGTAGTATAAAATGGGATAGATATAGTGATATTTGCTGTGGGAAGTACTACTGACATCACCAAATCCTCAAGGTAAATCCAAGGAGGATCTCTGTATTTTGCCTGCGATGCGGTTTGAGCTCTGGCTTGGATTTCAGTGTAGTGTGACTGGGTATCTGCTATTCAGTTGTGAATGCACATCTTTGCACTACCAGCAAGTGTCTGACACTTGCTTGAAAACCATATTCTCTCTCAGGAGTGTGTTGGTACCAAGGACTTGGTGAAATCCAAGTGTTGATGAAAACAAGCTGTTAAGTGGTGACAGGTGGTCCTTGCTGACCATAAGTTGCAATTTAACACTGAACAACTTTGGAAGGTGGAATTTAAATTGTGCTCTGAGTTAGTGCAGGTTTTTTAGGATGATTCACAGCTAGTAATTTAAATAAATATAGGTACACAACTTTATATAAAGTTGCGTGTTACTATGTTCTCCTGGATAGAGTTGAATGACATGGGAGGCCAGATAAAAGTTGCTTTATGTCATTTCTGAGATAACTACCATCAGCACTTCAGGAAAACCTTTCAAGAACTAGTTATGACAGAAGTTTACTATTGGAGGAAGATCTAGATTGTCCTCTGATATTTTTGAATAAATGATGTTAATTGTCTTTCTAAAGAAACAGAGAGTTTAGATTTTCTGTTCCTTTAAATTCTGAAGTGTTGAGTAATGAAATGGCTGTTTCTTTGGAGTAATAAAACAGCAGTAATGTGAATGAATAATTCCACTAATTTTGGAAGGAGGAATTTAGAAGGTTGAGATATAACCTATGTAGAAATGCATGAAACATCAATTTATAGTTTCTTTTGGCAGAAGAATTAATGCTTGCTACTTATCTTTGGTATTTTGTAACTAGATTTCAAGATACATGGAGATATGCCAAAATAATCTGAAACTGTATCTATCAGTGTTAGTTTAAAAGCAAGCTTTCAGTGTATTTACTGAAAGGATATTCAAAATAGTCAACCATGTTTTTAGTGTCTTAATTTAAATTTCTAAAATCATTTTGAAACACTTTACTTTTTCCATCTGTAATACTTATACAATAATCTACCTATAAGGATAAATGCTGAATTTCCTTCTTTATTGTGGGAGGAGGAATTAACAGTGTCTGGGGGAGAAAGGACTGTGGATCCTGTGCATTGTTAGTGCTGCAGAAGTGTGACAGTGCTGGAAACTTCAGGCCTGTTAGGGGGTGTGGTGGGTGAGGGTGATGTTACAATCAGTTGTAGAGAGTGCAGCAAACTGAGATTGGTAAGGGCTTTTCTTAGTTTATTTGCTTATTATTCTCAGTGCCTTTCCAGAAAACTGAAGTGTTCTTTGAGCATAAATATTAACTTGGGTGCTTCTGAACTTAAAAGTAATAATATAGTCCAGCTGCTTCCTTAAGAAACTGTACAAACTATCTTTAACTTATTGCCAGGAACACCAATATGCTACATTTTTTAGAAGACAAAATGGCCTGTTTTGAGTGGCCTCATTGCATTATATGGGGAGACCTTTCAGTACTTGATGGGGCCCTGCAAGGGACAGGGCACAGGCTGTTGAGCAGGGCCTGTTGTTATGGGCACAAGGACTAGTGGTTTGAGACTCCAAGAAGGGTGATTTAAATCAGATACATTTATGTAGGCATCACACTTAAGCAGAGGAGAGTTTTTGCCAGACATATAACTTAGGTTTGCTCCATTCAGTTGTCCTTGTTAAGTAATATCTGATTTGAGAGATAATTGTGGGAGCTTTGTAACCGTGGAACGCACTGAGTGCTGTCCTGTAAACATACAGAAAAATAAGCTTTTCAGCTTATAAGACATATTGGTAATTACAGCCAATTTCATTGTAATCAGTTATGCTCGTGATTTTATAGAAATAATTGATAAAGTGTTCATCTGAACAGTGGGGATGACAGTGGGAAGTAACTGCAGATGGACACTTTGCTTAAGTGCTCTGGGAATGGTGCCAAAGATCTCCTGCCTGCTGAGAAAGTGGAAAGCCTATTTGATCATCACTTTTAAGGAGCCATCATTTGAGGAATAAAATTCTTACTGTTTAATTTAGTCCCTTTTGCTGGAACTGTCTTCCCCATTAGTGCTGGATTAAGGTAGTTTTTAAAAAGTGTCTTACCTGGAGCTGGTGGTAAAGCAAGAGTAAAAGGTGGAGGACCAGTGAAATCAGAGTGAGGCTGACAAATACAGTATTGCTGAATTTATTGCATATCATCTTGAAGTTAAATAGCCCTTGAAAATTACATGGCATTTAAACAAACTTTCAGACAAGAATTGATAATATGCTAAAAAGCTGTTAGGGGAACATATTTTGGAAACAAATAGCAGTACTGAGTCATACATGAAGAGGAAAGTTGTCTTTCAGCTTCCGTGTTTCAGTGCATTTTCTTCTTCTGATGTAGCCAGTACAGACTTAATACTGAGTCACTGAAAGGTCCACATTGACAGTTCATTTACAGATAAGCTATTCCATACTCTGCAAGTGTAAGAAAAAACATTCCTCCTACAGTTCTCGAGTGGCAGGGATGCATAGCAGGGGTGGAACTCCTCTAGAAACTAATCCAGAGGAAGCTAGAACACATCCAAACCCAGATGGTATTATGTTCTCAGGCTTGCTTGGACAACTTGTTGAATGGGGGAAATACAATAAGAAGCATTTGTGGCTGGAGGGCAGTTCATCCCATTGTGCTTGTGCAGGAGGAATCTTTATGAGAACATACCCCAAACATGGATAAACTTCGTTCAGTCCCATTATCACACCAGTTCAGTAGCATTTGTTTTAACTTGCCTGTTGCAAATACTCGTTACTGACTTGGAGATGCCGTTTTTCTTTCAGATTGAGCCTCAAGAGATAGGAGAAAACAGCTTTTGGGTAAAAGCTGAAGAAGATAAATTTGAAGACCCGGAGCTGTTTGCAAAATTGGCGCTTACCTTTGGAACCCAAATGAAAGGTACATTCTTATTTTACTTTTTATTATGCTTTTATTAAGTTTAAAACTGTTCACTGACAATCTCTTTTATACTTTGTGTTCATATGGTGGCTTTATAGCAGGAAGATGATGTAAAACCTATGCTTTTATTAAGCATAAAAGTCAGTTACAAGAATTGCTCCTCCCTCACTTTGGTGCATGAGGCAAGGAGTCTTTTTCCAATAATACCTCTTAAAAGTGCAGACTGATGTGAATTTTCTTCAAAGTTATAATTAAATTCTGATCCTAAAATCATGCTTATGTGCATTAATATTCATAGCTGCAGGAATTGTTAGGTTCTTTTAGATATTCCAGATGTGGAGGGTTTGCTGTGTAACAGATATTTGCGTGCTTGTATGACTCTGCTAAATCAGAATCATCTGCAAGTACAAGTAAGACTTGGGATGTAGCCATTAAATCATGCAGTTGAATTACAAAATCACAACTATACTGTGCCTTCTTTCATGCTTCTAGAATATATAGTTGAAACTATCATTTGATTGTGTTTGTATCCTGAGTATTCACTTTCACTTTTTTTCTAAATACTGTATGTAGCTGTCACTTAAGGAAAAAGTTTCTAACTGTACTCTGTTTGTTAGTATTTAGACTTTTGTTGTGTAATCAAAGAAGCACCTCTTCCCCCCCAAGTTCTGTGTAGTCAAACTGCATTGCAGCTGTCATTAGTGAATTCTGTTAGTTTTCAAAGGGCTGAATGTGTGAGTGCACACTCTATAAACTGTTTGTTTCTGATAGACTAGTGATTTTGGTTGGAACAGGGTGAAATGGGTCTGTTTGTGTACCACAGAGAACAAAACAATGAGAAAAAAAAATTCTGCTGGAACTTTCTGTTAGGTGTAACTAAAGCTGCTCAGTATGTCTTGCAAATACCTCTTCTGCTACTGGTTTTAGATAAAAAACAAATTTCTCAAGCACTGGATTCCTTCGATACATTAGGAAATACAATGGTAATATTTTGAGTTGGGAATGCATTTACTAGCGGCTGAATATTGGTTATGATTTTGATACTTTATTACCATTCTCAGATCCTTAAATGGTCTTTCAGACGTCTGAGACTGCAGATAGTCTTTTCAGCAAGTCTTTTCATTATTGTCTGTGGTTAATGGTCAATTGATCAGTATTTCATATGTGGCCATTTACGGGTAATTTGCCTCAGGCATTGTAAACAAACAAGTGCTGCTGAAGGATGATTCAGTAATAATTTACTCAGGAGCTTGTGGCAAAGCCCAGCAAATTAGAGTCCCAGAAGTGGTGGATAGTGGAAGAATGAATTCCTGGTCCTGCAACAAATGTCTTGTCCATTCATCACCCAGTTAGAACACTTAAGAGTTGGGCAGCTCTTGAAGGTGGATGAATTCAGATGTATCAGGTGTTCAGAGGCCAAGTAAGCAAACACAGTTTTGAAGTGAATTTAGGTACTGTGCTGATGGTGGTTTTTTGTTGTTGTTGTTGGTTTTTTTGGAGGGGTTCTGTTTGTTGTACTTTTTTGTTGGTTTGGTAGGGGGTTTTTAGTAGATTCCTTGAGTTACTTATCAATGTCTTTTCCTGTGTTCTCTTGAAATCCCTTCAAAGAGTTGGTCATAGGTGTGTTTTTCATAACATGGCTACACAGTCCCTCCACTTATGGCTCATACTCTGTTCAGTAGTCACTGGTTTGAGACATTAAAACTTTGCTTTTACAATGCACTTTGGGCCACTTTCTGGTCTAATGTTGGGGTATTACATGCAGTAATAAAGCATCATCTGTGGTAATTTATCACTTTTTTCTATATCAAAGTTTGATTGAATCTTGGTGCATGGCACTGCAGTTGCAATGATATGGAGTTGGTCACTGGTTTAAGTGTGCCAGGAAGACCTTAAAGGGAAAGAATGCCTGCCAGCAGATGTCACTTGCAATTGAATGAGCCCCTTCTAATGAAAATTACAAACTCCTGCCTTGAGCTGCATTCCTTCAGGAATGTTTCTGAATTCTTGAAAAGCTTCCTCATTAAAAATGCTGAAAAACCCTCTTGGAATTGTGACGGAGCTGTCAGTTTCGTGAGAAGAGATTCTTGTTGACATTAAGTTGCGCAGTTCAGAAATTAGGAGCAACCAATTCTCCAAATAACTTGCTGTGGTGATAGCCTTGCAGATATTTTTCCTCTTCTTCCTTGTTTTGTTCGCAGTTAATGGGTGGAGAAAATAAGATGCCATAACAAAGGATGTGAATTAAAAATGCTACTGCATATTACCCAGAATGTGAAAATCTGATTGGGCTGACTCACAGAGAAAGTCAGTGTTGTTTGTCTCTTTGAGTTCAAGCTTGTCTTGAAACTTGAAGACCGGCTACAAGTCAAAAAGGGTCTTGGAATATTTAGGTGCAGATCTAGCCCAAAATTCTGCATTCCAGAAGCAATTCTTTTCCTGCAACTGCTGTCTGCAAGAGGAAATGTGGAATGGTTTTCACCATTTTTCCTCACCTTTTGCCTGAAGAGTCACAGGCAGCTCAGTAATGTCCCAAATAATTATTTCAAGCAAGGTCTAGGATCAGATTTCTCCTCTGCTGTAATCCCATTTCTTGTTGTGGTCTCCTAATGCATTACAAGAAAATGAAAGAAAGGCAACTAGAAATGCATTTTTTATTCTTTAGAGTGCAGTCAGCATGTAAAACAAATAAATGGATGAATGGAAGCAAACTGACAATTGCCACAAGCAATTGTGGTGACTTATTGTGTACTGTCTTTTATTTTGTGGCATTTTCGAATGCCAATGGGAGTAGTAACTGAAGTAAAAGAAATGGTAGTACACTCTTATTAAAAATTTGTAATTCATTTTAAGTTGCAGCACTCAAATTTGATTACACCTCTGAATTCTGGTAGTGATTCTTCAGCACAATGAGAACAAAACTTTGTGTATTTTTCTCATCTAACGTAGTGTTGTTTTAAGTTACTCCACAAATCATTTAGTGCTGGCTATCACTGAACTGTGAGCTGTCCTGCTCTTTGAGTGCTGCCTGTTTGCAAGGGATGCAGCCAGAGCTGGAGGGAAGTGGTAATTTTGGAGGGAAATACTCTAATGAAGTTGAATTTATGCTTAGTTAAGTATTAATTCTGTGTGGTTATGCATCTTGGGAAGCTCTAGCTTCTGCTTTTTGGTAGAGTTGAGGGTGTGTATGTTTGCAGTTCTGTAGAATATCTTAACCCCAACAACTAAAATTAACAGTTTAAAATGTTACTGTTTTTGACAAGAATGTACTTTAAAAGCATATCTTTGAAATCATTTAAGCAGGTCATGTTAATTTGTTCAGCTGGAGTGTTCTTGTACCAAACTTTGCCTTTGTTCATTAATTTTGTCTTTGGCCACCAGTGCAAGGGAGAAACTCCAGCAGCAGCAGCGTAATGTCTGCAGTGCTGTGTGGAATAAGATGTCAAAAAGCTCCCTGTGGTGGTGTTTCATTTTTGGAACATTAAATACAAGTAGAATTATATGAGGATTTGTCTTCTAACAGGTAAAAGTAAAGGACTGAAATGTTATGACTTTGTAGACAAGTTGTGACACATCATCATCTTGGGCCCTCAGCTAACTTTGCAGTGATGTGACAATGCTCGATGTATGGGGCCTGCTGCAATCAAAATCACTTCTCACTGTTTGATTGATAGTCTAATTGCCAAACACTGCAGAGCAAGTTAATGCCTTCTCCCTAAAGGATCATGTTAATTTCTGGCTCTTGTAATTTAGGTTGTGTATTTTGCCAGTCAAGAATGATAGTAGTGCTCTGAAGAAATTAATTATGTGTACAGTAGATCTGTAAAGGTAGTAATTAGTACATAATAGTCTGTAACTACTGGGATTGTTCCAGTACAGAATTCATTATCCATCCAACTTGCCTCAAGGGAAAACTTCTCCATCAGGGTTCTCTTGCTTCTTTATGATTAGACTTTTAAAACACAATTCAACAATCATTTTGATATGTTTTCAAAATTGAAGTAAGGTCTTAATAGCTGAGTTGTGTTTTTCACATTATGGGAGTTTGAGTGAGAAAGGACAAGAGAAAAGATAAAGTTCCATGTAAGCTATAATTGAACTAAACGTGAACAAAATATTTTTAAAAGGTATTGGCAGGTTTCTTTTTTCTGCTAATAGATCATTGACTAGAGCCTTCTGTTTGCATCTGTTCTTTTGGGTATCTTATCAAGACTTCCTCCAGTTCTGGTAAAATTTCCATGTTTTCTTTTCCTGCCATTAAAGTGCTTGGATGTCTACATTGTAATTAAAGTGAATCATTAAGACTAGAGCTGCAGCAGTCCTTTGATTGCCTCCTACTTTCTGTGGGTACATGGCATTTGAGGTCTAAATGCCAGCTTTCTTGGAGCACTGAATTAAAGGCTGGGATGTAGGTGGGCTGCTATTCCCACCCACTTCAGCTTTTATATTCCCTTACTTGTGGCATCTACAGGAACACCTTATTATACCTTGTGTTTTCCAGTGTTAAGAAAACATGCCAGAAAGTTTGAACAACTTACCTATTCAGTATTTGAAATTATTCTTCTTCCCCCAAAAGTTCTGTAGTACAGCAAAATGAAAGACAGAACCATGTATATCTAGTTTCTTCACATGTGTTGCAACAAATGGGTATATTTTTGTTAGGCTTTAATTAAAACAACCCTTCTGGTTTGAACACACTTTGATACTAATAGCATGTTAATTCTGTAATATCTATGTGCAAGTGAACAGTGTGATCTCCCTCGCTGGCATCGTGCAGATGTCCGTGTTATGTTCATATGTGGAATACCCATGTGCAACCTTCAGGGAACTCCTTCTGTTCCTCACTGAGCCATTGGATGTTCACAATAGTTTGCCTTTTGACCTTTATTGTGCCTTTTAATTTTAGTTGTGCAAGGGATCTTTATGAAAGAAGGGAGTGTAGAACTGACTACCAAACCACCTCTTTTGGGAGGGCTTTGTATGGCTGTGTATTGTATCCTACATTTGATATAAAGCAGGTTGATATTTTTCATCTCCTGAAGGAAATAATGTGTAATTTTTTTTCCTCTGTGAAACCACCCTTTCTTAAAGGATAGTGTGTTAATTTTTGGTTACTTAGTTTGGTGCTTTTTTTTGGTGGTGTTGTGTTGTGGTTTCGTTGTTGTATTATGGTTTCATTTTTGCTGTTGTTTTTAATTTTTACAGTAACTTATTGTTGTGGCTTAACTCTTAGACTATTTTAATCTATACCTCTGCCAGATAATTAGCAGTGGGTGAGTCAGGCTGCTTTCAGTGTAGATACTGGGGGTTCAGTTGGCTTCTGTTCCTTCCCTTGCCTTCCCTAATTAACAGGTGTGTCTTTCTGACGTGACTTTTAAGTTTTAACCCCCTTTGTGACCACTTAATCTGCTGAAGCAGGTAGTGTTCTTCCTGTGATCAGAATGTTTGAAGCTAAAACATTAATTCTCATAAAAATAAATAAGTTTATATGCATTAAATGCAGCTTTTGTGTTTTTATTCTGCCATTGCAGTGGTGTCAGTGTTTCTCTCTGGATATGACAAGGCTTATATTCCCTGTTATTCTTGAGTGACAAAAGGTTCATCATCCTTCATCAGCCTTTCCTTCTAGCTTGGCATAATGAAACATTTTTAAGGAGGAGAAAAAAGGTTTTTTTAACTTACTTTTCAGCTACTTTATAGTAAAGAGATAAGTGGCAGCCAAAGAATGAGGTCAGTGCACCATTAAAGTGTTTGCATTCACTTGCATTTGGGACTTTAAAAAAATTACTCTGAATTTGGTATGCTGAGAAGCCCAGATCAAATTCATCAGACAAGTTAAATGTTTGCAAGCTTTTAATGGGCTCAGTTTTGGCCAAATTTCATTTGCCACAGCTACATTTGTAGGTGTGAGACAGCAAGGTTCAGTTTAACAGAGAAATCTCTAGTGTTAAGCACAGATGTGTTGCACTGGCTCGTCTGCCTGCACTGTTTTCTCAACATAAAAGGAAAGCAACACCTCTGAACTAACTCATCATGTGTTTGCTTCTGGCTTGCAAACTGCAGGTGGCTCCCTTGGTTTTCTGATTAATTCAGGCTGTGTGTGTTTGCTTCCTTCCCCTCCTCGCCCTCTCCTTTGCAAACGGGTGAGAATCCAAAGCAGATGAAGATGCAGCTTTGCAGTGTAGGGTCTGGGAGCATTTGTGTGTCTTGGAGGAATTTCACTGGGATTGCACACTGAGGTCGTCAGTGTTCAGATCTGTTTCACACACACTTGCAGCAGATTAGTTTGTTTGCAACTTTCAGTGTATTTGAAATTGTTGTTTTTCAACAACAGAATAAATTTGAGTACCATAAAGAAGAAAGAGTGAGTTATTAGTTTGCCATTTTTCACTCTTTCCTTTCCTTGTATTTATTCAGTGGGTGAACTGTCAATCTCAGGCATGGAAAAAGCTTTGCATGGTTTAAATAAACTGATATCCAAAATTATTAGGATCAAATGTAGATTTATGAATGTGTCTCTGTATTTTGGTATTTTTTGATACACATTTTCTGATTCTTAAATCATCTTGGAGTTATATAACCAATGGTCATGGTAAATGCATAAGATTATATTTCTTGATTAGTGAAATATTTGTATATAATTACCAATGAAATAAAAGCTTTTCTGCCCAGAAGTGTCAGGGGCAATTTGCACCCAATAATGATACCTAGTCTTGCTATGTTTAAAGCATCAAGAGGAAAAAAAAAAAAAACAAGAAGAGGGTGGGAAGAAAGGCACATGTGTTCTTTGTGCTCAGTTTTGCATCAGGTAGCAATGCTTAACTGCACCAGTTGACTCCTTAATCGTTAAACATAATAAATCAACTTTGAATAGTGATAGAGAGCAGCAGAGTTCCCAGAGTGACCCTGGGAGGGATGCTCGGGTTTGGCTGCAGCTGGGCTATTGTTCAGGGGAATGGCAAATGAGGCCTCCCAAGAATTCCTTGTATGTTTGCTCCTGTGTCCATTTTTTTCCTCTGAGGAAGCCTCTGTGCAACTGGTGGCTGTTGAGAGCACCTGCTCCTGTTGGAGAGAGCGTGTGGCTTTTATTAGCAGAGCATCGGTACCCACTGCATTCACCACAGCACAAAAGGAATCAAATGGGAACAGCATTCCAAAGGGGCCAGCATGAAGAAAAACTTCCAATTGGGGGGTAAAGTTGGTAAATTTTAGTTCTTAATATTTTATTTTAGGTAGCAAATTGGCACACTCACCTTTTGATAACTGAAATGGTATCTATTTCAAATGTAGTTTGTAACACTGAGTCACAAAGAATATGTCTTTTATTTTGAAAAAATATATGTAGAATAGATGTTGTGTTGGTGTGGTGTGACCTACTAGAGATGATGCTACTTATTTGCTGCAAGTACAGCAGAAGCTGCGTATTCACCCCCAAATTTGTATTTAGAAACCACTGTATCAACAAAGTCTTTTCCTTTCTTTACCTGGGAGTGTCTGACAGTTCTGTGTTGATTATATGTAACATTAATGATAAAGCACAGTTTTGTATGATGAAATGGGCAGATGGCATTGTTGTAAAGAGTACTGAGAATGAATTAGGACCTTCTTTTCATAACCTATGTTGCTGATGCTAGCATTTAGACCACAAGGTCTGTCTCTGGTGGTCTAATGAGAGGGAACAGTGATATTTTGTGAAGACCTTCTTTTGAAACATACAGGAAGTTTGAAAATTTATAACCTAAGACTATAAAGTTGTTTACATCATGTGACAGTAAATGGAAAACATCACAGATTTTAAAAAAGAATATATTTAGATTTTGTCAGAAGTTAGGCTTAGTCTCAGTTGTGCTGTTTTTGATTGTCTTGCTTTGCTGTCAAATCTTATATAAAGTTTTCAGAGTGATCATGCCATGGGGTTGGATAGATACAGGGATTTCACTGGCGATCTCAGGCTGTAGTTCTGACTTTGTGTCTCAGAGGACTTGACTTGTAAAACCTTTGTGGTGTATTCATAAGTGGGAAAAATAATGAGACAATTTTCCTTGATCTCTAATTTGTTATTCCTGGAGCTTGCTATTTTTTCAGAGCTCTGTTGTCCTACCAGAGGGTTTGGGTTGAGAAGTTTGGATATTACCTTAGTCAGCATTACATGAAGAACTGCAATAATTGCAGCTTCAGGAAAATCAAATACAAACAATCTGTATGTGAATTAAATTATATTCAGATTGAGACAGGTGGGAAATATCTGAAAGCTGCTATCTTTATTCACTGATTGCTTTGAGATATGGCATAATGTATTCCACACAATTCCTATGGAAATAGAGTTCATTTTCAGAACCAGCATTATATCTGTTCTGAATCCAGGTGAAATGCTCTAATGTGGAGGTGATTCCTTCAGTTTTACTTTAATTGGCAGTGCTTAACTCTTGTGGCACTTCACTAGGACAAGTTAGTGTTTCCCACTGGAGACCTGAGGCGCAAGGAAGTGAAATGCTGGTTACTCAGTGACTGGAGCAGTTCTACAGACGCACACTCATTATCCACTGGCCTTTCTCAGTGCCAGTTTTAGTGCTCAGCTTGCCAAGGCTCTCACAAATTTGTGTGTATCCTTGCTGCAAGACTACAATTTGTTTAAGAAATCTCTGGAACTGAAAGTATTTCTTAAAAATATTAATAACAGAGCTCCTGCTGCTCACCTTTTCTGCAAGTCTAAATCAGTAATTTTGTCAAAAAGCTTCAGCAACAGAATTTAAAGAGAATTTAACTAGAATTGGAGTGAGAACATCCATGTATTGTCTTAAAAGGACTCAGCTATGTATTTATAACAATGCTGTGACTGAACTATGTTAGTTATAATGCCTCATATTTTAGGTGGTAAATTACAGAATTCAACATTAATTTGTTATAACTGACTTCTCATAATTTGAAAAAGAAAATCCTGAAGAGGAAAGGTGGAAGAGTCACTTGAGACTGTAAGGAAAAGTCATGGAGAGGTGAACTCTCAAAGGCATTGAGTTTTTACTATTAAAAAAAAAAAAATGGTGCTTGGTTTTTTTCCTGCCTTTGGTGTCTCATGGAATCCCATTAGAGAAGAGTGGGAGTGACTGCTTGTCCTACACACAGAAGTGTAAATCACCCACGCAGATGCTCCAAAAGTTTGGAATTCCAGCCTGCTGTGCAAATAACTCTGTTAGTACATTTTGTACCTACTACTTGACTTGTTTTTCTAAGGGAGATAGAGGTTTTGTTTGTATCAGCTTGATAAAATGCAGCCAAGGAAGAAAGGCAGTTTTGTATTCCGAAATGTCTATTTGAGTCTCAGTGATGCAGAGCTCAAATAAACCCCAGCACATTTAACGAGGAGCTGAGGACAGAGACACATGTAGTCTGCGTACCAGGCAAAGGGATTGTGTACAAAGACTAATTAGCATGAAATATGAATACATTCATGAAGTAGTCTTGATCTATAATGCTCTTACAGAGAGTGTTTTTTCTATGAATTCGATGAAAAAGAAATTCAGAAGTTGAACTGAAAAAAGAATGTGTTGAACTGAAAAAAGGAGTGGGTTTTGTTTCTTTTAAACAAATAAAAGTCTATATTCCTGGAATGTATCCTTCTGTATGAATAAAAAGATTAGACCTAAGAAGTATGCTTTCTCTAGTGTCAGAAAAAATAACCTACAAAAGGTACTCTTCTTGAAGCTTTTTTTTTTGCACTTGCATTTTTTTAATGGGAATTTTAGTTAGATACTATAGAAGACTATTTAATTTGAAATTTAGAACATGAAGTGTTCAAGGCCAGGTTGGACAGAGCTTGGACCAGTGTGGTCTAGTGGAAGGTGTGGCAGTGGGCTGGAGCCAGGTGATGTTTCATGTCCCTTCCAAACCAATCTACAGTTCTATGTTTAAATAGCCCGTTCCGTGGTTTTTACAGTAACTTTTTGTGAAGTGAACTGTTAAGGTTATCTGTTGTGGCAATCCTCCTAAAATGTGACTTCTCTTTCTTGTGTAAGAATTTATATTTGTATATGTACATAAAATACACTGATGATATGTTGGAGATGACTCACTTGTCACTTCTAGATCTGTGTTTTATGGTTCTGTGCAGGATGGTTTTAAAACAGTGTATTTTGCCTTCTCATGTGTTGTAGCTGTAGATGTGTTTTCTGGGCAACTTGCTCAGTACTGATAAAGCAAACTCCATATGTGGGTACTGCAAGAAAGCTGAGCTTGTAGGGCAGGTTCTTCAGCTCAAGGTTGGCCATGAATTTGTGACTCAAGTAAAGAAAAGCAAAAATAAAAGAGTTTGGAGGAAAGGATGGAGAACAGATCAGCTACTTCCCAGGACAGTTTGTGCTGATATTAAATAGACTATGCACTTATATTTCATTGTCCTGAAAGCTTCCAGCAGAGTTCTAGGAATAAAGCTGTATTTGTTTAAATAAATAAAATCCCTATTGTAAACAAAGATGTAGTTATAAGCAAAATTTATGGTCTTACTTGTAAAACAGTTCTTTTAAGTCTGTATTAAAGATGTTCCCTGCATCTTTCAGAAGAGCCATAGATGGCACATGCTACACTTTTCCTTAATGTACTTTCTATCAAATGGAATAGAATGTGGATTTATTTTTCTGTAAAAGCATAAACTGACAAAAGGTATCTGATTTGTGGCCTGGTTCCAGTTGCACGCTGTGCTGACCTGCAATGACTATATTTACAAAAAATCGTCCCCTCTCCATGGACTTTATGTTTTATGTGCAAAACTATTTTTATTTTCCTTATTGCTGACCACATTTGCTTTTGATATGGGACCTGTGCCTGGGTGATAGTTGTTTCAAAGATAATGCTATGACAAGATGCTTTGAACAGAATATTCTGCCATTGCAAGAATTTCTGCCATATGTACATGGAGTAAGGGTAGTTGTGTTACCTAAAGAATAAAGGTTCTTTGGAGAAAGACATTAAAAAGCTATCTAGAGGATTAAAAGTTAACAATCATGCTATTAAGTTGCTGGATTCATAGAGAAATTGCAAATAATAGGTACACAGGCATTAGCACAGATAAAAGCTGATAATTTTATTGAGTTATTGAATTACTTGCTAATTGTTTCTAAAGGATATAAAGTTGTAATTTCTACTTTGTGTGTTGTGTGACTGTTGTGTGCTATGTGCAGTCATGAGAAACATCTCTGAAACTTTATTATTTCAGATACCTTTTTGAGTTCTGTAAGGTGGGAATATAATTATTTTATAAGACTAGCACAGAATAATTTCCCACAGTGAAAGGGCACGTGACAAGAAATTTATGTCTTAAAGGCTTTCTGAAAGTAAAAGTCCACATGATCAAAGTCAGCGTGGCATTACTATTAAGCTGGATATTCTGAATGGTTGTACACATGGACTAAGTTTTGAGGTTTTCCTTTTGACATTTTTGTTATTGTGTTTAAGACACTTGGATCATTAGCCCAGAGATGCTGCCTTCTTATTGAATCACTTTAGCCAAATTTTCTTAAGTTGGTAATGTAAAGGTAAAGCAGGTTACACTTGCTAAATTTAGAATATACTGTGGTTTCTGTGTGTGTGCTCAGAATGTGCTGAGGTGAACAGTGGAACTTGTCGATGCTGCTGAAGGTGAGGCACTGGTGGCTGTTCCTGCACTATTTTTAGTCACTATAATGCAAGCAGCTTAATTTAGTAGTACCCTGGCAGGTCCCCTAAGACTAATCCTGTAATGTGGAGGTAATTTATCTTGTATGTCTTGAAGGCAGATAATCATTGCCCATGTATTCTGTGGGCACCTGAGTGTTTGGAAAACACTTTGGGACGCTTGGACCCCAAGAAAGCTTTTTCAAGTAGTGATAACATGCACTCCCATACAGGGCTGGCTTCAGGCTGGTTGAGCCTTGTGTTTTATCTTCAGCAGATGACTGAGAACAGATGCTTAGTACAAAGAGTATCTGCTTGTTAATATGTATTAAAAGTCTGTCACTGATGTATAGAGAATTGATTAAACAGTGATACTTCCTAGCTTCCAGCAGCTGACTTTTTTTCTAAGCCAGAGGTCACATCTTTACACACAGTCAAGTGTTCACTGTGTTTTGTCTTCAGTGAACTCATGATCTTCCAGCATTCATAACCTGTGCCATTCTCTTCCTTGTATTGCAGACAGATGTGTCATTTTCCAGTGTTTCAACCCTGCTGCTTCTGGTCTGCCTGGTTTGTTCCCTCCTTTTGCTCTGGTTGCAGAAATTTATATTTGCTTTCTCTGTGCTTTCAAAAGCTGCAGAGGGGCAGACCAGAATGGCACATGATACACAAAAGCCACCCAGTAAGACATCAGTGCTGGCCATCACCCCAAAGTGTCACTGGATCTCCCCCAGTTCCTGAGGGGACCTCACAGTTAGGGGTGTCACCAAATGTATCCATCCCTGTTTGTTTTTCAGAGAGTTACATTAATATTCCAGAAACGTTTCACTGTCACAGGATATTGAAACTATTGGGATGACCTTAGTTAGAGTGATCATTAGTCAGAATGATGGTGACAAGAGGCAATACGTCTTGCCCATGACAGCCTGTGCAGGGGTGGGGCCAGTTCCAGACAAGCCACTGGGGGGTGTGGGTACGACTAAGCAATTGCACCCCAAAGGTTGCAGTGGCCTTGTCACTGACATGTAGCTGAAACATTTGTGTTGACCTGTGATTAAGTTCAAGGGACTGCTTAGTACAGATTACATGCAATTAATTAGTTTAATTTGGTACCATCCACCACAAGGCCACAGTTTTAAGTGTTTTTTTTTTATGCAAGACTAATTTCTCAACTTTTTACAAATAGGAGCTGTTATCCTTACATATGTTTATCAACTTTCAAAGCTGTGATTAACAGTGAGCTTCACAGGGCACTGCTTACTGGTTATAGAAATAGTGGAAATCTATTAAGGCACATAATTTCCCAATCATGTTTAATATGATCTTTTCACCCTGTGAAGTTCTGCTTTGGATCTGATACCTATGAAAGCATCCTCTTGAACCCTCCTGGCTTAATAAAACAATAATACTAGCTAAATACCAATATTTTTTCTTACTCTAAATCACTAGTATAGAATTTTTTTTACTAAACAGTAAATCAAATTTCTTATGTACTAAATCTGTGGAAATATAACATGCTGTATTTCACTGTAGGTCAGAGTGCATAGGCAGGATGTGCCTTATAACACTTGGAAAACTGCAGTAGATCTTGAAGATGGTAAACAGATTGAGGAGTTTGGGAATTGGATATGTCCAAGTGAAAGAATCTTTCATGTGTGTTTATTTAAAACCTCGATGGTAGAGGAATACTTTAGGAGGAGGATACTAAACGTGCATATGGAAATGTGTATTTTGCTTAGTGTTTAAATATTTAGTCAGGAGTTTTAAATGTCAAATATCACAGTGATAGAAGAAATCAATTTGTCATGTCATTTTTGCTAACATTTTAGTCTGCTCCATTAAACACTGATATCTATTTAACTTGACTGTGTAAAGGGATTTTTGGATCTTGGGATCTTTTTTTAAGCTTCATTATTTAGGAAGTTCCTTTGGAAAGTGTGATTCCCACAGGTGTCTTTACTGGGGAGGATGAGCCTTTTACAGGCCTAATTAAGGCAAAGAATAGGTGAACTCTTAATTTAAAAGATATTTATTTATTAGACTTCTCATAGTAACAACAGAAAATGAGTTTGTTAGAATTTTGATGAATTACGATAGCAGTTATTATGACATTCAGTTTGATTTTTTCTTTTTTTTCCTGATTCTTGGTCCTTTTTTTTCCACCTTTGAAAGTTGTATGAATAAAAGTATATCAGTTAGAATCTGGGAAATCATTATAGCTGTCCTGTCTCACAGTTCCATGGTGATGGTGGCCTGATGTCAGAGGGAGAAATATAACTGGGACATGTGACTGTTTAAATTAGAAATGCTATTATAGGCAACATATTATTTTCATAGGCAAATGCCTTCTCTGACCCACATAAAAACTCACTATATTAGCTCCAAAATGCCTTGACTGATCGTGTTAGTCAAGCACAAAGAGCTGTAATGTCTCAGTGCCCCCCAGTGATGAGCATCTCCGGGCAGCTGATCCCAGCACCTTCATGGAGAGGGTCACACATGGTGAACTGGTGGTAGTGGCAAAGGGAGGAATGGGGTGACAATCCTGAGGCTTTCTTCCATATCAGTATTCATGGCAAAAATGGGAGAGAAGAATTCATGGAAAAGGCTTTTACTTCAGCTCCTTACGGCACATCTCCAACACACTAAATTAGGCCCATGGAGGATATTTTGAGTTTAATCCTTGTTTGCCTGCTGTTGTTTGATTTCTGATGTTCATCTGTATTTCTGTGGCCATTTGCATGTGATGAATTGTTAATATTTGCTTATTGTCTTACAGCAAAAGCAACATCTTTTGCATTGGTCTTCAGCAATAAGTACAAGAGGGCAAAATCACTTGTAGGTGTCCTTGGGGGTTTTTATGCCTTTTGGTTTTTGTTTGATTGATTGCTTTGGTTTGGGGTTTTTTTTTTTTTCTTTTCAAAAAGCATTTGTGATGCAAACATCACCTTAATTTCAGGCTGTTGACAGGAAGCTGAAGGCCACCACAATATGGTTAATTAAGTTCACTTTAATCGTATAACTTTGCACAAGTTCTTGCTGCAGATTTTCAAATTGTGCTTGAAAATCAGACTAGTTTGCAACTATATTAGGGCAATTTTAATAGAAGAGAAATATTTCATGTTAAATTAATAGTAGTCATTAGTTGTGGTGGTCAAATAGAATAGCAATCAATTATAAGAACAAATAATAAGAGTATAGATCCTCTGCTATTTTAAAAGAAAAACCGTAATTTGTAAAACGAAGTTATGATCTTTTTTGTTCTTCCACAGAGCATAATCTTTTGGGTTGATGCCACTTCCTTCAGCTTGATTACATTAATTAGGCAAAAAACTTACAAGATTGCAGAGGTTCCATGTTTTTTCCTCCCTGTTAGTTTTACTGTTTTTTATCTTAAGAGCTCAAACTAAGGTTCAGATCAATTCCGTGCTTGCTTTGTAATAATTATTTTTTTTAGTGCTGTACCAGGTATTTAGCTCTTCTGATGGCAGAAAGGACAGAGTGACAGCAGGAGTGCTTAATTAATTTAACTTCAGGAATTGGTAACTGAGTGATTTTAGGTGAACTGAAAAATGCCAGGTGGCATTGAGAATAAACATGAGATCCCACAGCTGCTGCCTGAATTGACAAGAGGCGTGGCTGGCATCTGCTAATGCTCTTGCACTTCTCTTTAGATATTTGGGGAAATGCTTTGCTAGTCGTCAAAGTTAGAGACCAAATGACAGTGGGGAGACTAGAAATGAATTTGGATACCAAAACACTTTAATCTCAGTTTATGCAGCTGATGAATTGCATGACTCCCGTGCTCTGCAGGATAGGTGAGGTGATCCTGGAGAGAGTTTGTGGCTTCAGCTGTGTGAGCTGTGCCAGCTCCCAGAGTCCCACTCTGGGCTCCAGTGGATGTTCTCTGGTTTCATTGGATACGGGACTGAATAGAGAATTCCTGCCTTAGCCTGCACTGTTGTGTTCTGACTCACTGACAGTGTCAGGGCTCTGCTTGTTCAAGATGCTTCTCCCAGGTAACAAGTGACAGGATGAGAGGAAAGGGCCTCAAGATGTACCAGAGGAGCATTGGATTAGATATTATGAAAATTTTCTTTGCAGAAAGGGTTATCAAGCATTGGAATGAGCTGCCCAGGAAAGTGGAGACAGCATCCCTTGGGATGTGTGAAGTGTTCAAAAACATGTGCATGTGGCACTGGAGCACATGGTTTCGTGGTGCACATGGTGGTGCTGCTGGGTTGATGGTTGTACTTGATAATCTTACAGGACTTTAAACAATTCTGTGATTCTTTGGATGCATTTACACTTCTTGGTCGTCAGCAGGTTATTTGCGTAGTTTGGCTTGAGCCCCCAAAATTGTCAGAGCTCCTTCTCTGCCTGGAACAAGAGCTTGGGCATGCTTCCCCTCCTTCCCTGGAAGCAGTGGTTGGTGGGAGCTCCCAGGCTGGCACTGGCAGCTGTGCCCCTGCCCACAGCACTCCACGTGAGCGTGGGGATGCTGTGCCCACACAGAGGGAACCACTCCATTATGGTTTGTTGTGGGGGGAGGAGAACAAGTGCACATTGGAGACTACTAGGTTTTACTTTTCTCCCTCTCACCCTCTGTTTGAATTTAATTACCATTTTTGAGTGCCTCTAGAAACAACATGGAAATAGAAAATGATCAGTAGCATCCCAAGATCATCAATTTAGCCAGGCTTCAAGTTTTATTATGTTGCAACAGAATGTACTGAATTTTTGTGCTACAAATTACTTTCTAAACCTTCAATGGCATTCCTAGCTCCTTATTTCATTTTTCTACCAAGTTGTATCACATAGGGTTTTTTTTGAGCCAACTCTGTAATTTTTGCTTTCAGCTGTTAACTCTGCTCTTGCATGTGTGGGTTATATGTATGTACACTTAATTCTTTTTCTCCTATACTTCTGTACTAGCCATGGTCCTTTTCTCAGGTAAAGGGAATAAAAGAGCAATTAATTTCCTTTGTATATTTACTTTTGGTGCCTAATGCTGGTAAATGTGATTGGGAAGCCATTGGCCAGATGGAAATAAGATGAAATTACTCACTCATTTCCCATGACAACATAAAGATGTTTTTGTTCACTGTGTGTACAGACTTGACAGAAACTGGAGATTAAGGCTCAGGTTAAGGTGGGCTAAAGTTCACCTAAATCTCTGATTTCTCCACACTGTAATTTGATGGTCTGCTTTTTATCTGCCTTTAATTTTCATCCTTATCATATTCATGACTGACAGTTTTTCCTATTAATTCTTGGTAGAATTATTTTAAAAAAAGAAAGGAATTCCATATGAGCTGGACATTTCATCTCACAGTGAAATGCTTTAACAGCTTCAATACCATTAAATAAAATTGTCTATATTTCTAAAACATTTTCATGGCCACTTTTAATGCCATTCAGTAGCTAAAGTAATGAACAGGTGTGAAATGATAATTCTCAGAACCATGTGCGGTTACTCTTTTTGCTACAGAATCACAAAAGTACTGATGGTAGAATATTTTTAGTAATTAAGTCAAGTCTTTCAACATGTTTATATATGTTCTTTGCCATGATTATCATTAGTCTTGCTTAATGTGTTTTAAAGTTCTATAGCATTTTGTTTAGTATATCCTAAGTGTGTTACAAGCACCTTGAGTGGGATTAAATGAGTTCCCAGCTGAAGGTCCCACTGCAGGGACACCCTTGAGCTGCACAGGGGCTGGGTGGTGTTGGAGGAACAGCAAACAATCCCTTGCAGCATGTTGCATCAGCCTTTTCCTCCACCACTGATGAACAAATATGTTATTACTACCAAAATACAACTCTAAGTTAGGAAAAAAAAGTTGTGTAATGTTGGTGTTTAGATCTGTTTTCTGGATTTCAGAAGGATGTGTGTGTGTGCTAAAGCTGGCATGTGCTCTCCTTTGGCTTTGTCATGCTGGCTCTCTTTGTCTACTTGAGGTAAATTATAAAGGAAAGGAAACCCAGCTAAAACTTTCTACAAGTCTAACTGGTGTGGGATAATTATACATTACTGGCTGTTTTGTCATTTCAATGACTGGTAATTGGTGTTGGGTTGTTTTTTTTAAATGCTTTCCTCATTGTTACTGTCAGCTGAATGGGGAAATCACTTTAAACAACCAAGAGCAGAACTTTCTCCATTTCTTGAAAATAAAAAAATCCACATGTATGTGTGCCTGTTTTGTGTGTATATGTATGTATCCCAGTTAAGTCCAAATACTCATCTGCCTTAGTTTGTGTGAAATGGGATTACCCAGCCCAGAGAAACACAGAAATGTAGAGATTGGTTTGAAGAGAAGTGGGTTTTGAATGAAGTTGTAAGCCAGTCCCATTATCAAAGTGCTGTAATGAGCCATCACAGCCTTAAACTCAAGGTCTGTATGAAGTAATAGAGCTGCTTGAGCTTCCACATTGATTTTTCATCTTGCTTTCCTGAGCAAGCCCTGTGTTGTTTGCTATAAAATCCTTCTTTCATCTCTCCCTCTGATTCTGTGGCATCAAACCAAAAAGTGTCTCATCTTTGTACAGAACCCGACAAGAATCAGGAGATTAGTCAGCAATAGTATATTGATTTTGACCAGTATCAAGTATCTTTTTAATTGATTTAATTATTTTTCCTAATTCTGTAATCCATGGTGCTGTCACAGTTGAGTCACTGCTGAAATGAACTGTCCTCTCTGAGAAAGCCACTGAGAGACGAGGGAAGAGCGTGGCTTTGGGTAGCTCTGATGCTTCATGTCTTCTCAAGTGTGGATCAAGTGGTGGTGGAGAAATTCTAGTGGTTGTCTAATCCAGAAGTTTTAGTAGTCTCTTTTTGTCTCTGAGTTTTGGGTTGGTAAGATGGGTGTTCATGCTATAATGTGACTTCAGTGTAGTCACTAAACATCTGGTTCTTGTATTTCTCTGTTTTTTTGAACTAGCACGAGGTTATCTTTGAAGTCTCATGTGTGGAAAGATAAAAAGCTTTGGAAAGAACATATTTTTCTGGCCTTTTTCAAATAGAAAAAAAATGGATTTAATGCAGACATTTAATATTTATGAAATGGATGATTTATAAGTGATGGTGTTATAGCCCTTCAGGTTTAATAGGTAAGAGTAACCATGGATTGTTATAGAACTTTTGAACGTGTGATCTTCTGTGTTCTGAAAGTACTTTCAAGTTTTTGCACCGCTAGAGGAAAGTTTATTGCAATAGCTGGTCATGGGACAGGTTTGTCTTTGCTGTTCACAATTACTGTGACAAGTCCAGTACTCTGAGCAGGTTGTGAGGGTGTGTGTTGCTCAACACTTTAAGGACCGAATCATAGATGGAGGTCTGGAGGCTTTAATTCTTAAACAGGTCAAGTTTGGAACGGATCACTCATCTTCTTCAATCATTTCTCTCACCTGTCTCAACAGACACAAATCCGGGCTTTGCAGTACCTCCTGTTGATGTAAGAGGACTCCTCATGTGTATTGCCTTCTCATGGGACAACTGATTTTTCACTCTTGGGTGTTTTTTTGTTTGTGTTATTGAGCACCTGGTCTTATTTCCCTGTTTAATTAAGAACGATTAGTGATAAGGGTCTGATTACTTGATGGAGTGTCACTTTAGGATTTTAAACAGCAGCTCCCTACAGTGAAAGGGTCAGTGCAGGTGGGAGTTTGGATGATGATGTGTTGATGTGGAGCTCTGTGCTTTTACAGATGTCACAGCAGCTGGTCGTGTTAGTCTTGCAGAGAAATGGCAGGGCAAGGGGAGAACAAATGTTGCTTTGTTGTTGAGTCATCTCTGGTGTTGAGTTTTGCCTGCTTCAGGCTCTGGAGAGGTAGCGGGGAATGAGAGAATTGTCTGGTACTGCCTTAGCTCTGGTACAGAAAGCCACAGAAGGTAAACTAATTATTCTCTGGTATAAACCCAACAGAATTACTTTATGCCAGATGTTTTCCAAGTAGTAATGTGTGTAAGGAGACAAATATCTGTTTTCTATGTTGTATTTGTTTTTATTATTATTATTATTATTATTATTATTGAGATTGAAACAGGTTTTATGTTATTTTTCACACTGAAAATTAGTGTCTTTTCTTAGGAGATACCTGTAATAAAACCCATGATGGCTCACTATAGTACAGAAAAGAACAGTGCTCAGAGAAGAAAACTGTGTTTAGTCTGCTTGAAACTTCCTCTTAATTTGACTTTCCAATTTTTTAGTTACTTTTGAATGACTTAAAATATTCATTAAGTTCAATTATTATTAAGCACATTGAGATTCCATTCCTTCAGTGCCAAATATGTTATGTGATATTTAAAATGAAATAAATCCTTGTTAATGGGTTTACTTAATTAATGCTTAAGAAAATTCTGTGAAAATTGACTATTTTAAATTATGCAAAAATCAGCTTATATTTTTGGTACTTCAGTACCACATTTCTTTCTATCTAATTTGAAGTGCTGAATGTAAGGCTAGTGATCCTTGCTAATTTATAAGAAATCAATTTCAAATGTGTGCTATTTTCTTAGTTGGTTTTGCCCTTTACTACTGACAACATAAATAATTAGTAAAAACATACCTTTGTTCAGTGTGATAAATATCGAATTATTTATGTTGCTGGATTTAGATGAAGAACTTATTAATATTATTAATGTATCAACAGAGGGCACTCGTGTGCTTTGAGGTAACCCCAAGTCCCTGTATTTTTAAAAATGCTTGGAATAAATTTGAGCTGAAGTGAAACTTTGTGAGTTAAAATATATAAATATTATTTGATAGTGCTTGGGAAAATTGGTCATTGTCATATTTTTATTTCATGATCCTACTTTGGGAAATTTGCTTTATTTCTTTAGATATTTTACAGTAGGTTGAGGCAGTGCAGTCAGTTTGCCTTGAGCTGGTTCTAAAAGATGCTTTATTGTGACTTTGCAGGGGAGTTTCAATTAGCTAAGATTGAACAGTTGTAATAATGAATCAAAATTTAATAAATACCTTCTTTCCAGCCAAAAAGCCAGTAGAAGAATCAGAAGAAAAGAAAGCAGCTCAGTCAAAGAAAAAGATCAAAGAATTAAGAGTTTTGGATGGAAAATCCGCACAAAATTTATGTAAGTGTTGTGAAATGCATTAGTTCAATATCTAATTAGCACCTACACATGGTTGTTCTTCATTTTTCTTTTTTGTTCACATGTGCCATTGTTTTTTTTCTAAAAACTATGAAGTTGAAACAAGTCTTCAGTAGTATTTAAACATCTGTTTTGAATTTACTCTACAACTTCCTAATGTTCTTTCTGGTTAGAGTAATTGAGAAATAGAGCTTGATGGAGGTTATAATGTTAAAGAAAAAAATATTAACAAATAGGCTACCTTAGGTGCAAATACTGCTGCTATAAATTGTAAGGAAAACAGCCCCACTTCTTTTATTTAGGTTGCTTCTTCTCTTTTTAATTATGGAGGGAAAGCAATCATTAAGAGTAGTAGATTCTTTTTATTGGAATTAGAAATACCATAAGATGTCACTAGTCCAACTATGCCCATGGCAAATGTGTGTAAAGCCAAATCTGTGCATTGTTTATTAGCACATCCCTGAGCAAGTTTTCTTAACCAGAAAGTGAACTATGACACATCTGATAGAGAACCTGAAGGTTTGAAAACATGGGTGCTGGATCATCAGCCATAATAGTCAGGCTGAATACAGAGCACTTCATTAAAATGTGATGCTAATCCATCTGTGTTTAATACTTTGCAGTTTATTGAATGGGGGTCTTCTGAGATTTTGTAGCATTCTGAGATCTAATGGCTTTGTGAACTCCACCTTTGAAGGGTTTGCAGTGTATGTTGTCTCTTGTATAAGTTCAGTTACCCTAAAAAGTAGTAGAGTTAGGGCATTTTGTCTTACTCTGCCCAGCTCTTCATCACCCTTTTGATTTAGAATGTTTGTAGAATGTCATGGAAATATCACTTATCCAATTGTAAATGCAGTACAGCTATTCATAGATGGTTATGAAAGCAAAAATAATTATAGATATAGTCTTCTAGTGGCTGAACAGGTCTGTTTAAGTAGTAATGCAGACGTCATTCATAAAGTTTAGACTTCATTGCTAAGGAACACTGCTAGTGAGCAACTGAGGCTGATTAAAAAGTGAACAATTTCATTTCTTAGTGAATAAATTCATTATAAGTCAAACTGCAATAGTGTGCCTCATGTAGTGTTTGTTTTATATAGCAGACTTCTTAATGGTGAAACAGAATTTAGATGAGGATATGATTTTGGAGGTACTAGAAATTAAGTTTACCTTTTTATATCAATCCTTTTGACCTTTTTGATTCTAATTATGTATCACTGAATTTCAGCAATATTTTTGGGTTCTTTCCGTTTGCCTTATGAAGAAATAAAAAATATCATTTTAGAGGTTGATGAAGAGAAACTGAGTGAATCCTTGATTCAGGTATGTGAGAATATCTCTGCTTTTATTCATAGCTTGTTTTTCACATGAAAATGTATAAAGCTATAAGGACTCATGTAAGAAGAGAGGTATCAGCTGTGTTTGCTGTGTTATTTCCCTTCTACTTTTGAATGTGATCACATACAGCATTAAAACTTTCTTTAAAAGACACTATTAACAAAAGTACCTTGGAATTTCCCACTTGATGAAGTTTCCCTTTGAGAAGCACATCTCTGAGAATTCTGGTTTTTCAGCTTTGAAGACAAATGGAAGAAGTTTTAGGCTGGTGGATAATGAAGTTTTATGAGGCTTCTTGTGGAAACAGCTCTGCAACAACTCTGCTTGTTTCCAGTGAAAGATGAAATTACCTCAATGTTTCAGGATAGGCTGCAACTCAAAAACCATCTGTAAATGAAACCTGCTCTCAAGCCGATGTGGTCTCATTTTGAGCCCAAAATGTCTCAGCTGGAGACAAGAAAGTGTGGAATACAGCATCTTGACATCCCTCTCTGATTTCCTCACTGTAGGAGGATCACAGCCCCTCATGATCTCTGGGGAGTGACAGAACAACAGAGAAGCATGCAAAGCTTGAGTTATAAAGATTTAGCACACCAGTAATACTGGTGTTGAATTGTTTTTTATATCATACACAAATTCAGATTCTAGCTAACATACTGAGCTTCAGTTTATCCTTTCATCCTTCCCTGTCTCCTGTTTGCACCTTTCTCCCATTCCCCCTGAGGTTTTCTAAATTAATTTCTTTCTTTCTTGGAGCTGGAAATTGGTTATTCCAGGGGCACAAGTCTAAACTGAGTTGCCTCTGTATTTGAAAATACGTGCTAAGTCCTAATTTTATTTAGGACTTTTTATTAATCAGGTATATCAGATCATGTGAGTAAGAAGCCTACAGGTTTAGTAAAATCTAAAATCAATCCCACCGTGGGCAGCTGAAGTGCAGAGAAGCTTCATATTGGTTTTCTCTACAACAAATGGAGCTCAAAAGAGTGGCCAAACCATCAGCACTGTTTTGGTCACAAGTCACAGTGACACCATACAGGCTGCTATGAAGTAAATTCACTTGCTTCCAGCCAGACCTGGTACACCACAAAAAAGGCAGATGTGATTGCAAGGTGTATCAGGTCAAGAATTTCCAGTCAAGAGGATAATTTTTATGCTTTTGAATAGGGTGCTTCTGAGACTTTATCTAAAATAGTCGGTACCTTTCTCAAAAATTCATTTAAAATAGAGAAGCTGAACTTAAAAACTACTTAAGATGATTGAGGGATAGAGAAACATTGTAGAGAAGGAAGTAGGAAAGATTGGCTTGATTAGATCAGCAATATAAATAGCTGTGAGGGATATGCCTGCATTAGAACCGTATGGGCTGAAGAGTGATGTGTGTAAGCACCGGGGAGAAAAATGAAGTTGCATAAGTGAAAGGTGGTGTTAACACCACAATAAATATATGTGAGTTGATCATGAAAATAACTGTCTCCCAGCTCAGCAGCCTATAATCTTCAGAAAATGAAGGTTGGGAGATTGATCCCTTTGTGAAGGGACTGGTGTGGCACAGCTACTTCCAAGAGCAGGGAGGTGCAGCCAATAACCTGGAAGAGATTCCTCTGGTTCAGGGGAATGTATCAGGGTAATGGACTGTATCTTCTGTTTCTTGTTCAGCCTATTCTGGTTTATTTTTATTTTCATCTTCTGACTGAGCTATTAACTAATTTACCACTTTAACAGTTTTCAATGCTACTGATTGGAAAAATTTTACAAAGCAAACGTTGCTTTCTTCCATGCCCAGCAAAACTCCCACTTACTAACAATGCACATGTAGAAAGTGCTTTGTTCGAAGTATCAAAGTGGTGGAAGTGAAATGGGGAAGGCATAATTGAGCAAATAGCAATGTGCTTTTTCAATTTTGCGTTTCAAGCCCTCATTTCTTGCTGCTTTTTAAACTTATGGTCTAATACCTACTAAAGCAAATTGGATTAATGACTTTGAGTACACGGCAGGCTCGATACTGTTGTAACTCTTCGTTGAGGAAAATGCTCCAGGGAAAATGTTTTCAATTCCTAATGTGACCTTGAGGGAGTAAGTTCTGTTTAGCAGAATTCAGGACACTGGGGCAGGAAGTAGTGAGTGATAGTTTTAGCCTCTTAATGTCAGCCTTATATTGCTTTTTATGTTTATGGTAACTGTTTTTATTTACCCTATTTTCATTTCAACCCACATCATTGTGAATACATTATGAAACTCAGTTTCCTGATTCAAAGATTTGAATATGTGATCACTGAGGGCTTTATCTTCATTTTCAGTCTTTCAATAACTCAATAAATAATAAATTCAAAAACAGTGTTTCACAGGAAGTTTACTAATTTGTAACGAAATCTCGATTTCTGACAAATATTATGAATTTTTTGATGTCAGAATTTGGTAAGTACTCTAGCTACTGAAAAAAGGTTAAGAAAAAATTGCATTAGTTAATGTCTTTGATCTTTACCAGCATTAAAGAATCAATCAAATGAGCAAGAATGTTTTACAGATCCTTAATTATTTTTTTTAAGTGGACATTTATGGGACATAGGTTTGGGTTAATGGGAAGGAAAACAGGCTTAAGCACAAAGCTGCAGCTTAAATGTGAGACATGGAGGTGAAGCTGATGTTTGTCTGTGCCATGTACATTGAACTGCTTGCTGAGACATTCAGCAGCTCCTTGGTGGGTGTAAAAACCTTTCTGTGACAGGGATGTTTTGTAGGAGATTGCTTGTCATATTTATTTTTCTTTATGAAGATGGGTGAATGTTTGATTCTTCGAGCTTGGAGAATTACTTTTTCTATCACTTGCAAATTTGATAAATTAGACTGATGCCTTTCTCCAGGTTGTACCTTGATGTCTCCTTCAAGCCTGGCAGAGTGATCCGTAATCAAATTCTCAAAATGAATGAGGATATTGCAAGAGTGATGGCAAGATTGGTCTGTTCTAAAAATAAGACATCTGTACCTCTAATAATACAGATTTTCTCCAATTAAGATTTTTATATCTGAAAAAAAAATGGGCTTCTGCAGTGCTGGTTGCTTTTTTTAGGAGTCACATCACTCTTTTCCTATTGGTGCTTGCTTGAATATAGATGTATTTTTTTTCACTTAAAGAATTACATCGTTTTGATTTCAGCTGGTGTGCATATGAAAATTTAAATGCAATCTAAACTTTTACTGAATATCTCTTAAAGCTAAGTATTCTTCAGTCTTAATATAAATATTTTATATGTATTTTGAAATCTTAAGATCAAATACTAACTAATAGAAATTTCTTTGGGGACATAGGATGGCAAGCAACTTCAGCTTTCTGCTGAGTTCCATTATATTTGCCATCCAAAAGGTCTGTATAATTTTGAAATGTTGGCTTTTTTCGTGTAAGGTATTTTTAAGTGTGGTTTGTGCACAGCTACTAAAGTGGAGTGTCTAAATAATTTTATTTTGGCTAGTTATGTCTTGTTTTACACAGACCACTTATTTTTAATTAATATTTAATGAGGAAAATGCAATCACTAGGGCAAAAAAAGATTGTAGATAGACAAAACTCCTTGCTACTGTCAGGCCCTGAAAGATTATACTCCAACCTTTTCATACTGAAAAGGCATTCTTCAAATCAGAGACTGTAACAGAGGAGTTGATGTCTGTATTAAATAATTACTGATTTGATTTGATGTTTATATAGTATTAAAACTGCGTAAATAAAATAAGCTTCCCATAATTTCCTCATGCATTTCCATGTTCTGGTATTTTAAGCATGTTATTTTTAATATCTCACTTAGTGTAATATAACAAATTTGATATAATGCCTTGTTTGTTTTAGAACCTAGTGAAGAATCTTCCTGAGCAGAAAGAACTCAATGCCTTAGCTGAATTAAAGGATGAATATAATGATCTTGCAGAGCCAGAACAATTTGGAGTTGTGGTATGTATTGGTGCAATGATTAACTGCAGTCTTCCATTTTGTCACATAGAAAGAAAAATGTTGGGAAAAGAATATTTTGGTTAGTGTTTTTGCAAGAACTGCCATAGGGAAAAGTTGCCATCTATATTCAGATGAGTAACAATCAACAAATCTCTCTAAAAACATATTAGACCAGGTTGGGTGGGGCCCTGAGCAACTTAATCTAGTGGGTGGCATCCCTGCCCTTGGCAGGGGCTTGAAATCTGATGGTCTTTAGGGTTTCTCCCAACCCAAACCATTCTATGATTCCATGATTTTTGGTGTTTTTCTGGAAAGAATTATGATATGCCATGAAGAGTAACAGGCACTCCTGTGCCACACCAAATCTTCTGTCTGACTGTGTTATCTTGAATGTTTATTAAACAGTTACAAAGAACACTGTAGCTTTGGGTATCCAAGAGTCCAGAAAGAAACCCATTTGCTCCATGTCATTGACAACTCCAATAAATGTCTTCTTTTGTATCAAAAACTGTAAACAGCTGAAAGAGTTAATATGCCCATAAGTGTTTTGTGTTTGTATACATATATATACATATAGAAGTATGTGTTTTTATACATGTCAAATATCTGTGTATATGTCCAAACACACAGAACCTTGCAGAACGGCTCTTGAAGAGATGTAGATTCATATTAGAACTGAAATTGTAGATTGTACTCCGTCTCTTTTACTAGTTTTCAGTACATACATGTATTCCAAAAGTATGGAGCGTTCCAATGGCTGGAACCTGTGTGTGAATGAAATTATGGAATTTGCATGAATCACTTTAATCCAGGCTGGAGCTGATGGTGTGATACCCAGTGAGGCTCCAGTACTTGGAAAGCACTTTCTGCTTCTGGTCTTCCAAGGACCTGTTAAGTCCTGAGGCAAATGAGTTGCTGTTTTCACTTGACTTTGTCAGTCTGAGAGATTAGAATGAAGCTATGAAACTGATAGCCTCTGTAATGTGCTCAGGATTTATCCCCAGCTCCACAGGAGCTACGTTTGCTCTTGCTGGATTTTTAAGGCGTTATGTGCATTAAAATGCATTAAAACAGGAATAGAGACGCTTAAAAGGGAAGGGAAAAATCAGCTTTTTACTAAAAAGCTCTGATTTGAGCATAATTTGACTTCACAAGTGCTTTTTGAGTGATTTCTCTCTTTTTTTAAAATTATTTCTTGGTGGAGGAAGTAACAGAATATGATTTGACCTAATGAGATTTTTGTAGAGGATTTAGAATACGAAAGATATCAATGATTTCTTTTAAAAAAACTTGAACCTATCGATTTTCTTTTCTTTTTTAATAAATGGCATAAAGTTCCAAAAACCTTTCAAAAGAAAGATGAGGCATTCTGGTAGAAATCTGATACATCAGATAGCCTTATTGCAAGAACTGCAGTAGTAAAACATTACCGTCTATGTAATGATCAGGAACAATTTCAAATCCCTCCTTCTGCCACACATTCCCTTTTATAAACATTATCCTTACCTTGTCTCTTCTGCTTCAGCTTTTCTCTGCTGCATTGCTCTCTATAGCTTTTGTATAAAGATATGTCTGGATTAGGATGTTATTTATGTACCTGGGGGTCATGCCTTTGTCTGAGTTAGGATTACTACTGGATTGAAACTAGATGGTCCTTGTTTTTTCATTTGATTGTATTGAAAAAGTCCTAAAAGTATCCTTATTTCCCAGCTGCACCAATATAGTCATGATCACAGTTTCATTGCTTTATATTTTTGAGGAATTACTGTCTATAGAACGCTGAGAGTTTTCAAATATTTAATGCAACATTAATTAGCAAAAAGTGCTTAGTCAAACATCTCCAAATGGTTGTGTTTGCCTTCTGAAGGAACAAGGTTTCCTGAAGCTTGTTTGCTTATTCAGCTTTACCATCTGGATTAATAAAACCCAGTACTTTTCCTTATGGGTGGTGCTTCTGCCTGATTTCCAGAGGCCTGTAACTGCATTGCTAGTACTAAAATGCTGGGTTTGTTTCTGATTTTGATTTAATTGAACTCTCTATTAAAATGGAAGAAATGCAGCTGAACTTAGTCTTTACCTGACTGAAGTTCTTTTTTCCCCATGTATTGCATTAATTTTGGAGTTTTGCATTAATAGTAATCTTAAACTTGTCATTAGGAAGACAGGAAGACTGTCTAAGTAATATTTAAAATGTGTACCCTTATTTGTATGTAAATTTAGGCATGTTAATTATTAAGCTATGTTAATTGGATGATCACTTTGCCCATCAAATTTAATAAAGGTTGGAATAAGTTGCTTAAAATTTGTGTAGAAAACCCATACTTAGTAAATGATTAACTTATTAGAAGAGACCGATTAACTTAATATTCAGCTGATATGTAAATGAAAATTAGAATTGCATTTTCATTTAGATGAAATGTTAAAATCAATTATATATTCTAATTAGTTATTGGAACTTTTTGAAGTTATATCCTGGGATCAAAAAAGGCCACACAACTTCATAAAAAGGAAAGTTCGCATTGATGTCGAAGTAGAGCAAGAAAACTAGATTAACTGAATCAGTTGTATAACATTAAATAAACTAGGCAGAATGTTATCTGATTGTTAAATGTAAAACTTGTGTTCAAGAGTTAAGTTTTTTATGATATGGGAACAACTGCAGCTTCAGAGAGGAACTGCAAGTCCCTTTCAGTGGCAGTTGAACATTTTTAGGATTGTAAAAGCATCAGTTTCACAGAGCAGTTGTAGAAGGGTTGCATATTCTGTGGCCCTTTTTTTGCTGTCTAACCAGGACTAGCTCACCTGAGCAGTCCTGCCTGGGAGGACTAAGTGGGGAAAATTGGGCAGGTTTGTTCTACCTGCCTTGGTTTAGAGTCATGCAGGTTTTCTAATTGAATTTATTTGCTGCTTTTTGGCCTCATTGTAATTTCTAGGGCTGCTGAAGAATTAATCTTCCTAGAACATTGCTAGAGAAAGAAAATGCAACTTTAATGTAATATAGGTAAGAGGCTAAGTTGTCTTAGTAAGTTGACAAATTTGTATTAGAGGAATGTCAGCTTTTTCTTAGGAAGTGAGGCAAATTTAATTGTGCTTTTGCCTTTCTCCAATAGCCTTTGATCCTAGTTTTAATACAGGGCTTGAGAATTGAATGATGATAATAAAGCATAAAGAACTGAATAAAGAACTTGATTAGGTAGAGAGTTCAGTCAAGACCTTTATGAAAGCCCAGAAGGGAAATAATGACATGCAGCCCAGCACTGACAGTGAGCTGGAAAAGAAATATCCATTTCCTTGCTTCTTTTAACTGTTTGTGGTGGAAGCCAAGTCCTGCTGTTCCATGCACCTCTTTGAGTGTCTTAGTTCTTATATGCCTTTGATATTAATTTTGTAGAACCATTAAGGAATTTGGCCTTTTTCTAAGTGACTGTAGCCTTTGCACCTTACCTGTTCCAGAAGATTCTCCACGTTCAGTATGTTTGTCAATCATGAATACATATATTTGGAAACAGGTGCATGAAAGGGAAAGCAGAGCAGGGTGGGGAAGGAGTGACTGAAACAGCATCTATGGTCATTATCTGCTGATACATAGAGGGCATTGTGTGTATAAAAATGTTCTGAATGTTAGGGAATCAACCCATCCAGAACAGCTCTGGGGAAACTGTGAGGATGGTTTTAAAACATTGTGGAAGTCTGCAAATGAAAACTTACTTTGGGGTTGGTCAAACTGCATTGCAAAGCAAATAAACTATCAGTGGTCCATGACACTTCACAGTGTTAAAAGAAGAAAGTACAATTGGCTGAAGTATTGTCAGGGATTATTCTTCACAAATCTTTGTCACACTATTCTGTTGGCTTATACATGTTTTGCTGCATTTTGTTTTTGGGATCTAAAGCTTCTGACAACTTTTTTCTATGCCATTTTGAGTAAAAACAGTAATTGGAGATTGTTCTACAAAAGTTAAAGCAAATTATATGATTAATTTTAATTTGCATCTACTGCAGATTAGTATAAGTAGATCCTTTCAAGGCAGATGTTTTCAGTATGGTATTTCTGAAATACGGAATGATTAGAAGAATAATGTTTCAAGACTTTCAATTATTTGGGCTTACAGAGGCTCACAGAGAATTTTGTAACAATGGAGATTTATAAAAAAAGATCTCTGGTTCTGCTGAAATGTTTCTTTTCTGATTCTTTCCTTTTCCTTGTTCCAGTCTGATCATAAGAATTGTTTGAGACCATCTGTAGCGCCTTCATGTTTATGTTCTTTTTAGAATGAATTCATTATTATTCAGGCCACTCAGGTCTTTCCTGTACTAGTTATTGCTGCTGCTTCTGGTAGATAACACCAGGATTAAAATCCTGGTCCCTCAAAGAACAGGGTAAAACTTTGGGTAACAAAGGCAGGAGCACGTCAAATCTTAGTTTTTAGGGTCCTGGTCTGTGATTTGTCACATAACAAAGGAACACCACTGGTAGTGAATACATAGCAGGGGAAATCTTTCTGTATTCTTCCTAGTAGAACGAGGAATAAGGTTTGGAAGATAAGCATTCTTGCAATTAAATGAAAATTTTAAGTGGCTTAGAAAAGCTCAGTACATATTTTTCTCTTAATTTAAATATGCCTTGTAAATTATAGTGTGCTAAGTAGGAGGAAGTAACTGATCACTTGTGCAAAATACGAAAGACAAGCATGTTTTGGTAGCTTAGGTTAGAGAATTTGGTATTGGGGATTAAAACTAATTAATCTTGTAGGTATTTTTCAGTATGTTTGTCATTACATGGTTACCACACAATGATTTATGACATTTCCACCTTTTTTCCAGATCAGAAGGAATTAGTCTTGTCCTACCTTTTGCCAAGTGTCTGAAACACAAGGTTGTTGGATCCTGGGCAGTAGTTTTACAAAATTTAATTAAAAAGTTCAAAAACGGACTGTGTGTTACCTATGAAGTTTGATGCCATGGGATCAGAACTGAGAGTATGCCATTAGTATGTCCTTACTGTAGCATCTCTATGTATATTGTTTTTATATAAAACTTAGGGTCATGAATTGCATCCCAAACCTCTTTATCCACCTCCCAAATTCTTCCATTGTGTACCTTGGCCTGGTAGAACTGCTTTGCATCGCCTTTGCTGGGACCAAGAGGTTTGGCAGTGAGCATTTATTGCCAGTGAGTTTGGAATTGACAAGTTAAATAGTTTAAAACACAAAACATTTTCTTATTTTTGCTGATTTTTTTCATGCAAAGTGTATAGTTTGGGGAAAGATACCTATGAGCAGTTTAGGGGTTCCTGGGAACACAAGATGGGCAATGAAAACACACAGCAACTGTAGGCCTGCTGGCTGCACGACGTGTTTTGGTTTTTTTCATATAAGCTGTTTTGCATAAATAAGCTTTTGGGGTTTCATGTTCTGATGTAATGCTTTGTGCTTTGCAGATGAGTTCAGTGAAGATGCTGCGGCCACGTCTCAATGGGATCCTGTTCCGGCTCATGTTTGAGGAGCATGTGAACAACATCAAACCCGACATCATGGCCGTGACCATGGCGTGTGAGGAGCTGAAGAAGAGCGAGAGCTTCAGTAAGCTCTTGGAGCTGGTGCTGTTCCTTGGAAACTACATGAACTCTGGCTCCAGAAACGCACAGTCTCTTGGCTTCAACATCAGTTTTCTTTGCAAGGTAAGCTGAAGCTGTAAAACTCTGAAGTGCAGATTCATGAAAGTCAGGACACATGAGAAAGGATCCTAAGCACAGAAAAACACTCCATCAATGTAATTTACTGACTGCACCTCTGTGTTTAATAAAGGGGAGGGAAATACAGAGTAAGCATTTGCAGGATGGCCCCTGCTGAGCTCTTTGGTGCAGTGAGGATTTCAGGCAGTTTAATTGTAAGTCTGTTCTGAGCCTTCTGCAGTATACAAGTAGAACAAAATTTTTCAATCTCAATTTGTTGACTGATTTTGTCAATAGAATATACACAGAGCTCTGAGTGTGTTAAATAGCTCTGTTTCCTCATCTTTCTTCCCACCTTCTACCCAGCTCTCCCTCAAGCATTGTCATAGAAATAAGTATTTGGATTTAAGATGAACATTATTAACCTTTAACCAAAGTTTAACTTCAGTTGTGGTGGGAAAATATGGGATGCAACAAGAACTACAGAATCTACAGCAATTGCATTTTCATGTGTAGTGCTTCTTTGTTTATATGGTAAAATGTGTGTGAGGCATTGATCTGAACTTGACTCAGTCTGAAAAGTACCTTTGAAAATATCTTTATTTTCAAGACATGCAATGTTTGTAAACAGATTTCTTAACAAAAATAGCATAAAACTTGCCGAGACTTTTTTTTGGTCTCAAGAGACAATAAAGATTTCAGGTCCCTTTTTTGGGCACCATGAGGAGTTCTGATCTATACCTCAAGGAGATTTAACCTGGGGGAAAAAAAGTCATATTTCATATGCACAGCATGTGTGATCTGACATATTTCAGCAGGGAGAGACTCTGCTTGCTGTGGTTTAATGCAAAGATGTTGCCCTTCTGATAAAATAAATATCATCATCAGAGAAAAACTATCGGTCTTTAATAACTTTATTAAAAGAGAAGCCAAGTTGAAGGATCTTTTTTTCATAGAGCGCATGCTGTACTTTCTTTATGGAAATAATGTAATCTAAAGGGAAATGAATGTTTTAAGTAGAAAACACTTGTTACCAGGAGGAGGGGAAATGACTGTGCAGGAATGGTGCTGGAGCAGAGTGGAGATCTGGGAAGGAGTTCTTGCACTCCAGGTGATAGATTTATGAATTGCTGTCAGTGCAAATCTCACGTGTTGACACAGCTAATGTAGATTGACTAATCCTGCAAATTGTTCTCTGCTGAACTGAATAATTGCTGAAGCATAGCTACCTGTGCTTACAGCTACATTCCTCTGAAAATAGCAAGACAGGAATCTATGACTGTTTAATTCATGAAATTCAGCATTGCCCTTAGAAACAAAATCTGCTTTTTAACCTTTTTTAATTTGTTTTCAAGGTGGATATTTCTGAGGGAAGTGTTCTTTTCTGTTCTTTTTTTCCCCTCCTCCCTGTGAAATTTAGAGAAAAAACTTAAACATTCTGTGTAATCTAATACAAAGTTGACTGTGCTGTTGCATTTAAGTACGAGGTATATTTTGTGATAAGGTCATGGCTAAAAATAATCACAGCCAGTGATTGTGGTTGAAACATAAAAGAAGATCTTGCCAAGATGCGGACATGAAATTGTATCATTAATATCCCTCGTATTGATTGAACCTTATGAATTATCACTTGTAAGTTCCAAACAGAACAAGTCACTGAAGTTAATGGAAATGTAGATCAGTGTCCCTGGCAGTGGCACATGTGCATTGTCTGCAATTGAAATTTATTGTTTAGTACTCATGGTAGGAGTCAGCTTTTGCTATTTCAAGCGCCAATTTTCATTGGTTTATGTATTTGCCTTTCTAATTTGAATTAGATTTGTATAATAATGTGCTTTTGCAAGACTTAGTTTTTTTTCTCAAGTGCTTTTGTACTGGTACTTACACTTTAGGGTCATACTGGGAGAGGTAGTCCTCTACTCCAGTGGTGTTTAATTTTAGAAATAAGAGGTGTTTACATAGTATTTTCAACAGATTTTTTTAAATTACTGTTAAGTATCCAAAATTTTATTTTCGTAATGACTCTCTTTGTGCATTGTTTATTTTCAAGTGATAATTACAGTTGATTCCTTCATTTAGTAGCTTTCAAATTACACCCTCCCATTTTCCACCCAAAAGGGTAAGATGACTATATTGGCTTTGTTTATGAACTGAGACTATGAGTCTCAGTTAACTGTTGTGAACAGTATAAAATTTAAAACTATATCAAGTGGGGATATCTTTTACAAGCACCAGGTTGAGTATCTGTCTACAGACACCTTCCAACTTTATTACGTTATTCAAGCAGTTTCAAAATTGAATTGTTGGTCAATAATTGGCCTTCACAGAGAAAATGCCAACTTGTGTACGTGCAGGTCTGGCAGGGGGAGTGTGTTGTGCTGTTGAGTGAAATCCTGCTGTGAATTAAAATTTCTAATTTGTCTTTATGGGCTGAAGAACACACTAATCAAAATAAGTGACATTTAACAGCAAGAATGAGGTCTGCTTGGCAGTGTCCTGTGCTTAGTGGGGCATCTGGACCTTTTGAAGGCTGTGTGAACATGGGAAGGCTTTTTTCCTTTTTGAATTTTGTGTGTGGTGTCCATTGGAGAAGGCACTGCTGTAAGGGTTTTCCTTGGATAGTATAAGGTGTCTCCATTTCTTTTCCTAGGGAATATATTTCAAGCTTGTCTAGAGGAATTTGGGAACCATTATTTTGTGTTCTGATATAATATCTCTTTTTTAGGCCAGTGATTTATACTATCGTTCAGTGGACTTCGTGCATATGATAAGAGAAGTTTTAATTTTTTTTTTATTTGAGCCAGCCATCAGGAAGGTAGAGTGTGCCTGTGTGCTCATTTCTATGTGCAGGATACACACACCTAAGGATGCAAAATCCTGATGTGATGAATTCACTTTTCAATAAAACCCGATTTTTGTATTGATTTTTTTGTTTGTTTGTTTCTTGAACAATCTTGAATTAATTGTCCATTTAGTAGATGTAGTACTTACAATATGTAATATGAAAAAAAGAAAGAAAAGAAAAAAGGCAAATATTGATTTGGGATAAATGTTTGGAAAATAAATGTTTTTACAACAGAGCTGGTCATTTCATACACAGAAATTTGTTCTTGTGTAGCAACTTTTATTAAAACATGATAAAGAAAATAAAAGAAGGCATAAATTCCAACCTGTCTGGTCTGAGCTAAAAAACTAATATGCCTGTATAGTAATTGCAAATCCTTAAAAACAGATTATCTTTCTGGATGTTATATTGCAGTGTATGATGTTATTGAAGATAGAAATGATTTGTAAACAACCTTTGGCAGAAAGCAGAGCACTTAATTTTGTTCAAATAAGACATGAACATCAGAATTCATGTGCTGCACCAAGAGCAGCTATTCCCATGTATGCACCAGAGCATCTTGATTGCCTGGGCAGGAAGTGCTCTGTAAAAATCCAAATGTGGCAGAACAAGTGCTAAAGTCGAGGGAGGCTGCTGCATAATCCACTGCAGGCAAATCTTGTTACCTGCTCTGTGTTGGTTTCATTGTGGCAGGGCCCCAGGTGCCTTTCTGAACCCCAGGGCAGCAGGAGAACCTCGGGGAAATGGCACAGAAGGACCAAGGGTGGCTTTAGGCACGTGCAGGTCCAGCTGCTGCTCCTGTGCTGCTGAACTCATGTGAAGCCAAACAGCAAAGCCCCCTTCAGTTTTAATAAAGCTTTTATAGCATTGCAGCTGGATCAATGTGTATTTTATGTAATAAGTAATATCATGTTACTTTCTGTTCATGGTGCAAATAGTACAAGACAAGCTGTTTATCTGATCTGAGACTTACTGATAAGTGTATATTTATTGTCTACCAGCCCTTGTTGTGTTAAGGTGGGAAAGATTTCTAGGATATGGAAAGGTATATAATCTCATAAAAATCAATAGAAAGCTTTTTTATAGCTATAATAAAGTGTCACTCTAGTGATGGTTCCTACATAAATTTTTCCTTACATTGGCTGTCACTTCTAACCCTCACACCTGAAAGCTGCATCCAAAAGTACCTGTGGAAAACCAAAGCCATTCTCAGTGTGGGTCATGGTATTATTTATTTCTAAATTAAATGTTATTCCAAAATTCTTTCTCAGACAAAGAAAGGCTATAGATTCAAAACCTGTATTTTAAAATTTTAACACCTCAGTGTTAAAATGTACCCTAAATCATAGAATTACAGAATATCCTGAGTTGGAAGGGACCCATGAGGATCATCAGTGTCCACCTCTGGTCTTGTCAAGGAATACTGTACCTATTGGGCAAATTTATTGCAAGTAAAGAAACTGAATATAACAAGTATTGTGTTTATATGAAAAAAAATTAAAATGAGTTTGTTATTGAATATGAGTGTGAATACAGGTATAGTGTGTGAATACTGAGAGTGCAAAGACACAACTTTGCTATTCTTAACATTCCAGTTCCCACCTATCTTCCTTGTCATTATACTAGTAGGCTTAAAACTTAGTTTTTAAAGTATATATTTTGATTCTAAATATCAAACAGAGCCTTTCTGTGTCCATTGTGCTGAAAATAAGGATGGATATAGCAGAGACATGTGTACGGTTGGGCCAAAGGAGTGAACTTGACTCAGGTGTTTAAGACCTGAGTGAATGTTTACTCCAGGTTTAAACATCTCAGTAGGTGCTAAGACTGGCTCTTGTTGATATGATGTTGCTGTTGGTGACAAAAGATGTTTCTGTTGTAATTTGAAAGCAAAATAATTTTGTCAATTTAGAAAAAAAGTGCTCTATCCACTTGATGATGTCAGAGAGATCAAAGACTGCAAATCCCCCTACTGTTGTTCACAGGCAAATTGAAATGCAATTTCTTTTTTCCATGCAGATGTTTAGCCACTAAATCTATGATTTATTTTTTTTAAGTCAGAAGAACTTCTGTGTATGTAACACATTAAACCCCTTTTACTGCATACCATTACTGAGCATTGTTTAGTCGTTAATCGCTGAATTGGTATGAATTAAATTGCTTTCTTAATTGCCTAAATACCTTATATTTTTAAAAGCCTGTTTTTCCACTGCACTCATTTATTCTTAACAGGGTAATCCTTAAAGCTGAAAGGCCTCTATTAAATTGAACATCGATGGCAAGCCTGTCATGAGGATTATAGAATTAGAACTTCAAGTGATTTAGAGAATGAGAAAACAAATAGGAGATTTTACACACGCATTTATGTATTCTTCTTAAATAAATCCTTTATTTCATTTGTTGTGTATGTTGCAGCTTACTTCTGTATGAGAACTGGACTAGATGAGTTAGTGAAATGTGGTTAAAACAACTCTTTACAGATACACTTGTATCTATAATATCGTTCTCTATGTCAAGTGAAGTAAACACCTCTCAAACTCTTAGGTACACCAACTCTATTGCCTTTGTGAATAAGAAGAAATCTCTGCTTCCATCAGATCTTCAGTGAACTCGTACATTTAGTCTTTATATCTGTATAGAAATGGGCAAACTAAGAAATTTCATCTTAAATTTGTTTTGTCGTTCTCCTAAGTTTGTGCTGTTCCTTTGTGTAGCCACCTGCACTCTGCCCTTGTAGGATTCAGCCACAAGATTCCTTGGAAACTTACACTGTCTCTGTGTTTTAACAATTATTTTAGAATTATTATTTTTAATAAGACACTGATTCCAGCAGTTAATGCACTCAAGACTGTTCTCCATTAGCCTATCATTCCAAGAATAATGATCTATTTTAGACCACTAAAAAGTGTCTCTGCAGCTGAGAGGACAGTGAAAATATGCAGTTACCTGTTACTTCATGTTGTGCAGTTTTCCTGCAGCTTTCCATAAATAACGCTGGATGTATTATGTTTTCATTACCTGCAGTCAGAATTACCTGGGCTTTTTTATTGTCATTCTATCTTCCAGTAAGGTGGGGTGCATTTATTTCATGTGTCTGTATAGAATTTGTCTCTTAAGTCTTTAGCCTAAAGCAGCATGTTTCTGATTCAAGGAGAAATTGTGGATTTACAACAAGGAATTACTTTAACTTGCCTGGTCAAAGTGCAAATTCTGACTATTAGCACGATGTCCAGCTATGCAGCATTTCAGAGGGATTCCTTTAGAGATTTGGCAGTTGTGGCATTGAAGGAATGAACTAAATTCTGTTCTCTTTAATCGCTGTTCACAGCTATTTTTTATCACAGGGAGCATTCTCAACTGGCTGGACTGTCTTCAAGTTTTGTTCTCATCAAAATTAATTAGTCTTTTAAAAAGTACTCCATAGGGTTGATTCCTTTTGTAGCCTTAAAATGAAGAATTCAAGACATTTCATTTTTTAACTAATTTGTTTCATTTGCAGGCAACCAGTATAGGTAACTTTTTGCTAATGAGTTTACATCTGCAGTATTCACTTTATTTTAACATTTTACTAAAAAATTGATATTTTTTTCCTATGTTCACTTTTTAGATTCGAGATACTAAATCATCAGATCAGAAAACAACCCTGTTGCATTTTCTGGCAGAAATCTGTGAGGAGAATTACCGGGACATCTTAAAATTTCCAGATGAATTGCAGCACGTTGAGAGTGCAAGTAAAGGTAAGCAAATAGCTCAAGCAGCTAAAGGTAATAGTTGTTTGTTTGACATTAAATGCCTCCAACATTTCATTTGAGATTGCAGGATTATGTAACCTGTAAGCATTGGTAATCCATGTGGATTGTGCCTTTCATGGTATTTACTGACCTGAGAAGTGAGGAGGAAAAAAAAAGTAATAAAGCAACTCCTCTTCGTAAGTATGCTGTGAAAATAATGGAGTGTATTTCAGTGAGGTACTTAAAAATCACATCCCAGAAGTCATGTCAGCAATATAATAATTATGTTCAGTTTACTGCTAAGCTCTTCAAGTCTTGTTGCTTGAAAGTAAGCACTGTGTGTGTGCATGTACATTTAGTACTTTATAAAGAATAGCTGTATATGAAATATATATAGTTTAATTGTGCTACACAGTCAGTATTTAATACTGACCTTATTTTTGGTCAGTCAGCAGCACAGGCTGGTGAAAGTAATAGAAAGCTTGATTTGTTGGACATTTTTCCTGTGGACCAGGCCATGCTGCTTGGCACACTTGTGGGTGAATTGTCAGAGGTAAAGGGAGGTGACAGTGCTTGATGGAGATAACACAAACTTGTATTTTGAGTGGGCATTAATGATTCATCAAGAGATAAATACTTGGGGGAGCACAAGAATACAAAGGAAAAGAGAGGGGAGAAGAAGTTGGGTACACATTTCCACTAGCTCTGTCAAGGTTTTCTTCTGCAAATTTTTGTCTCCTTTTTTTAGTGTTATCAATCAGTGTCTCTCTTCAGTGCAGTGATTAGCTGTTAGATAGATACTTTTTTAATTAGGCCATCATTTGCTTTCAGTTCATGTTCTGCTATCTCAAACTCCTGCCTAGGGAGAGCAGAACTCTTGTTTCCCCAAGGACTTGGGGAATAGTTCATCAATCAAACAAACTTTGCTGTTATTTCTTCTCAGACTTCTTCACAGTGTTATGCGAGTGTCTTTATCATGCAATTTTTTTGCTGTTTCTCAGCAAAAACAAAAGTCTTTGAATTTACTGTTCCATGTTGGGGTTTTTTTTCTGCATATAAAATGAATTTTATTCCTATTGATTAAATGTATGCATGCCTCACTTTCTTCCCTGGCATGGAAGAAAGGAACTGATCTTCTGTATAGGGTCAAGGATGGTTTTGTGTTTTAATGCAGAGTCGAGACTGAAGAGATAACTTGTCCAATCCAATCCTGAGTGTACCAGATATCTGAATAAAGGTGCCCAGTTAAGCAGCACAGACCTGAGCACTGCTGGGTGGGCGGTGCTGGACCTGGCCTTCATGGCAAGAACCTGTGTCAAGGGGGGTTTGGTGGGATCTCAGGAAAAGGTTCTTCCCCCAAGGGGTGGTTGAGCACTGAACAGGCTGCCCAGGGCAGGGGGCACAGCCCCAACCTGATGGAGATGAGGAGCATTTGGATAACACTCCCAGGGACAGGGTGTGACTCGGGGTGTCTGTGCAGGGCCAGAACTTGGACTTTGTGATCCTTGTGGGTCCTTTCCAACTCAGAGTAATCTATGGTGGAGTAACATAGTCATTAATTATATTTATGCAAGTAGCAGTTTGGCATCTTATCTAAATTCCAAAAATGTTTTCTACTGCTTGATAATTCTTTTGTGGAGGTGACTTTTTAAGTTTGATCTTTTTCTTCCTTTCTTTATAAAGTCTTATGGTTTACCAGTCACTTTTGATGATCTTTTATGAATTTTCTTCTGTGGCTGGCACTTGACCTTGCAGCTCTGAGATTTTTGTAGTTTGATTCAAAGCCTCTGATGTTCTGTAAGTTGACTTCAGGAATTAAACCAGAAGAGTCAGTCAAGTTAGGTTAAGCTGGAGCATCCTAAACAGAGAAAGCATATTAATGAGAGCAAAGTTGCTAATAATCCTGATGCTTAGAATACATATGAAAATGATTTTATTGCAGTGAGATTTGTTTCATTACATTTCCTATAAACAGCACTGACTTGTAGCAGAGCATAAATTACTGTTCATTTTTAATGACCAAAACTTCCCTTTCAGCCCTTCTTTGCTTTTTGTAGCAAAGCAGATTTTTGGCAGAATAAATGCGATTTGTGCAAGTTGCTTCAACTGTTCCCCCTGGTACTTCTTGGGGTTTGTTAATTGTAATGTTCATCTGCTCTGTCACATGTGGTGTGTTTTCTGTGGAGGAAGTTCATGTGCTTTGCATGGAAGAGATTTTCTCTTCCTATTTATTGTTTGGTGTTTTATAAACCAATGGTTTCAGGACAGTTAGGTTTATTTTTCCTGTGGGAAGCCTCTTTTGGAATAAATTGGCTGGAAGTGAGGATTTTGACATCAGTTATTTATACACAGAATTAAAGAAAATTTAGCAGCAAATATTAGCTCTGCATGAATTTTAACTAAGGAAATGTGAGCTAAACAGGTGGCAATCTGATTGCTTGAGATGGATGCTCTGGCTTGAGTCAGGAGGCAACCTCGTGGTTCGAATAGTCCATAACAGTCCAAATGCTGCACTAACACACGGGACTTCTTCTCAATCTTGGGTGCATATTCTTAGTTCCACTTAAATAAAGAAATAAGTCCTCTTTAGCTTTAATTTTCATATGAGACTAAAGAACCAGCATCTGAACAACAGCTGATTTTTTTTTTTTAACAAATAGCAGCTAAAGCATAAAACTGGATTTTAATATGAATAGGTCAATGGGATTAGATGAACTGCCCATGCATGTACTAAAATCTTCGATAATCTGATATTAGGTATAATAAAATATTTGATCTTTTTAAAGATGGAAGATCAACAGAGAGGTTTATGAAAAGAAAAAATAAATTGAGAAACAGTTTTATTCTGGAAAGTATAAGCAAAGGTCAAACTGGTAACTATTGAGATCATGGGAAAAGCATTTCTTCCCATGTGAAGCAGACTGCATGAAAGGCAAACCAGGGTCTGGGATTTCTAGACACAGTCATGTTGTTACAAGTATAGTTTGCTCTTCCATAGAAAAGGAACATGTATTTTAACTTAAAACTCCTCTGAGTGTCAAACCTCTCAGAAATCATAGAAATGAAATAGGTAAGACACAAAGTCAAGATGATTAAAATAAATTAGCCATGTATTTTATGAGAACAACTAAATTTTGGATTTTAAGAGCAACAGTTTTAAATCACAGTTCATAGTTTAAGCATTGTACTTGTAAATAATAAAGCATAAAAATAAAACATAACCTTGTCTTTATTCATTGAACATTATATCCAGCTTCTCTGAAGTTTAGCAGTTCCTGATATCCCTGTTATCTGCTTTCTTTGTCTGCCAAGAATGGGAGTTTCTGGACTCTGTGAAGTCATATCGACTTGAGCTTTATTGTGAATGTGGGATGTATTGTATACTATATATGAAAAAACCAGTTTCCTTCAGAAATAATGAGGACTGAATTCTGTACCTGATATAAAAGTGTGTCACTTCTTAATTCTTTTAAAGTGTTGTTAGGAGAAGCAGAGGGCGTTCTGAGTTAAATCAAGGGAAAGATGCCTTGGAGGAGATGAATGAGGTCTGTGTAGTGGATTAAAAAGCACTAATAACAGGAGCACAGATTTCTCACTCATGTTGACACTGGAATTTATTTCTTTAATTTGCAAACATATGGTTTGATGGTTGAGGTATCTCTCCAGAAAGGATATTAGCAATCAGAAGCACTGTGGACTGCAAATATGTATGTACTTAATGTATTCTTGCAAATAATGTAATAAAATATTAATTTAGAAATTTTATACTGGTACTTCACTGTGATTTAATGCCACAAGCTTAGAATGGGGCGAATATTTTAAAACTTTTGGTGCCCTTGTCACTTTGAAGTGTAGCAATTTAAAACATAGTCATAATTAGCAGTCATTTATGTGTCAAACAGAAGTTTTATAGCGAGTTGCAGTAGAAGAAACTGTGTTTTAACCAAGAGATCTGCAGTGTTTTCCACCTTGCACAGTTAAAATGGCTGAAACAGATTTTGCCCAATCTGGCACATTAGTGGGTATAAAACAGACAATGCCTTCTGGCACGAGAAAGTGAATGCTGCATCTGTGACTTTTCTCTCCCTGATAGAATCTGAAGTTGGCATTTGACATCATAATCCCAATCTTGCACTTTACAGACTTGTGCCGTTGTTTTCTTTCGCATAAACTGCAACACTGGCATGTCCGGAGCTCTCCGTGTTTTTCTGACTGTAGGAAATACAGAGTCAGGTGGATCAAGTACTAGAAGGCTCTTTTCTCTCCTGACACTCCTGTATTTGCATAAAGCATCACCATATTGGGGTGGTTGTGCAGCAGCTCATTAAAAGTTTGCTGACAGACTGTTCTCCCTCATTGACAGGCGTCAGTGAGGAGAGGCACGAACTTCACACACAGTTTTGTGTTGTAGTTCCAAAGAGTAATTTTGGCAAGATAACTTGTTGGAGAGTCAACAGGATTCTGGATTGGCTTACACTCTGCAGAATTACTTGGTGAATTTTCCCAGTCTGTGAAGATTTTGAGGATTTTTTTTAGTTGCTGTTATCTAAAGTGTAATCAGTGGTGTGCAGGATCATGGTCATTCTGAATTCTGAAGCTGCATTTTGAAGCTACAATTTCGATCATTAAACAGTTTTTTGTATGGCTTGCATTTTAAGGCTTCACTTCTCTCCCTCAAGTGTAAATATCAAGGGCAAAATGAAAGAATACTCCAAATGACTCTCATGGGCTGTTGCTTATTAAGGAAATGAAAGCATTTAAGAATTTCTGGCTGTAGTCAAACCACTTCAGAATGGAGGATTACTTTAAATGTCTTCTTAAGTTCTGCAGTCCATTGAGAATCCCTTAATACAAGCCACTAGAGAGAGGTGAAAGCTCCAAAATGGCACTTTCTTCTTTCTTTCCTCCTTCTCTGGTTTTCACTTTGCACTGCCATAGCTGTGAGCAAAGCTGGTGCACTGCTGGAAGTGGTTTGGTTTAGGTGGTTTGAGAAGCCAAGCTCCTGATCCAAGTGGAGAGTGGGAAGGGAGATCTGTTGGATGAAATGTTGCTCAATACCTTCTCTGAGTTTTTAGTAACAACTTTGCTCCTTCCCTTTGCATTCCTTACTTTCTGTTTACTTGTTCCTTCTGCCTCACTCACAGTTTGCCTTATCCATTGCCACGAGTTTATCATCAGTATGCTCAATTAATAGATACTGAGTTTGTAATTATAAGCTCTATTTTCAAAATGAGCTCAGATTTTAAGATCTTGAAAGACATTTGTAATTAAATTAACCTCAAAGTAGAGAGAGATTCTGGAGTGCTCTGACAGTAATACCTGTATTGCCAGGAGAATGCTGCTCAGTGCAGTACTATTCTCATCCATCCGCTCTAATGCTTCTGGTTATTTTTCTAAAGTTGAGGCATCTGTATTCTAAATGATTTTTATTTCTAATATGAAAAATCAGTTCAACTAAAAAACTTATATTTTGCAACGTGCAGTTGTTTACAATTTAGTGAGGCAAATGTGACAAGTGTGGGACTGGCTAACAAGGGAAAGCAGGGGGTTGCACACACAGCATTTGTGCAGGACACAAAAATGAGGATAAAGTTTGTCAGGATTCAACCAGAAGGAATCTTAGAGCTTCTGATATTTTTCTTTTCAGAAATTTTTCTTTTGATGACAATAGATTTGACTTTAAGTAAAACAATTCTGAGTCAGTAATGAGTTGAATATTATGACCTGTCCAAATCAGGAGGGGGATTGGATGTTCTGATGGACCATTTAGGAGCTCCATGGCCTTGTGCTGTGCTTTGGAAAGGAGGTTTTACAGCTGCCTTGTGCTGGAAGAAATGCTGGTAATGCCTTGGGCATTCCTCATGAGCTGCTTGTCATTTATAGTTGATTCTTAATGTCTCAGTAGTGCATCAGAATTACTTTTTTGTTCTTAAAACATGTACATGGGCACACAATTGCTGCAGCTGAGACAAGCAGATTCATTCTCTAAATCAGAACCCAGTTCTGTGCTTGCATTGATATTAAACATAAGCTATGCATAGTAATTTCTTTTTGTTCTATGGATATATTGAGTATTTGGGGATCATGAGCACTGTTTGTGATTTCCTCAGCTCCAGAGGAGAGAAGACATGCTGCTTCTGACATTTCTGATTTAAGGCCTAACAAGAAGTGGGTTTGGTTGTTGGAGGTTTTTTCATAAATCTTCCCACTATGTCACTTGCTAAGGCAAGCTTGTTAATGGCGTTTACACTTCAGTGTGTGCAATATTTAAATTAAATGTTCTCACTTTTTATGGCTGGCATTATTGTTCTGAGAAGCTGAAAATTTGTTGATCATTTATATCCAAAATGCAGGTTTTAATCTTTTAGCTTTTGGGGTACATTTCTTCACCAGATGTGTGTTTAAAATCTCTGTGCCATCCCTTTCTTGAATTGTATCAGATGTATCTAATTTTTTTTCTGTGAGAAGACATATAAAAATGTTGTATACATTTGTAAACATTTGTACTGTGATGGTTTTGATTCCGGTTGAGATTTTGGTTTCGATAGAGATTGATAAGTATCATTCCCTTCTCTGTATAGCTGGAGGAAAACACTGCAATCTAGAGCTTCTGGCACACAAATGGCTCGTTAAACATCATCTTGGACTGAGAGATAATTAGTGCCTTAGGCTGAATATCTCATTAAACTCTAAACTAAGAGTTACTTGGGGCTCAACTTGTTACAAAGTGCTTTTGCTTTACAGTTGTGGTTCGCCTCTACTTGCAAATGGACAGGCCAATGAAATCAGTGCCCAATTGCTTTATCTTTGTCTAACCAGGGTAATGCAGTTACTGTAGCAATCTGGCAAGTTGAAGCATGGTGGTGTCTTACCTTCCTCCACCATTCCATAGCAGTGCTGTGAGAAGGCAACGACAATGAAGAGACTCTACTGGGGAAGGAAGTCTTAGCCTGCAAATGAGAAGTGCCAATGCACATCTGTGTGCACAGTCTAGCTGTTAAAAAGTCTATTTTGAAGCTTCTTCAAGTTTCATTTCAGTACATGGTCATATATATAAACAAAACATTGTCGTTTGGCCAGGCCTGCTTTTATTTCTAAACTTTAGGAGCTGCAGGGTCAATTCTGTGTAAAATGTACAGGGTAAAAACGTCTCTTATGCAGGATGGTTTGATTGTTAAGCACAAGAACCTTATGTCAGAAGTCTTTCCCATTTTTTGGAAGAGGAGGATGGTCGCTTGCCCGTGCTAGTTAAGATACATTCTGTTTTTCCCCTTTGACCCCAAGGTGTTTAAAGCTGCACCCCGTAAGCATTTATAACAAAACCAGATGTATAAAGTATGTATTTCCCTGTGAGATGTACTTATCCCAGTACATATACATGCACACACATACAATATATAGGCGTGCTCTGAGATGCACATACACGTGTACAGTGAGCCACTCCTGATCCTTAGTGAGGCTGCAGCAGCACTGCTCACCCAGCTCCCACCGAACATTTATTGCCTTAATAAATAGAAACTTACTTGGTATGAGCTGAGTAATCAATGATTGTAATTCCTGGAGATTATATACTTGCTCACCCATTTCCCCTCAAACTGCTTTTCAATCTTTTGTGAAAGACTACTTCCATCTGCCCTCAGGCAGCAAGGAATAAATAGTCATTAGTATGCTCAGAATGCAGTTATGGTACAAATACTGTCTAGACTTAAAAATCCACAAGTTCATTTGCTTCATACTCACTTGTTTTTGCTTCCTGAAGAAATTTATATTGTTGGCTCTCACTTTAGAGTTTTTGCTAACCATGGATATGGCCTTCCCAGTTGTGCGTCATGATCAGAGACCCTTTAAATTTCTTATGCAAGAGATTCTGCACCTAATCAAAATGTATCATTTCAGCTCTTTCTATGGGGAAGACTCCTAGTCTGATGCAATCTTCTTTTAGAAAGGATTAGTCTGCCCTTTGGTACTGTTGCTGTATTACTGTAAATTCGAAATGCTTAGCTTGACTACAGGGACCAGCTAGTGTTGGACATCACCAGGAGATTAAGTGCTTGGAGTGTTTTCCTGGGACTAAACCAGACGCTCACTAAGCCTTCCTTAGTGTGCAGCCTGTGCAACTGCTTTCTCCAAAATGAGTGGATAGGGCTGTTTTTTTATGTAAAAGTGGAATTAATATAGGAAAAATAATAAAGTGAGGGAAATTGTTATCACCTTTCATGTCAAAATAACATTATGCCATCTCTTCAGTGACTGTGGATTTCTATTATAAATAATAATGTACAAAATAATCTTTTAATCAGTCACAGATTTAATGATGCATGATTAACTGAGTTTCATTCAAACTTGTGCTGAAAGAATATTGATAGATCTAAGTGCTTATATTAGTCTTCCACTGACATGAAAAATAATCTGGACAATATATTGATACTCATCACCTTCACCTTGTTCATGTTAGTTCTATATGTTACAGTGACTCTGTGTGACAGTGCTGGAGTAAATTGAAACATACATGTTTAATTTCTAGTCTTGAATTTTTTCTCTCTCATAAAGCCTTTTTTCACAGTGGTTTGAGGTACACACATTAAAGATGCTTTATTCCTTTCCACCTTGGAGTGCAGGTGCTCTCTGCAAGTCAGCGCTTTCTTAGGGCTGAACTCGGGGCCAGTTTGACCCAGTTTGGTTCAGACTGAGAACTCTTGCTGCCATTTTTCCTCCCTTTGGCCCTGAAGATGGGTCCCATATTTAGATTTTGGGGTTTATGTGGAATTTTTAGACATATGGTTTGGGGAGAACACTGCAGCTCCTCCAAGGTTTTTCTCTCTCTGTCCACCTGTGTTCTCAGAGACATATTGTTATCTTTTCTGCTACTACAAAGAAATAAATGTCCAGGCATCCTCAAGGCTGCTTTCTTATTTTTTGGGTCTGCTCATCCTACAGTGTCTGGGGGTTATGGACAAGGTTTTTTTCCTGGTTATTGCTGTTGCTGGGTTTGATTTTCCCCTTCTTTTTCCTCCTTTTCTCTGTTTGTCTCATTGTTCCTACCTTGAAATCAGATATTTGTATATTGGATTTAGTTGGTTGCTCTTTCCTGCTGCGACATTAAATAGGATAATATTGGATTGGCTGCTGGAGAGAGGCTTTCCCAGTAACAGTCCTTGCAGTGTTTGTGTGCCACTGAAGACCAAACGCTCCTTTTCGTGTGGATATTTTCTGCTAAGATGCCTAATTTTCATGTAGAATGATGAGCAAATGGAAGGTGAACAAACCTTTGTCTTGTGAGCCCCAGCTTCCAGGGGGACAGGTTGTTTAGTATGTGCATTTTGAAATGGCTTTAAAGGAATGGCTTTTGCTCCAAGCAGAATTTATGCTTTCATAAATTAAAGCCTTGCAAGAGTTTTAAGAAATTTGCATGATTTGCACTGAAAGTAAAAGGAATTCATGTTGTCTCCTCTACACATTACTGAAGTAGTAAATCACTAGTAAAAGGGTTTGTGGGAGGAAATGCAGTTATTTTATTATAGCATATATATATATATGTTTCCTGTTCTGTCATCTTGTTAAGTTTGTCTTGCAGAACAACAACTTCATAAATTGTTTGAGCAGAAGCTTGAACATTTGCCTGGACTAGGCAAAAAGAAAGTGAACAAAATTGCACATTCTACAGCTTTTCTGATAATTGAGTGTGAACACAGAAGTTAGTTATGGGAAGTACAGCCATAGGATGTGCCTTGTTGCCTGGATAGAGTTCCTTCATACTTCTAAAGTCAATATGAACCTAATCTAGTGTTTTCTGAGCTTAGTTTTATAGAACAGAATTACTGAGAACACTGTCCATCCATTTTAATCAGAAAGGTTAAGACTTATTTGTCCTTGTGTGCTGAATTTCAGTGCATTTTTAATTTTCAGAGAAAAATAAACTGCTGCTCTTGCTAAGTGGTTATGCATTTCAGTATTTTCAAATTGCTGCAAACAGTTAAATTTCATGTTATGTTGCCTATTTTCTTACTGGCTGCTATTCTTTTTATGAAAAAAATGATTTACTTTGCACTTGTAGCATTTTCCTTCACTGTTGCCTCCCCATCAAACTGTAGAACAGCCTATAACAATTTTACAGTAATTCAAGTTCATTTCTAGCAAAAATGTGTGCTCCTTTCTGACCATAATATCAAATGATTAAACTGATGCAACCATAACCTAAAAGCTTTGCTAATGTTTATTGTTCAGACTGTTTTAGTGGCTGATTTCAAGGTTAACTCTCGAATGTGAGGTTAATAACTGCGAGGGTGCTGTGGTCAGTATAGATTCCTCCCCTCCCTCCCCAGTGGAATTAAGCTTAAAAACTGTTTCACTGTAATTTTAAGATTACATGATTAATAATTCCTTTGGTACCCAGTATAAAACTGATACAATTGAAAATAAACCCAGGATAATGGCAGCGATAAAGACAGCTGTGTTGGTGCCTTATGTATTTGAACGTGCTCATGAAATTGGTGTTATGGCTCATACGAGTCATTACTTACAAAGAATGGAGAAATTGATTTTTGCTCTGGGAACAGCTTCCCTATTTGCCAGATTTTTATTTCTTATATATTGTTTTTCAAGCCATCTTGACTCTCATTCCTTCCACTGTTTAATCTCATGTAGTCACAGCACAGTTTTTTTTAAAAATTACAATAAAACAGAAAAACAACAGTTCTTTAGAAAATACTGAGTGGAAGTTTTGGACAAACCACTTGCCATGAATAGATACTGCAAAGCAGAATCTCCTTAAAAACTGAAGTGGTGCTGATCCTGAGTCCCCATCCTGGCTGGATGCAGCCCTTGAGTGCTGGCTCTGCAGGGCAGGTGCATTCACTGGGCCATCTCTGAGGAGCAGGGGCCATGCTGGGTGTTGTCACCTCTGGTGCCACACGTCAGGAGCTGTTGGGGACACTGTCCTGGTGAGAACTGCCCTGACTGAATGTGCTGTCACTAAGGCTGTGTGGTTGGGAGAGGATAAATTGGCTCTGAAACGAAGGGTCTTTGAAAAGTTTGGAAGGAGGTGAAATGGTGCAAATGTTGGAAAGCACGGATTGGTCAACTCTGCACGAGGAGACAAGGGAAGACACACTTTGGTTCTCAAATACATCTTTTAATTAAGAGGAAACATTTGTTGAATTACTCTTTATGATAAAAGTGAGGATGATAAGTGAATCTCACGGATTATGGCACAAAACTCAATATTAGGCATTCAGTTAATATTACAATTTAATTGTAATTAAATTACACCAGGAGCTTCTCTGCAGAGACTGTCACTTTGCCTTGTGTTCTGGAATTTCTTTATGGTGTGGTATTGCTTCACCTTCAGCATTGTGCTGTCGTGATTTCTCACACAATGTCTCAATTAGTGGTTGTTTAATACAAATTACAGAAGTAATGGCTTTCATTAGAGCAGCCTGTCACACAGTCAGAGGGTTTCTTTGAGCAGCCTCTTTGGGGGTTTTGTTCTGTACTGAGAGTCCTTTACTTCTGCTGGATTATCAGGAGATTTTATTATTCAGACCTACCTTTGCTATTAACGCAGGGTTTCACAGCTCTGGGTTCTAGAAATGAGTTTAATTTTAATATAAGAAAATATTTAATTTTTTTACTCCATGTCTATTCCTTAAATCATTCCTACAACAGAAATGTGCGTTAATAACAAGATCATTCATTTAACCAAGTACATGCATTAATAGAGTAAAAATCTCTTTGAACTCTAGTTAGTTTTTAATCTTTGAATTAGATTTAAAAGAATGAAATATTAGAATTTTTACCATAAATTTAAATAGAAATTGAATAATTAGAACCAATGGTAGAATTAAGTGGTGACACTTCAATGTTAAATATGATGATCTGGTACATTATAGTAGATATTTTCACTTAATTTTTATGAAGGGCAAGATTTTTATGAGCAGTATTTCAGAAAAATATGGATCTACCTAATGGAATCATTCTCTTCAAGACTATTTATCCTGACATTGTTTTTTCCCCTTCTGATACCCTTTCTGCAATCTGGAAACTTTTTACACAGTCTCCTTTTTTTTCCCCTCAGTTTCAGCCCAGACTCTGAAGAGCAACCTCGACTCCATGAACCACCAGATCCAGCGGCTGGAAAATGACATCCAGAATTTCCCTAAAACACAAGATGAGCACGATAAGTTTGTAGAAAAGATGAGCATATCCTTTTTCATGTCCTCACTGGTGAATTGAGCATTTACAGCACTTGCAAATAGATTTTAAGTGGCTTCTTTCATGCTTTTGTTCTAGAGGAGAGAAAAAAAGCACCAGAGAACATACTGAATGTAACAAAATGTAGATCTGAGTAGAACTTAAAGCATCTCTAATCAGATTTCCAAGGGGGAAGCCAGAGAGCTTTCTGCAAGGAACTAGTTATATTGACCAGTCAGAAAGGTAGTAATATAGGATTATTCTTTTGCCTTAAAGAATTATTTTAACAATAATTGTTGAATATTTTTAAGAAAAATACCAGCAGTAATGCTGATACATTTAGATGTGGGTTTTTTTGAAGGGCAGAGTATATATGTATAATTCTGTTAATGGTTTTAATTTTTAACAGATAATTTTAGAGGAATGATTACATTTTTTGCACTCCAAAGTGCTTTGCGTGGCCAAGTCCAAGGCATTTTGTGCATCTAGAGAAGCTCAGACAGTTGATGTGACATCTCTTCTTTCTTACTGCAGCCAGGCACAAGTCCTGGGTTTGGGAGTTTGCAAAGGAGGAAAAACCCCGAGCCACTCTCAGCCGCTCATCATGTTTAGCAGGTGGATGTATCCAAGAGCTTCTCCCAACCACTGTGTGTTTGCAAAGTCAGTTTTAGCAGGATTTACCGTCTGAATGGATTCAGTGACAGAATTTCACAAGAATATATTTCGTATCTTCTCTGTATGGATTTATTTTAAATTTCTGACAAGACTGCAGCAAAGTAGCTTAAGGGAGACAACTCCCGACTAAGTGGAAAATTGTTTCTTATTCCTTGCATATTCCTTTCCACCTCGTCTTACTTGCAAGGTTAAGAGACTAGTAATCACAGTTATCAGTTCTGCTATTAAAAAAAAGCTTATTATTTCCCTAAGATACATTCAGATGAGAACAACTTCTCATATTGCCTTGTAATTGTCCTCTGCCTTGTCACCCCGTGTGTAGGCTGAACTGTGTCACGTCAGCTCCATTTCTGTTCAGAAATGAAACCAGCATTCTGAAATGCACCTTTACAACCGTGTTTCCTTGTTAAGCTTGATGGCTCTGGTTTACATGTTGTAGAAATTATTTTTTAGTTGTGTCGAGTAAATGCTTTGCCATTTGTCTTTTTGCTACTTATGTGTTTATTTATACAAGTGATTGGCATCGCTCAAAGGATTTAGTGGGGAAAAAAGAGCCAGGTAGGTAATATTTAACTTTTTCCCTCTCTGCAGTTTATCACTGGAATTTCTTGCAGAAGAAAGACTGTCTGACAGTGCAACAGAGTTTAAAAACATGAATGTACTGATTTGTCTATCAAGAATAGGAGGGTCCTATGAAATTTTGGAAAATTAATTGTTGCAGGTCTCCTGGGAAGCTTTGCTTCAGTGCATGCACCTCGATGTCACAGGTAGATTGCAGCTCCAGGTAATTAAAATAGGCACCTGCAACTGGGGCTGCCTGGCAGCTTTTATCAGACTGCTGGATTTGGTGGCTTGACAAAAGAGATAAGCCTGTAAGAAATGAACTGACTTTACCAAAGGATTTATGTTTGCATAATTAATAGATGACCTGATAAGTGCTGGGTTTCTTTTTTAGAAAGTCATCTCCCATTATATCAAATGTACAAATTTTTTGCTGTTTATCATTGAGTATCTTAAAGTTTTCTACACTCCCATATTTTTTATTAGATTGAGGAATAATTGTTAAGGGTGGAAAAATGACACCCAGGTTTCCTGTATGTATTTCCTTTTTTCTGTCATGTGGTTGAAGATTAGTTGTTGATGGCACGTAGTGAGATTAGAAGGTTAAAGAATTTTAGCCTGAACATCTGTCTAAGTGCTTGGGTGTGTCAGGAAGTTTGAGATGTGTCTCAGCAGAGAGTTTTAGTATGCAGGAGTCAGACTAGAATTCAAGGCATAGTTTCTCTTTCCTGTTTCCTGTAATAAGCAAAGCTCTTTATCAGTAATGTTGGATGGGACCTTCTTCAGAGGATGGGAAAGGAATATTGTTTATAATATTGTTTGTTTCTGCTACATCAAAAAACTGCCTCAGTTACCACCACCATTGCAGTGGAACTTTGTGTTCCATTAGTAACCAGTTCAATCTTATTTCCGTGTTTACTCCTTGCTGGGACAGAGTTCTGTGTCTTGTTCTATGTTGTTTGCGGTGACCACTGAGGACTTTTGGAGGTCTCTGGAATTATTTTGATGGGATTCTGAAGTGATTTGTATAGTTGGTGTCTTGCCATTGTGCTGGCATTTTAGTTTGTCTGCCTTAGACTGGGATTCGTGCAGGTATTTAATTGCCTGAGTTTTAAGGAATGGCCCAGGGATCCTGAAGCTCAGCTCTATGGCTGGCAACAAGAAATAGTTGATTTCTAGAGGAGGGTTACAGCTCTGCTATAACAGCAGATTATAGTATGGGTAAAAAAAAATTAAAATATTCTTTCTGTGAATTTCTTGCTATATTAAATAACTTATGTGTGATTCTTAAGGCAACTTTTTTATGATCCCGTCCATGGCAGGAATTGAACTTTACTTGAAGAACAATTTGTAAATAATTCAACTTTAAGTGTGAGAGGTTTCTTTTATAATTAGCTCTGCTCATGCAGCACTGGGGAGTCTGATTCAACAGTTTAGAAAAGTAATTACAGACTAAGCCAAGCCTGGCTTTCCCTCCTTATTTTAATTCAGTGTTTGTGCATCTAATGGAAGATTTTTATTTTATTTTTTTTTTAAAGTGCAAAACTCTGAGTTTTAGATTTACTTGCTGTAGGTTTATGCACTGGTTTCTTTTCAGTGATGTTAAAACATGAGTATCTAGTGGGGGATTGAGAAAGATATTCAGATTAATGGAGTTTAAATGTAAATGTTATTAACAAAGATTAAAGACAACAGAATGAAAAGCAATTTCAGAGGGAATAAATAGAAAGTTGTACAGAATTAACTTTTTAATTAATCTTGACTTAGAACTATAAATATGTAAATAATAAATACCACTTCTTTCCCCCTTCCAACACCCCCACACACTCAATGACAGAAGTTTATTCCTCTAGAAAATAAACAGGAGCTCTCAAGGGGAGGGCAGAAGGGGTAGAGCCAGGGGGCAGAAGGGCACGGGTTTGGGGATTGGGGTCATGCTTTTTGTTATCCTGCTGCCTGGAGAGAATGACTGTGGCTGTGTTGCTTTTGGTCCATTATACATTTTATAAACAATCTTACATTAATGTGTTTATATAATGTGCCCTAAATGTACTGGCATATCTTTAAATGAAGAGTTTAGATGGCTTTTCTGGTTTTCAGCTGTATCATTTACCATATTAAGAGACATTAACATGCCTAATCTTATTAAAATCTTTTGCCTACCAGAGCAATAAATGCTGCCATTTCTAACTAACATTTCTTCTCACTGATTGCATACATGTGAAGAATTAAAAGCTTATTTTTAAAGAATTTCAAAATTAAGGGAATGATGAATGAAAGAGCAAAAATTGCTGCAGATAAAAAAATTTCAAAGCACTGTGCATTCATCTTATCATTAAATGGAACAGCAGCAATTTGTGAACTAGTTTTAATTTTCAGTAAGGAACACCATTCATTAGAACAGAATCCTTTTTATGAAATAAAAAAGCTGGCTTCCTGAAAGGCATCTATTCTCACTTGATATGTATTTATTCTCACAGTTCCATCTAATAATGATTACTGCTTCACAACTGAATGTGAGGGGGTTTATTTCCTTACTTGATGTACTTCAATTGTACAGAAATGATCTGGGGAGAAGTCTCTTTTATGTGTGTGGGGGGCACTTTTATGCACTGAGAATGAGCTATTCAGTGTGCATTAACCATCAGCTGCTGATTCTGCTGCAGGAGCTGTGCTGGAGAGTCTCTCAGAGCAGGCCAGGGGAAGGGCCAAATGCACTCCAGAGCAGCATCTCAACATCTGGAAATGCCTGGGAACCTTTTCCCCCCCTCTCAGAGTGATTGAGCAGCAGGACATCAATTACAGCCTGACATGGAGTGCTGGAAGGATGTTAATGGCATTAACACTCTTGTCATCTCATAACACTTGGGATTTCCTCCTGGCTTGTTACGGAGAAATAATTCACTGAAAGTGTTTTGAGATGTCATTTTTAGGAAAGCCTGTTTTTGTTTTTCAGACAACTTGACACTTATGTACATTAATATCTGACTTTGTTCCTAAATAGGGACTTCACACAAATAACCCCAGAGGGGAGAGATTTCTAGGAGTTTTTATATATGTCCCTGCAGTTAAGTGTCTGTCTTTTGCCTGAATGTATTTCAATGTGTTTTTAAATTTAGAGGCATTTCTCAGTACTTTGGGAACTGGAAAAGAGAACCATTCAATGATTTTTTTTCAAATTCTAGGTCATGTGTAATCCTTAAAACAATTTTATACCTGTGCCTTTTCTTGCAACATTTATATCAAGTTTTATGTTCTTGCTATCTACAAAAATGACATTTGAAAACACTTTCATTTGCAAGTGCAACGCTTGACTAAAGGAGATATTTTGGGGAAATTATGGTTATTTATCCAGATAAAATACTTTTCCTAAATCGTGTGTAGGGGTAGAAATCTACCTTTGTGCTTCTAGATGGAGCATGGCTTTTATTTTTGATGTTTGAAATTGTGAGTGCATTATACAAATCATCAGGGTGGTTTCTACTCTTAGTGCTGAGCATTTGTTTCAGGTTAATCCTCCTGCTTGCAGCTCAGAGCACACCCAGCAGAAAGCCTGAGCTTGCACCAGGCCAAGGTCCAGTTTAAGAGACCAAAATATCAGCTGTTCTCTGCAAGTCTTACCTTGGAAAACAATTGAAACTTGATTCAATGCTTAACCATTAATTGTTAGTCTTTCCTGCTAATATGGAGAAAACAGAACAAATAACACTAAATTCATATTATTGATAGTTTTTAAGCAAGAAAAGGCCAGGAACAATGAAACTTTAAAGTCCTTTTTTTATTCCAGGGAGGAAAAATAGACTACTTTAACCTTCACTTAGCTCTTATGAACTTTAATTTCCTCAGTTTTCAGAGGATCAGCTGAGGCCATCACATGGTCTGTTTTTACCACCCATGAAGCTGAACTTGTTGAAACTTTAGCATTTCCTTAATATTACAATGAACATGCAGCAGGAGGAGGAGCCTTCTCCAGTTTGGTATTGATTAATTAAGAATGTTACTTTTATGTAGTTTGCATTCAAGTATGAGAAATTATTTCTTCAAAAATAAACTTGTGATTAATTCAACTTTTTATTAGCAGCATCCAAGAAACCCCCTATTTTTCCTAAAGTAAAATAGTACGTTGAAGGAAAAAACCCTTTGCACTGAAGGTACAGCACAGGAAAACAACCATTTATTAACAGTTGAATTTTTAGTTTAAGGAGTTCTATATTTAAATGGAAAATGCTTTAAGCAGTGACTGTGCTTCCTATAATGCTGTACATTTTCTGGTTTACAGTTCATTTTAGTATATGACTTGTTCATATTTCAAGGAACTTTTTGAAGTAGAATGTGTTTTGAAGTATTCAGAATACCATTTTTTCCCCTACTACAGACTTGGGTCAATTTGAATTCATTGGCAATGAGATAATAAAATGCTCGTAAGAACTTCCAGCTTGTACTATCGTTCTAGAGGGTTTTTTATGCAAATTAATTGATATGAGTAAAGAAAAAAATATCCTGTGGCTGGTGTACATTTAATTTTGCATGTAGGACACTCTGTTCTAAGTTTTTTTATCTCTAAGACAGCTAAATTTGTGATTTGAGTATTAGATTTGAGATTTCAGTGATTCTCTTGGCTGTTTGACAGCCACCAAGCCTGCATGCCCCAGATTTGCATTATTTTGTGGTGCCCCAAATGCAAGAAAAGAATCACTAAAATGCACTTTTCAAAAGGAAATTGACAGTGTATCATTTTCTGAGAGGTTACATTTAAAAACCTTTTATCTCTGAACACTCGCCTCATATTTAAATGGAGCTGCTAAAGCAACCAAGACACACTTGATTAAACTGATCGTGCTTGTAATTCTCCGAAGTACATCTGAGGGGCTGACGTATTTCATCAGCATTGGCAGAAAATCCCACTTCTGAAAGCACTGTGATAGTAGATAGGAAGAATTAGTTTGTACATATAATCTGTTTTACTTTCCCAAACTAGAGGCTTTTTTAGGAAATCCAGAGCATCGGTGAATAAACAGTGTTTTCGTTTTTCCATTTTTGCATTGCTAATTGTTTAAGCTCGTGGCATTTCAGCATTTTGAATCCTCTTGAAGAACTGATCATGCCAAGTTCAAAATCAGATTACAAGCAATTTGGGCTATATTTAGTTATGTATATTCAATTGACATTATTAAGCTATGGGGGGGAAAAACCCACTGTTTGATGTTGTTGAGCTCCAATGGACTAAAGTTTGTTGTCCTTAGAGAGCATCTCCTCAGCAGGTAAAATGATCTGCATGTGCAGAATTTTTATAGGTACCAGTTTAAAAATCAGGTAATCAGCAGATCAGACCTGTGGCCAGGGAAGGTACAGCACTCACACACAAACAACCCCAGAAGCTGTAACCTCTTTGTTTATTTACTTATTTTGAGAGATTCTGTCCTTAGCTGACAGTCATGATATAACTGTTTCTATTCATTTTGATTTCCACTGAGAAAAGTCAATATGGCCTTGTGGTTTTTCCTAATCTTTTCGTTTACCTAATTTTTCACCTTGGAATGAAAAAAAGAATCCTCCCATTAAAATTGCTTTGAAATATTTGAATGACTGATGTCACAATTTGTGTGACTGGATATTAGACATGAGGGTCAATGGGCAAAATTGAATTAATGCAGGGTTACATGTACTGTTTCTGCTGCCTGTAAATATTCCATCATGCACTTGTGTTAGCTGTGAGATGCAGCAGGTGAATGCTGTGATTCTTTAGACAAAGTTAACATAGACAAATCTATTGCTGAAAAAGGGCTAATTATTTTACTGTCTTAATAGAATGAATCTCCTTTTCTGGTCGTGACCGAAACCAGTTGCATTTGGTTTGTTGTTTAATACGCTAAATGGCAATGGTTGGAGTTGTTGTCTTCTTTCTACATTAGTGGGGGGAAAAAAATCAATCAGTTTGTCATGATTCTGTTCCAAACCTAATTGCAGGATTGCTTTGCAGCTTTTTACATTGGCTATTTAAAAGGAGACTATTTTCCTTTATTTACTCTTATGCTTTGAGCATGCATGGTTACTAAGCTGCAACCTTTGTAGAATTAGATCTTTCCCAATTAAAGATGAGTTTAACCTTGTGGAAAAACAACTTTGATATCTTCCTGCTTGGTCAAGTCCGGTTTTCCTACTGAGACACAGTATAAAATTAAGTACATTTTCCTTAAGCTGTTTCTTTGACAGAAGAGGATTGAGGAAGAAAAGCTTGAGCATAGTTTTAGCTTTAATTTTTATGCTCTTCTCTTTGTTTTTTCTGAGTAAATACTAAGAGATATGTGAGAAACAGTGGTGGAGGAGACTGTCAGTCTGTCTTCTGTGATAAATCTGTGAATTTATAAAGCCAGGGTGGAGTTACAAAGGGCTTTTGGAGGGTGTGTGGAGTAGTAGTTTATCTCAAACCAGAGCAACACACTATCATGTGCAATCTCAAGCCATCTCCTGGGTTTTTCTATCTCTCTCTCAGCTTTAATGAGGCATGCTGCAGATTTCTGAAACAAATGTGGGTGATTTTGTATGTATGTGGTTTTCTAATCACCCAAAGTAGGAAATTTTCCTTAAGTGTCCTGAAATTCTTTATTTTTCTCTGTGGTGCACTGTTCATCAAAAGAATTGTTAGTCTGTTTTCATTTGGTCCCATCAAGTACCAGAGATGCTGTTCAGATACTTCATGTTAATTGTTTATTTTGACGCAATCTCTGCGTTGCTCAGTGAAATGGAATTTGGGAAACTTTAAATTGGTCAGGTCTAATCTGGCAGGGTCTCAGATGCTTATTTTTATCCTAATATGAGGTTTTTTAGATTACTTTGCTGTGCTTTTGCTTGGTACCTGGCTTTATTCCCTTTTCATATTATTCTGTTTTAATATCTTTATGTTCATTGCTGGGAAAGGAATTCTACACAGGCCTGCATAATTGATCATGAGATATTCCATTCTTTTACGAACAAAACATGTTATAAGCCAACAGAGAGATATTAGTAAATCATTGTTTCAGTGCTTGACCAGTTATGTGAAAAGTGTTGATTTGCTTTGAGACAAGATCAGCCTCAGCCTGCAGGCCTTGGGTGTATAAACATGGGTGATGAGAAGGAACAATATGTTTAGTAGAATAAGGGATTGTTCAGGTTCTTCAGGGACTGGGGGGGAAATCCATTTTTATATCCTTGCTTCAGAGAGAGTCTGTAACAAAAGGCAAGCTGTAGATCAGTTAAATTGTCAGATAAAAAAAAGTCAGTAAATAATGCAGATACAAAGGAGAGAAATAGTGAAGGGTCCTGGATCAGGAACCAAGACCTAATAGTGTGAGAATAACCTTGGAGAGGTGTGGGGTACTATGAGGGAGAAAACCAGTAATGGTCTTGGTGAGGATGCAGTTTGTTGGCAAGATAAATTGTGCATTATCTGCTCTTTTTAATGAGGTAAAAACCCAGGAAGCAAACACAGTTGGAAATGCAGTATAGACAAGATGTTCCTCATAAAGGAAAATTAATGAATTTGAATTTTGCTAAGGGTGTGTTCTTTGTTTTGTTCTGTAGAGATGGCATTGGTAGCATGTTGATTTCAGGTTTTTTGTTACTTTTGCATAGACACCACATCCCAAAGCAGTCAGGCAGGTTTGCACCTTATGTCACACGGAACTGGAAGCAGAACTGAAATCGAATTATTGTTCATAAAGTATTGAATCTGTGAATTGAAACTTTGTGCCTCTACGCCCTCGGTTATGTCTAATAGAAGCTTTTTTGAAGAACTTTCCCAGATGGTGAGTTTGCCCAGTTCATCTGGGTCTTCAGGGTCAGTTGGCGTTTATTTTTTGTTACCTTAATGTTGCTTTTTCAAGGGTTCTTTTCTTCCCTGCTTGTTTTCCCCTCAGTTCAGTTGGACACATAAGGAATTAAATGTATTTGCTTGCCAAATTCAACACACAGTGCTTTTTGAAGAGCTTTCCACTCCTTTATTATCATACATTATNTTTTTTTTTTTTTTGTGTTTGATGCATCCTTCTTAAAGCTCACTGTGTTCCAGGTGATAACTCTAGGATTATATAGGTATAATCTTTACTTGGATTGAATTTGAAAAGCATCTAATACTGTGTCATGTATTTGTGCATAATGTTCATTTCTCTTACAGCTATTTGATGTCAGTAGAAAAAGACAAATCCCTTTGGAAAATGATCCTTTGAATTTTTACTGGTGTGGACTAAGGCACAGTTTTCATGAATTTAATAGTTTAAAATACAAGTACTATGGAACAGTATGAATGAAAATTGTGTTATACAAAGCAGATTGTCAATTTTCTTTGACAGTTTATTTCTACCTTCAGATTTTCATTGCTTTTGGGAAGGAAAGGCCTGATGTGAGGGGACATAAGATTATGATGATTTCTTTCATATTGGGTTATTGAATCCTGTGAACAGGAGTGTACAGATAGTCTGGACATTCCATTATAGCATAAATAAAGGAAGAAATTGGTGAATGTCTCAAATGGGGAGACAAGCACATGCAGCAGGCAGCTGTGTGGCAATCAGCAACTTCAAATAGCTTGGTTTTCTAATTTTTATTTATTGGGAAACCTCTCTTCTGTCAATTATATAGTACAAACTTTTATTCATTTAACTGCAGACATTTGCTTAGAGATTTGTGTTGGATTTTATGTTTAATCCCTAAGATTATGTGGATGTGCCACATGAGGGAGCTCCATTTGTTCTGCACCTGGAAGACTGCACCTAAAATTGGGCTTCAGAGCTGGTGCTTAGTGAGGTCAGGAGAGGGTCAAATACAAGAAAAGAGGAGTGTATTTTGGCTAGCTAGTGAGAGAAAACTTTTTGACAGTAATCTACACAGGCACAGAAAAATTATATAGGAGAAAAAGCCTGCTCATTTACAGGAGTCTAAAGAATAAAACAGAATTCTACTTCTATACATCTAATGGAAATCTAACAGCTCCTTGATTGTGAGTAATTGCCTGAGGGAAACTGTGCCTTCATCCTTGAATTTATATTAAACCAAGTTGTCCAGGTCACTGAAAGATATTTTTGTAAAGAATTGTGCACTGTTAGGGTGATAATCCATTAGAGATCCGTTCTCTAATTGTTGCATGTTTATTTTGAAGTCAGAAGTTGAAGGGAGAGTGTGCAGTGTAAATCACTTGTTTCCCTCCCTGGTTGTGTGCAAGCAGTGGTGAGCTGCTAGCAAATAATTGCCCAGCAAGTTATTAATACCAACAATATGGAACCATTTCTGAGGAAACAAGAGGAGGGAAAGGACATGCACCATTGAATTCAAATCCTTTATGATGTGTGGTTTTGTGTAGGAAACTCACATTCAAAATACTATTTAAGTGGAAAATAGACTCTCATTTTTAGTGCAGTCTTTGATTTTTCTCCTCTGCCTGCATTTCTGAACACTTCATTACAGCGGTTGTTTGTGCTAAACAAATCTCAATTTGAATAAAATTATTCTGTGCTTTTGTCTCAGGTGACATAGAATAATTCCTTTTCCTCCTTGATTTGGGCTCTGGTAACATTATATCATCAGAAGTTTTTTTAGATTTCTCAAAACAAGAAATTGAGGATTCTGACATTGCAGCATTAAAGGAAACCTAGAAATATTGGGGGGCATTTCTCTCTTCCTTCCCCACCCTTCACCAAAAGACTTTATCTATATGATATAGCCATCAGTCTGCTGATTGAAGGTTGTTAAAACTGGGTGCAACTGACAGCTCAAACATCCCCCTCTTAATTAAATCCTCATGAAGTGAGGAAAAACTGCATGATCAAAGAGGAAAGCAATGTGGTTGCAGTTTCTCTGAAAGATTTAGGGCACCAAAAGCTGTAATTTTTGTTTAAGGCATCTGATTGTGCAATCCAAAGCTAATATAATATTTCTGGGAGTGGCTTCCTTACAGGCTTTTGCTGAAATGTGTGTCTACAACTCCTTTTTTTACTGTTGTTGGAACATGTTTGTCAATGTTTTGTGTGATTTCAAACAGTCATAATTAATTTGAGTATAATATGCAAAACAAATTTTACAGCATCATTTTTTTTGTAATTGCTGCCTTTGCGTTGTTTCCTTTTTGTTTTTATTCATCTAAAGAGATTTTTATCTAGTTGTTCTCCAGGGAAGGGATGCTACAAATCCATTACTCTTGAAACATTTCCTGTTTGATATACGCTTGATATCATGTCTTCTGTGTTGCTTTCTAATTAAGGCATAAACAGCAATTAATTGTTTGCCACCACAAAAAAAAAAAGAGATGCAAGTTTGAAAAAGCTACAAATACCCTTCTTCATGCTGTTGCAAATTATTTAATAATCATAATGTCACAAATGAGAACTGAGTGAAGAAGTGCATGATTCCTGTTGTCAAAGGTGCTGGAAAAGCACCTGCAGGAGGTACATGGGAGTGACTCCTTTTCAGACCTGCCTAATCTGGAACTCCAGCCAGGAATGGGATCCCTGATTTTCAGGGGCTGAGCACAGAGCGATGGATGTAGTACCAGCAGAGGAAGAGAACATATGAAGTGACACAAGCTGGAATAGTAAACTGGAGAATTTTTAGCGTTCTTTTGTAATTTTATAAGATTCTTTGCCTTTCTTCTGTCAGCTGATATCCTTTGCTGTAGCATTGCCATCACTTCCCTGCCCTGCAGGTTGTTGAAGTACCTGCTGCAGGTCTGAGAAGGCTCAAGATTGAGAGGGTGAGATCATGAAATACGTAACCAGCTCAGGCTGGGTGGGAAGTTCTCTCTATAGCTGTATCTGTTTCATTCTTCTTCTGGTATCATCTTCTTATTCCTTATTTTTAACAGCTCTCGCAGCTTTCATTCAGAACAAATGAAGCTGAATTATCCATCTCTTTTGAACGTGAATGGCATTTTGACGTGCTCCTAAAAGGATGTTTTTCACCTGTCAGGAAGTTCAATTCCTTTCAGCATGTTTTTGCAGAAGGAGTTTCAAAAATCTGGTGACTTCATCAGTGGAAATAAAGTTTTGTTTTTGCCAGGATGAAAGGTTTGGTTTGATTTCAAGGGTTCTAGAGCTCTTAGAAACTGTTTTGATGTTTCTGTCTTCTGTTGAAAACAGGAGTATGGACTTTGAGAATTATTCCCCTGTTACAATTATGGGAAAAAACCTTAAATTCTGGGGTCATCAGATTTCTTTTTCTTTGAATAATAAAAAAACCCACAAGTGCTTTAGATTTATGTAGGTAATACCTAGCTCTGTTTCTGGAGATTTTTTTAAAAGTATTTTTATTTAAAATAGGCATGATCTTGCCTTCTCCTAAGAAATGTTGCCTTTTTTATTCTTTTTGAGGAGCCAAGTGCTCTTAAACAAGAGAGATAAATCTCTTATTAAATAAAAGAACTTTCAAAGTTTTCTTCTTCCTGCTATCTCAGAAAATTCCAGTATAAACCAGTTTCAAAAAACAGCACGTGGAGCTTTGTTTCTTGGACCGAATATCTTATAAAATAGGCTCTTGTTTATCAGTTTTTTCCCAGAGAGTTCCTGTGGGACATTTCGAGCAATAAGCACTGATATTTGTGTCCTTATTAACAGAGGTATAAATAAAAAAGCAGTATTGAAATGATGTTGACACAAACTTCCTCCTGTGCATAGTAAAGTGGTGGAATCAATGAAAATTATCTTTTCATTACTCACAAGGCTGAATGCAGACAAGTCAGGAATTGCTGTGATTGCTGCGAGCGAGTGAGCGTGGACACATTTTTGTAGTGTTTACCAAGATGAAAGTTTTATGGCCTTTTGGGAACAAGTCAGAAGCCTCATCTTAATTCACATGAACCTCAGCATGAATCTGCCCTTTCAGGACAGGGAGCAGGTCAGAGCCAGCATGTGCCTGGGTGGCTGTCACCTTTCTGCCTTCATTGCCATGAGCACAGCCCTCTGCAATCCTCTCTGTGCCGGTGCCTACAGTTGTGGTAAATAGTTCTGCTGGGTAATGAGAACTAATGGAAGGAAGGGAGAGGAACAGGCTCTTTTTGCTGTAAGATAGCTGAGAAGCGACTGTTCTTTTGTGTTTTCGTTTGGTTTGTTTGTTTTTCCTGAGCTCTTCTGTCAAATGCTGAATGATGAGGTAATTTGCTTTGTAATGAGAAAGAAATTCTCACACTGAGCTTTTTATGGGTGTTTTATTAGGGAACCTTTAAGCTCTGCAGAAGTACCTGATTTTGTGTGCACTGATAAAGCAGGGCTCCTGCTATGGATCTTGGTTTCTTCGGGTTCTAATTTGGGTAGAGCAAAGTGTATTGTAATGAAGATTTCTGCAAATTTTTCTTTTTTTTGCAAAGGCTTTGAACAGGAAGAAAAGATTATGGATATAATTGTGATTCATAATTATCTGTGTACGCTCCAGAAGTCTTGTCTTGTGTGTAAGCACAGAGATCCATTATGTATGTAGTGCGAGTGATAAAATTGTTACCATCTGTTTACATACTGATAGCAGGTGAAAATAAAGCTATCAGTGTAAATGACTTACTGTTATTAAAGCTGAATTTCTGTCTTCAGCTAATAAGTTCTGTTTGTGTTTCTCCAGTTCAATTCAAAGGATGCTCTATTATGAATGAGCTTGGAGATTAAAAACTAAGAGCACGGGTACATCCTTCATTAAAGATGACATTATAGAATCAAACTTTCTCTTCTAGCTGAATAAAAAAGATCTTTAGTTTGGTAGTACCTCAATCCAGAATCCTGCTCTGAAAGGTTGTGCAAGAGTTTTGAAATGACAGGATGCAACTGGTATGGTTGAAATATTTGTGATAAATTTTCACCCTTAGTGGCAATTGTCATTACAAATCGTTCAATAAGTATTTGAGTTCTCATTGAAGTGTACTTTAATATTAGTAGTAGGTAAGTGTAGTTTACTAGATCTGCATATTTTTACACTGTAATTTTTAAAAATGCATTATTTTAATAAAAAAGGTTATTTGCATTGGCAGCAGTAAATTGACTATTGGTTTTCCTGTTGTTGTAAGTTATAAATTATTGATTATAGTTTCTTTTGTTTTAATGGTGTGCCACAAAATCTGTAGAATCAGTTAGAAATGCTCTTAAAAAGACTGGTATGGGCAGATTGAAAGGAAATCAGGTGTAGATTCATGATGAAACCCTGTTTCCTCAATGATGCTGTGCTGTCTTTTGAGAACAGTTTGTGTCTGTAATAAGTGCTAGTATCTGTGTGTAAAATGGAATAAGAAGCCTTGATACATTCAGTAAAACTGAAGTTAACTGATAAGTAGGTAGATCAGATATTTAAGTAAATCAGGTTAGGTGGCTTTGCTTTCCAGACTCCTCAAAAATCCCAGGCTGATTGTTTTTCACATCTTTTTAATAGTGCCAATTTATAGAATATGCTAAATATATTGATTTCTTTCCCTTTAGGTTGAGTATGTTTATAAATGACATCTTCCACCTCTAGTCCCCGTGGGCCTTTGTTTTCTTTTGTCCTCATGTTTTTGCTCTCTATTAGGAGATAATCCATCCGTGCCATAATGCCAGCTGCTTCTCTCTGAAATGAATGTTTTTGTGTCAACACCAACTTTTGAGAATCAGGCACTACATGAGAAACTCTCCCAGTGGAATGCAGCTCTCGCCTGTTTTCAGCTTCCTGTAACCAGTAGCTGGAAGGACATGTCAAAAAGAACTTGTAGTCAGTCTTTGAAGGGCTTGTGGAAAGTGCTAAGAAGTTTTTGTCAGGTCTCTCCTTTGTGTTTGCTGAGCAATCTTTCATCTTCTGGAGGTATCAAAGGCATCAACTCGGTGGCCTGGTTTTTTCCTGTTCTTTCAGATCTTTGGTGAGCATGCCTTAAATTCCATTTTTCACAGTGACTATGGCCCTGGAGAGGGGCCTCCTGAGCTGCTGGAACACCAGGGCATTCTTTATAATCACAGCTAAATGGCCAGGGTTCTGTCTGCTGGGGCACATTTATTGTTGATGAAAGCCAAGCTGTCAGGGCTTGCTTTCATTTGCTTGGCACATGCTGACAGTAATAGGTGTTGCCCATGGGCAAGTGAGTGTTTGGCATGTTCTGGTACTTTATTAACTTTTATTCAAGTTTATTGATATATTGATGTGAAATCCATAGCAGATGTTATGGTGGAAGTAATGACTTGCCCTCCAGCTGATTTGAGATCTTCAGCCTTGATTTCTCTGATATTCTTTTTCATCTCTTTACATGGAAAAAGCCAGTCGAAAAACGTGGAATGGTAATGGTCCTCATATGGACATAAAGAAATTAATTCTCCTATTAATGGTAATTAGTGATTCTTTATCTCTGTCACAATGTGATGGATGGAGTAGCATCATAATAATGTTTGCATCCATTGCTTACTTAAATTATTTCAGGCAATGCACTGGGTGTCTTTTTTTTTTAGTTTTCCTTTCAAGTAACTGTATTTGCAATAAAGTCTTGACATAGAATTGTCTTATGGTTATGAAAGAAGCTAAAAAATATGGTTATGTGAAAGAAAAAGGTTGTGAATAAAGTAATTGCTCTTAGTTGAACAAACACCTTAAGACTTAATAGTGGGAAAATCGGTGAATTTTGGTTTAGTTCAGAGTAGTGCAAATGAAACCTCGTTTCAGTTTTTAAATAAACACTTGTTAAAGCTTCAATCTGCACTAAGGGAAACTGTTGGAATTAGATATTGCTCTTACACAAATTTGAGATGGCTTGGATTCCTGACTAATGTTTTTCCTGAAATAGTGTGGGCACATATGGCTCTGCTTCCCTGGAATTGCTGCACTGCTAAGCCAGTACATTTCAAGGTGACGTTTTAAGTTACTAATATTTTATAAGTAGGAAGATTATATGAAGCATATAGAGTGTGACAGTAACTTTGTTAATATTACATGGTATTTGACTGGAAGTCATTGTCTCTACAGCTCTGACTTGTCTTCTTCCAAATTAAACATAGTTAAAACACACAATTCTCTCTTTGCTCGCCCTATTCATCCATCCTGCTGACATTCTTTTGTCTCGCAAGCCCTCTGTTAATGATATTTTTATTTGCAGTTTGGTACTTCATAGATAAAAAATAATAATGTTGACATTATAATGTATGTTTCTACGGTGTTACTTTAAAATATCTTCTCATTTCAGTAGCAGCACTGGGGCTTTTGGGGGGCTTACTATGTTATTTCTCATGTGAATGTGCAGCCTGAATGGAGACTTTGACTCTGGAAGCTTTGTCTCCAAGATATGATTGCAAATAGTCAAAGTATTTTTCTTTCTTTCCTTTTTTTTTTTAAAAAAAAAAGATTTTTAGTTTGGTTTTCTATTATTTCTATTATTGTATTTAAAAGATCCACAGATACAATTTGTACATTTATATGCCTTTGCATTTCTTTTTCCTACTGTTTTTGGTGAGTTGCTCATGACAGCAGTCTGCTGACTCTAAGGCAATCTGTGTTTTTCTAAAATTTTCAGTCTGTGCTCAATAATTCAGTAATGTGCCGTTATTACCTATTTAATGTATTCTTGCCATTAAACTTTCATTTCCTTTTGTACAGTTAAATGTCATTGAAGACTGAACTGTACCAGGTTTGTCTGGTGTTAAGATGAGCAGTGCAACAGTCCAAGCATGAAATTCTAACCAAGCAGGTTAAACTTCTTTTCAATACATTGAAAATACAGGCATTGCTGCTGTGCTTGCATTGCTGTGGCACTTTATAGGCAGATATTACTGTTTCAAAATCTTGATATTTATATATTTATATCCATCACATTGTTGGTTTCTGTTTCAATATGACCATTATAAGCAAACAGCTTTTTTCTTACGCTACTGAGGCTTTAATAGGGAAGAGAGAATTGCTGAGGAAAATTTGTTAGATAAAATTTTCAATCATACTTTTAAGAACCAATTTTTACATGGCTATGTATGCACTCTCCCATTAGTTAGAGCAGGAAAATCCGGATGGAATATCAGGCCTCTTTCCAATGGAAGGTATTTTCAGCTTGGTTTCAGGATTGTGTGTAGCTTGTGCAATGAGAGCCTTTTGGGTACTCAGCAGTACCCAAATGCTGCAGAAATGTTCTAAGTAGAATATCCCCTTGAATTTCCATTCTTTATTATGCAGTTTGTTGACTGTTTTCTGAAGGATCACTTTTGGGTTCAGTCTGATCTCAAAAAGAAACGTTTTCTATTAGTTTTCTGTGTGTCTGTCCCCAACATAGTTTCCAGTTTGTCTGTAGTTCTTTGCAGAGAGATTGGGATCTCAAAACTGTGGTGTAATTAGAAATGTGATATAAGCAGCCTCCCAAATTAGAGTCTCCAGTGTGGGGAAGGGTTGAAGCAGGAGCTCTGCTGTGTTAACAATCAGAATCCACATGGAAGGGAGTCTTTACAAGGCAAAGCCACGGGGAGCCAGGCTCGGTGACTTCTGTAGTTGAGGGAATAACTTGTGGCTTTTGTTCTCGGGGTTTGATATGTACAGCACAGCACTTTCATCAGCTGCAACTGGGTATCAGCAGGACTAGTTTAATCCTCTACCAGCTGGGCTCTTTTCCAGTGATTTGTGACTTTGTGGATATAAACATCCACACAGAAGAAAAGAGCAGCCTGAAATGTACTTGCTTTGAGGCAAACTAATATTTCCCTTCCTGTATTTGCAAAATAATTGTTCAAAAAATATCTATCTTTTCATATAGGAAAAAAATAAAGCCACACTGCCACATTTTTCCATTTAAAAGCATTATGTCAAACTTTTAATGATGACTGCTGGGATGAAAGTCAATCTCAGTCTCATTTCTAGACTTCCATACTTTCTAAGGAAAGGAAAAAAAAGACTCTTGTTGTTCCATGGTGTTTTTCTCACTAATAATTTTTCAAAGCTGTTTGTCAGTTTACAGCGTTGGGTGGGTGGATATTTCATTTCTGGAAGTTCTGTGAAATTACAGAGTTGAGAGTGTGCCTCCAAAAGCTGTGCCTAGGACAGGAAGCCTGGGGCAGGAGCTGTGTGGCTGGGCAGTAAAAAACCCACAGGGAAGACTTTTGTAATAGAAGGCAAAGCAAATTAGATGTCATACTCTATAATTCTTTCATTGATAGTTATGCATGTTTTACATATAAAATATATCTCCATAATGTGGGGGTCATGACATCACTTGAACAGAGCGAGAATCTCACAGCAAAGTAATTTTTACTATGTCTTGTCATGGAATGTATTTTATAAAATGAATCATGGCTTCAAAGGAAAGAGTCCAAGATATTTATCAGTTTTATGGAGTAAGTTGTTTACTCTGTTAGCATCAAATTTTCACAACTGGAAGGGGATCATTTAATGGAAATGTTGGTGTGAACTTGGAGACATGTTAATACATAAAATTGTCCTATTTGAAAGCAGAACAGCACTTGTGCATATTCCAGTTTTAACCTTTGTGCTGATTTTTCTTTGCTTTTTTACTTTGTTTGCTGTTAAATTGCACTGCATTTGAATCATTTGCCTTAACAAAACCTCACAGCTTTGCTGAGAGCGCCCGGGAGCAATATGAGAAATTGTCCACCATGCACAACAACATGACTAAATTGTATGAAAATTTGGGGGAATACTTCACCTTTGACCCCAAAGCAATAAGCATAGAAGAGTTCTTTGGTGATCTGAGCAACTTCAGGACTCTATTTTTGGTGAGTATTGTCTTCAAAATATCATGTATATTTGTTTATATCTTTTTATTCTCTATATTTGAATTCTTTCCTCATGCCTCTCTTTTTTTATCATAACTAACTTTATGTTATGTTCTGTGGCAGGCAATTGGGTGAATGGTTCTGGAGTTATTTAGATTTTGATCACAGATAGCTGTTGTCCTCCAGTTTGTAACTTGAAAACTCAACTGTGAATAAGGCTGAGACACGTGGATAGCTAGAAAATATTTTTCCTCTTTAAAAAAAAAGAAAAAAAAAAGCCTGTTTGCTGACACACAATAAAGAGGTGTGATCTGAAAAGCATGTTAGAATCCACATCTCCTGGATGTGCCCATACTGCTGTTGGTTAGAACCTGGGTGATGGGCTCAGTGGCACTGAAACCTTGGGGATGAGCTGTGTGGTGCTCACCCAAGTTCACTTCACTGCTTGTATGGCCTTTTCCAGTCCTCCAGAGTGGTCAGGGTATGTCTCTTCCTCTGAAGAAATTTAAGTCTTTTCTTTTAAACAGTGAAATTTTAATGGGTTCAGTGTCATCTTTCCTAGTGGCTTTCTGGGAGCTGTAATTAGCTGCACCATGGGTAGTGAACAGGGAAAACAGATGCCTGGAATGTCACTTGGTGTCCCTGGAGAATGCAAACATCACTTGGAAATGCCACTGTTTGCCATACAGCTGGGGCTCACTGCTCTGCCTGTGCCAGGAGCTGCCTTGATTTATCATGCAATCAGGAGACTCTGTGTGATGGAAGGAGGAAAAGCTGCTTTTAAACATGCTTAGTGGAAGAGGCTGTGGTGAAAGGGCTTGGTGCAGTTAAACCACCCTCTGTAGCTGAATCCTTTGCTTCTGCTAGATTTGATTTGAAGCAAGTATATTTTCAGCTTTTTTTTCCCAAATGTAATCCAACTCCTGTATTTCAGTTGCATACTGAATCAATTTTAACAGTCTTTCTTGCTTTTTAAAATTGGGATACATGTCCTAGCAGTGAATAAATCAAGTGTAAAGTCTCTTTCTGGTAGACAGAAGTTTCTCGAAGTAGAGGAAACATGCCACAAATAGTATTTGAGTTTCCAGAAAAGTAGGGCTGATTTCTTGCATTGCTTCATAATTATGGAAAGTGCTGAATTCTTGCATTGCTTCATAATTTTAGAAAGTGGACAAAATCATTTCCTAGGATACTGTTCTAATGTTACGTGTTGATCTAAATAGTTAATTATATCCCTCTGATGCTGTGGTCTTTAACATTTTATCTGTCCTTTTATCTTCTAAGCCTATTTTTAACCAAGTTATTCCCTATTGAAATGAACTCGGACCATATGTATGATGCATGCTAATTTAAATAGGAATGCTCCAATATGAAATAGGGAAATCTGAGGCATCTGTAGCTTCAGGAGACACTTTTTTTTCCACAGCATCACTTCTGCTTCAGTCAATTCACTTGGTCACATACATACAGTAGGAGTAGTAATTGTAATTAGGTCTTTTGAGAATTTCTTGACTTATTTTATCCACTAGAGCAGAACCTTGTAGACTTTAGTGGCATAAAGATTGTTGTTTAGGGATTTAATTTTTTCCAGACACTTGAGCAAGGCCTAGGGCAAACATTAGAAGTTCACAGTACAGCGTTTGTGTTTTTTTTCTACAAGGAAAAAAAGTGCTAAAAAGTATTACGATTTTCTACAATGTTTTGATATTTGCAAGAAGTTTCCTTGGAAGAAAGGAAAAAGATGCTGAAACTCCTTTAATCTGTGGGATTTACTCTAAGGAAGTAATAACTACTGGTAGGAATTCAGGAGTAATCAGCTAAGGCTGAGGCTATACAGCATCTCCAAACATTCCCTGGAGCATCCATATTTATTGAATTTACCCAGTTGAGCCTGATTAATGCCTGCACGCCTTCCCTAAGTGCTCCCATTAACTTCTTTTGGTATTTGTAAATGGCTGAAGTATAACTTCAAATATTTTGGAAATATTGATGAGTGATTTCTTCCTGTTTATCCTTCTATGTTCCTGCTAGGGCCTGACTGTTGATAAAACTTGTTTCTTCTGCCACTGGCCATTTTAATTGAGAAGTTCAGAAGTTCTTCAGGTTGCTGCTTGTGCTTTTGTTACTCACATTTCTGTAGTGAACATTCATGGGAACAAGACAAATCCTAGAAACAGAAGGTAGTTTGGGTTGCAGTGAGATGCTGTAGGGGTCAGAGAAGTCAGTCCAGGCTGCATGGAACGTGGCTTAGGGGAGTTGTGGGTATCTCCGTGGATGCAGATCCCGTGACTGGGAGACTAGTGAAGATTTGGCTGAAGCCACGGGAAGGAATATCCATTGCTTTCCTACATCCACAGAGCCAGTCATCTACTTAGAGAGGCCAGTCAGGTTGGTCAGGTATAATTTGCCCTTTATATGTCCAGTGTTGCTGTTTCCAGTCACCTTCTTGTATTTTCTGTACCTGGAAGTGGCTTCCAGAAGGAGTTTGTGACCTTCCTGAGAGCAGAAGTGATGGCTGGCCAGCGTGTAGTGTACCCAGGTTTTCTCACTTGTTTGAAGAGGAGCTGATTTCCCTTTTCAAGGCATTGAACATGTTCCTTGAGTCCCACGACCCTTTGTTGAAAGAGAGGCCTTGCAATGACATCAGTCTGACCTGCCTGTGGGACAGTGATGGCCAAGCTTGAGATGAAGGTGGCACAAGTATTTGCTCTTGTCTTTGACATTCTATACTCTGTTCAGTTGCAGGCCTGGTTTTCATCTCCCTTTGTGTGTCCTTGTAGCTGTAAAAGCCCTTCTCACTGCTTTTCTCATTGCCAGTTTATCTCCATGTGAGCTTTGATCTACTTGCTTCCCTCCCTGGGCAGTTTCCTCCTGGACAGCACGGCTGCCCTTCCACTTCTCCGTGTTTCTGCCTCGTGTCAGCTCCATCAGGAATTCCCTGCTCTGCCAAGGTGGCCCCTGTCCCACCTCCTCAGCTTCCCACATGGCAGGACAGGTGTTGCTTGTGCTTTGGGAAGGTTTTCCTTGAGGGTTAGCTAAGAACAATGAACCCCTCACATATACATAGTGTTTAATGGAAACCACATTGTACATAGTTGGAGATAATTGGCCTTTGTGAGCACTTAAATTCGACAGAGCCCTTCAGAAAAGCTTCACTTGACTTCTGTTACATTTGTACAACAGCTGTTTCCCCTTGCTTTGCTTAACCTAGGAGTCTGCTGGGTACAAGCAAGAAGACTGACTCAGTAGGCTGATTGTAATGTCAGTTTTTCTTTCTTTCATTTACAACTAAAATATGTGTTATAGAATCATGCAACTTAGCTAGTGTATTTTAGGAAGGTGGAATATATATGAATCTTTTTAAAGATGGTTCTATAATAATCAAATTAGAAATATATTCTGAATGGCACATCCCCAGGTCACAGGGAAATTCTCTGTGTGTGTTTTTGTATGTACAGATATATATATATATATATGAAGCTCCAGATTTACTTTTATGTGATTGTCTTATAAAACTCATCTCAAGCTATTTTAATGGTAAGAAAAGAGCTGCTTTTTTCAAAACTGATGTTAAATACTTTTGACGATTGGTGTAGGAAGTGCCATACTTAATAGAAAATAATGTTTATTTTATTGCTTGAATTTTAAAAGGGATGTATGTATCATCTTCTCTAACTTCTTGCCCTTTTCAAGTTGGACAAAAGCAGAGCTTAGGAAATGCATCTCCACATGGTCCAAGCATTCAGCAGTTGTTACGCTGAATGAAAAGATGTGGTGTTTATGAGAAAAACATTTTCTGGAAGACAGTGTTGTTTTTCATCCTTCCTTCTTCTGATCAAAATGTATCAGCAATACAGTGATATTCCTTTGGGGCCAGTAGTTTCTCTTCAGGTTATTTTCCAACGAAATTTTTCACACAAATAATTTGTTATTCTGTTACCCCTAAACAACAGGAGGAAAGGCAATTCCGAGCAGGCAGTGTAGGTCAGTTACTCTCTCAGCCTTTCTCAGTTTCTTCATGAGACACTGATTAGGGTAGGAACACTTTCTTTACTTTCCCAGACAATTACCCCAAAACATTGATTCTTTCATGGGCACTTTCTTGTTCTTTTTTTTTGTCTTAAAACCTGTACAGATACGAAGTCTCGAATCAAGTGCCAGAAGTAAGTGCAGCCTTTGGTACTTTCTATCAACATCTGCCTACCTTTGAGGGAGAGAGAATAAGTGTTTTTTGGGCTGTTCTGTGACATCAGGAGCAGGAGGGAAGAGCTGTGAGGGTATTTCACAGTCTCAGTGACAGTGTGGGAACTGCCCATGGTGCAACTGCAAATTGCCAAATAAACCCCCCGACTGACCCTTTGACCAAACACACCCTGGAAGCTGCAGTACAGCCAATGGGCCTGGAGGTGCAAAGACAAGAAACAGTTTATTTATTATTTTATATCTGCTCCCATTTCATGGCCAGGCTGCTCCAACTGTTGTGGCAGGAAACGGAATTAGAGCCCAGGGTGCAGTGAGACAAGGAAACAAAGTGAGCATCACGTTCCCCCTCCCTCTTGCACTCAGACATCGTGTCCCTCCCAGGCCACTCATGGCTCAATCCTATTTTTTCATTTGTTTTTAATTTGTCTTAAGGTTGGGTACAATATTACCTTTGAAGGGAGCTTTTAAGTAGATTTTTCCTGGTGTTTATGTCACCTCTGTCTTCATTTACTTCTTTGATTTTGTGCTGAAGTGTCTTGACAGCCTGGCTGGATTCAGGGAGGTGTGTCCCAGGAAGCAAGGAGAGCACTTCAGCAGGACCTCCCTTTGCCAATGGAACATGAGTCAAATTCAAGCCTGCAGGAGAAAATAAAAAAAAAAAAAAAAAAAAGAAAAAAAAGGGTAGTCTCTTGGAGCTGACAATTGCAGAGCCATTGAGTCAAAAATACCAAAAAGAATGGATTTTGTTGTTTTGTTTGGGAGGGTTTTCTTCAGCTAAAATAGTAAATCTGCTGGGTAATAATACCCTTTTTATATTTAGGACTTTCTGAAGAAATATTTGTTTAAGTTTTTTTATTGATTTACTCCTTTACTCCATTGAAAGTAAACACAAATTTTAATTGTCCTTGAGGACATTTGCAACCTGATACATTTTGGCTTGATATTGTTTCAGGCTCTTATCAAATAATGATTAATCAGTTGCCTGTAGCAAAATGCCAGTTTGTTCTTTTCTGTTTGGGTTCTTTACTTTAACATGCTGTCTCTCAGTTTATATCAAATGACCTGTAATATTTTTTAGCTGTCACTTTCTGAATGTTTCCTTCTGCTGGTGGGAGAGTATTGAAAAACATCCACCAAATCTGTCATGCCTGCATTTGCAAATGGACATAAACTTCCTTTTAATCAGATTGTGTGCTTTGTGGAGTTGCTTGAAATATGTACCTTAACATTAGATGGGAAAAGTTGTTTCTTGTTATACAGTTTTTAAGTGTTTCAAATTTTGTTACTCTGTGGGCTTCACTTGAAAGCAGATAGTCTTAAAGGGGAATTTTGAGTCTAAAAGACAAAGTTGTTTTTGAAGCAGTAAGAGGCACTTGTGGGTATAGTTTTATGAAAGGCAGGGGAGCTTTTTTTGCTCAGTGAAGTGATATTTTTTCCTATCTGGTAGACACCTTTATCAGTGGTGACTGCTTCCCTCACTTTGCTGTAAGGAATTTGAATAAGGATTTAAATCTTCAAATTACATTATAAATGTCCTAGGAGTAAAAGGGCTGTGTTGTAGTCTAAGTAAATCTTTGAGTAACTCCTCAGGTGGCAGCATTGAGGGATGGGCTGTGGTCAGAGACCAATGGAATGAGCTGCCCTTTTGTCCCAGCACTCCCTGTGGATTGATGGGCACTGCGTGGCTGGGATCTTTTACAGTAACCCTGCAAAGCAACATCCAGACAGTGAAAATCTCCCCAAAATGAGAAGAAATATTGAATGATCAGTAAACTGAACATTTTTTATTGGTGACCACTACTCTGGTCTTTGAAGATTTCGTAAGATTGATGCCCTGTACCAGACAGGAAACAAAACATCTGTTATGTTGCCTTCATAAGAAACAGCTTTCACCACAGTGGATTCAGCATCTTGAGTATAAATGTACCTGTAAGACCTTTTCTTCTTTCTAATATTTGTTTGCTCAAAGTAAGTTTCAAGCTTCATGACTTAGGAATGTTGTTTTGTTTTTTTTTCCTGTGGCTTTTTTTGAAATGTTCCTTGAATATAGCAGGTCATTGGCTACAGTGATACAAATCAAGGAATATACAATACATAAATAAGTACACAATAAACATCTGATTTACTGTGAAATATGATGCATAGTCAGGCTAAATTGCCAGCTTTCAAACTCGTAAATTGAGTTTATAATTCAGGAGTGGTTTAAAAGAAAGGCTCTATTTATTCATTGTTCTCCTTGGTTATTTGTCTGAGAATAGTTTGTCCCTTCTGCCTAAAAAGTAACAGTTCTTTAATGCAGTCTGAAAGATAACAGTTCCCAGCTAGCAGGAAGCGATGAAAAAATAAAGAATAATGAGCAAGAAGTATTTTCTTCAGCGAAATTTCCCAAGAGGTGGTATCAAAAGTGAAACATTGTCCTTATTAACAGGCTGTATATAGCAAGCCCTTCCTCCCATCTGTCCCAAAAAATGAAACACAACCATTTTTGTAAGCTCTCTAAATTCTCATCTGAGTGTATACATCCAGGTAGTGGTGGGAGAATTATTTTTAATCATTATACTGAATAAATCAGCAATTAGGTGTCGGGTATGGAAGTTTACAAGCAGTGGAAATGGAAGCCAAAGAATTCACGTAGGAGAGGTAACTCAACTTTATTTACAAAGGGTTAGTGCTGCTAGATAAACACTTCCTCTATTCCTCACATAAAACACAAGGATGACATTTCTCTTGGAAGCACTCTAAAAGATGTACAAATAAATAATAATAAAAGAAATTCAACTGAATCGAAGTACACCAGTCTTTAAGTGTTTGCCAATAACAGGCAGCATAGATGGAGTTGGGATTTCTTCTGACCTAACTTTGTTTCTTTGGTGATGTGAGTGCCTTTGTGGACGGGGTAAAAGCACTAGATGCCATATTTCATGTTGTTGATTAAGTAATATTTTAAAAAAATATGGGAAAACATAGCCTAGAGCAAACATGACATTAATTTTCCTAATCTTGAAAAGGAACAGGATTAAAAACTTTTCATCAGAATTTTTTATTTGATATTCAATGCTGATAGCAGTGAGTCCAACTGAGTAATGCCATTTTTCCCAGGCATCATCTTGGAAGTTTATAATATTTAAATGAGGATTTGGAATCATTATTCCACTCTGAAAGCAAGGCATAGTTTGGGATTTTGACTGTTGTAACACTCAAGCTCTTGAAAAGCTCCTGTAAACCAGTGACTTTATTATGTGCTCCAAGTGACTCCATTTGGCACGGTTCTGAGTCTAGAAGAGACCCTTCCATGGAGGGCATGTACAGGCTGCAGATGCCAACATCTGCCCCTCATATCTCTGGAAAGCTCTCATATGGTAGAAGGGATCTGACTTCTCTCTAAAATCTCCACGATTTTGTTTCACCTATGTAGTCTTAGCCTCATCATTCTGTTTGTTCTTATATCTTATTAAGATAATTTGATAATTGAAATCCGTGTTTGTCTTAATTGTGATTTCAGATTGATCACTGCTTTACTGCAGCTTCAATTAGCTTGCTGATGTTGTAGTAAATTATAGCTCATTCACTTCCTTAAGTTCATATTTATTTGCTTATCACGTTCAGGAAAATCCAAAGCAAGCTAATAGAATTGGATAATCCTGTCAAAGCACAATATGAAACACGAAGTGGAAGGTGTAAGAAACTTCAAGAAGCAAAATTGAAGCTGGATAAGTGTGTGCCTTCAGTGCTGGGTTTTCTCACATTTGTTATTTCTTTAGAGTGTAATGCCACACAGCCTCTCAACTGTTTCTTTGCAATAGCCCACCAACCATGTCCTTAAAGAAGCCTGCAATATCTTTCCAACCCAGACAGTTTTATTGTCATTTAAATGCCTTGTACACTACATTGTGTATAATTCTCCCAGCCTCTATTAAAATCTGCTGAGAATTTCTAGCCAGAAACTTTGAAACCTTACAACATGTCTCATTCAAGGTCTTGCTATTTAAAAGAATAATTGACTTTTTCTGCTGGATTTAAGCTTTTGTATAAACAGTCCTTACAGATTTACCTTAGAGTGACTTTTTGTTAAGAAGTGTAAAGGATTGTGCTCGCATGATGATGATGCAAGGCTTCACCTGCCACAATACTGAGTTGTCTCTGCCTTGATCCAGAAAGATTGCTTTTGGAACAAAGCAATAATTCATCTGCTCTGGGCCTTGGTTTCTCTTTTCAGATTGTACCCAAACAGCCAACTTTTTTTTGCTGGGGATTTTAAGTTTGGATTTTTTTTTTTTTATAAAGACATTGATACGGTTTTGTTGCTGTGTGTGTATTTCAGCTCTGTCTCTCTTACAGGAATAACCTGAATTAGGCATTCATGTTTGTTCTGCTATCCAAATATTGATTGAAAGGAGCTGGTGAAACAGTCCCAAATCTGTCCACTTGAGGGCTATTTAGTAATCATTCAAACATATACAGTTGAGTAATTAAGGCATACAATGCAGCTTTTCATTGGTAGTCTTAAACTCAGTTCAGTAAACACTGCAGACCTCTTCTCCCTTCCATCACTAGAGAGTTTTAAGTGTTTTTGCAGGCCAGCTGATGAGCCAGCAGCAAAGCCTCGTCCCTACCTGCCCAGGCAGCAGAGCTGCCCTTGCCAAGCCCTTAAGCTGTGCTGGCATGTCCAAGGCATTTGCTGTCAGATGGGGTGCCCTGATGCACCAACCACGGGGCAGTGCCCCAAACCTAATCTTTCCTGCTTAGCGTTTCATGGCCACCCATCAGGAAATTCAATTTGTCAGCTCTTGTTTAATACCAGCTCATTACATCTCTTTTCCATTATTTTCATAAGGATAACAATGTATTTAAATGTGTTATCTTCCAAGGAATATCAAAATATCTTTCTTTTACATGTAAACTGATTGCTCAATCTGCTGTATTTTAACTCTCTTGATTTCTGTAGATTAACTTCCAGTTAATCTGAGTTTGTTGTTCCTAATGATTTATGACTGAAAAAGATTATTTTGCTGGAACTTCAGTTGACATATTTTGCAGTTGCAAGGCAAATTTCGGGAAGGCCTGAGGGATCACAGGCAGCCTTCACTATTGGTGCATGACCGCTTTGTAGCCAACTGCATCTTTAATATCTAGGGAGATTTGTGCATTACAGTTTGTTTTCTTTCTTCTCGTTTTTAATAATTTACCTTTGAGAGTCTATTTACAACCATGTCGATGTGTGAATATGTTTGTCTGTCAAAACTTAAGATATGTACAGAATGCAAGAGCTGCATTAATTTTTTATTGGCTTCTTAAGGAAGCCAAGCTGTAAACTGGCAGTCCTGAGTGCAAGAGCTGTACTTCAGTGAATCCTAATAAACACAAGGGGGAACATCAAACTATGTGCCTCCTCAACTAACTCACTTAAAAAGAGATAATATTCCTTGCTGAATCCATTTCTCTGCTAGGAGAGACAATAATTTGGTTTTATTTTTATTATAACAAAACAAACCCACACTCAAACTTTCTAGAACTTTTAATTTGCTGTTGAATTAGCAAAACTGCGTGGCCTTCTGCACCAACAACAATACAGAGGGTCACGAGCAGCACATCAGACAAGGGGTTGTACACATTTAAATATTTCTGTCTGTTGAGATTCACTTGGAAGTTATTTTTTGCATACACTTGCATGTTTTGAAAAGATGGTATCTAGATGAATGCTTTTCAAAATGTTCTCCAAAGCTGCTGGGAAGGCTTTTATTCTTACCCGGGCATTGCTTCTTGCTCTGTGACATTTGTCTGATTTGTAACTGTTAGATTAGTTTAGTTTTTATCCTTTAATTAGGGAATAAATCTGGTTGTGCAGTAAATACCTATAAATGCTAGTGAGGACTTTGTCACTGTGGAGCTACATTGCAGTAACAAAACAGCTGATTTTTTTCCCCCTCTTTTAAAAGCAGTGCTGGTTACAGAGTTATTTGTTTCACTATTCAAACTGATCTCTACTTTGTAAGGTAATTTAGGCTGCAAACCTACACAAAAAGGGTATCACTGGCATTTGGTATTAAAGAATAACCTGGTTAATCTGAAATAGCACTGCTCTGCATTAAAAGATCCACTGAAACTTAAGAGTTTGGAAGAGAACAGGTATAGAGGAGTAAAAAAGCAAGTCAAAAGAAAATGATGTGAAAGCATGAGATGATGTCCAGGTCTCTTTTAACTTTACTGGATGCTTAACTTCACATTGGTGGGGCCCGAATGACTCTGCTCTAAGGCAGGTAAAGAATCATGTCCCAATCGTATTAAATATTGTTAGACTTATCCACAGTCTGGAGGTCTAGAATATGAGGAAATAATAAACTATTCAAAGCCCCATGAGGGAGAAAAATAACCCCTTTCAGTGAAAGTGTGGAAAATGAAACTTAAAAGATTAGGGGTATAGTCCAGGCAGAGCAAATGCCATAGGAACCACTGTACGTCTGAGTCAGAATTCTCTTTACATTTATTTACAGTCATCTTCAATCAGCTTTGAGGAACTATGATCAAATTTGTTAGCAATATTAATTCAAATATAAAGTATGTTTATAAATATAGATGAATATAGATTTTATTTTGCTTTCAGCACATAACTTGAAGACTAGTGGGAATACTTTCTTGCCGATTATTTATGTCCAGCTTTCATCCAACTCTGGCTAAATGTGCAGTGGTAAATGACATAAGAAATATGAAATGGTCAGGAGTCCAAGTGCCTGATGGAGAGGAATAATAACCACGTACATTCTAGGTGGTAGATGGGTGTAGATAGGTAAAGATAAACACAGTTATCAGGATGTTGTTATCTTAAAGTCATCATTGGTATCCATTGTATTTTATGAACTGCAGGCTGAATTTTCCCAGAATCTCCCTTCAGCTGGAATTTGGACAGCCTGGTTCAGAGTGAAATCCCAGCTACAATAACTTTAGAGCTTGTTTAGTTCAGCCTGCTCTGGTCTTCCTGTTAAAAATGTGACAGTCTCTGGTCTGATCTAATCATAGTATGTCAATGGCTAGTGGGCTACTAGTGCAGCCATGACATTTCATATTTGCTTTTTCTCACAAGATTGTGGGCATTTACTTCCATTACAGACTGTGAAGTTGCAGTAAAATGAAATCTCTGTCAAGTGTGATTGAATGTGCAGAGACAGAATGTCCAAAATCAAAAGGGATAAAAGATTGATTTTTGCCCTTTAATTCTCTTTTCTGAAAGAAAAGGTGTTTCTCGGTGCAGTTGGTTCTCTGGTGGTGCATCTTGGTCCAGTCTGCAGGTGAGGCCACGAGCCCCATCAGCACTGACTGGGGTGTGCAGCACCTCTGCAAGTGTCACCTCTGAACGAGGGGGTGAAATGTAGGACTTCATCTCTAAAAACTCTTAAAATGAAACACTAAAATACCGTGTCCTTTGCTTGAGTGAATGTTCTCTATTTGGAAGCATTTGGGAGTCTTGCATTGCCAAGCACTGGTATCATTTATATTGTCTCAGGATACAGACGCTCATGTGCATTTTGTTTATGCAGGAGGCAGTAAGAGAGAACAACAAAAGAAGAGAATTGGAGGAGAAAACCAAGAGAGCCAAACTGGCCAAGGAGAAGGCTGAGCGAGAGAGGCTGGAGAGGCAGAAGAAGAAGCAGCAGTTGATTGATATGAACAAAGGTAAGGCATCATTTTTGGCAGACAGTTTTGTTAAAAGCAAAACAAAGTCAGGAGAACCAAACCGAAGGCTATTTGTGATCAATATGAGAAGTACTTGCTGGAAGTTTTGAAAGCTGAAGTTGTCTTTTTCAAAATTGAAAATTGTGGTTTGTTTCAGCCTCATGTAATTCCATATGTGCCACTTCATATGTGTAATGTTCCTTTCAAGCTGTTTTGTTGTGAATTATTGGCTTTTTTTTTCCATTTGTAGCAGTTAATTGATTTTTTTTTCATATTTTTGCTTTCAAGAAGGAGGATCTTACTTGCTTTGTTGTTAATTTCATTCTGTAAACATCTCTGTAATCAAGGTATTGTGGCAACTTGTGTCTTTGTTTTTGGGCTTGGGGGCTCTGTGTCAGAATGGATGTTCTCCCAATAGGCCTATTAGGAGCTGGAAAATCTGGCTGAGCTTGGAGCCTGAGTACAGAGTGACATTTCAGCATGATAAAAAGCAATGTGTTGAGCTTGTCAGCTGTGAGAATATTGTACTGCACACGAGGCCACCCTAAGAGAGAAGAAAGTAAAAAAGAAGGAATGGAATGAGCTTGATATTGATGCTCTCCGTATTTCCAGAAGGGTGTAAAATACAGGCTTTGTTCTTTACCTGTCTGCCTCCAGAAGGCAAGTAGGGGTGGTAAAATTGCATTTGTATAAGAGATTACTTGCAGTTTTTTGTGCAGTTTCTATGAGTTTCCTAATCTGACCCAACTATAAAGCACTTGTGCTTGTTATCCACTTCACAGGCCCATAGTCATGGCAAAATGCTGTTTGCTTTTTGGAGGGTTTCTGCAATGGCCCCACAAATCCTATTGGTTTTGGCCTTGCTTGAACAGTGACACTGCATGGGATGTACTGCAACAGAAGTGGTAGTGAATGACTCTGTTGCTTTGTCTAGATGACAAACTTTAATATCACACCATTAAAAGATTAGTTTAATTTCATTTTAACTCTAAAAACATGTAAAATTTAAATACATGCATAAATACTTTGTCTTTATTTGATGAAGTGAAGCTTATGGAGGTATCTAATGAGACATTTCTAATCCATTCTATGATCATTTGACTAATATTTAATATCTGTCACTTGCCAAAGAAAAAAGTCCTTAGTAATATGGACAGGCACTTTTCTGTGAGTGGGATAAGAACCACCACAACATCCCTTCATCACCCTGCCCTCTGCCAGTGTGCTTGAAGACACCCTGAGAGAGGCTATTGAAGCCAAAATGCTTTATGAGCTGCTGCAAAGGGTGCAAAGCCCACTTAGACTGTTGTCAGTGAGCTGGCCTGTGTTTAAGGCTCTCATCCTGAAGGTACAAGTTATTTGCCTCAGCCCAGTAGGTGAGAACATATCTGCCCACATCCCTTCAGTTTTTAAGCAGGTGAGGACCAGACCACCTCACAGTGGCATAGATGCCTCAGTATTTTGGTTTTCATCATGAAAGACTTTTCATATCAACAGATAAAACTTAAGTTTAATTTTGCATTATAGTCCTCTTTCATTGAAAGTGCAAATAATGTGAATAACTGTGCAAGGCCCAATGCACCAAAACTGCCACTTAAATAACTAATGTTTCTAAACCTGTGACAAAAGACTAGTTTAATACCGTTAAAACTTTTATTTTCTAATTATATTGAAATATCCATTTTACTTATTTCAACTCTAGAGCCAGGGTAGGAGGAGGGGGATACATCCACCCCCACTGGATTCCACAACATTGATAGTCAATTGACTGTTTTTGCCAAGTAACTAATATTTTCTCGATGCATCTATTTCTGTGTGCTCATTCCTGCTTATATAAATAGTTTGTGAATTTGTCTAAGTGAATGTGACACAGAAGACTTAGAGGAAGGAGGCAGATGTCCTCTCAAGCTGTCATCTTGACAAGGTGATTTTCACCCAAAGGGCTGTTTTAACCTAACCCTCTTTCAGCTATTTCTCTCGCTGTGTCTTCAAGAAGAACATTTTAACATATTGCTGCAGCCTTTGAGGTCAGAGCAATAGGGTTGCTACATTTCCCAGCCTTTTAGTGTGGGGTTCTATAATAAGTATTTTTTTTGTTCTTACCTGGTTATTCAGTGGCAACTTTTTTGAGGCCATTGGAGAATCCAGATTAGATTAGTTATAATTAAATATTACAATTAGTTTCTTAGTGTAACTGCAAAAAACTTCAGTGTGGCCAAAGTCAAGGATTGCCCTGAATAGCCAGTGGTGAAGTAGCCTCAGTATTTTGAAGACCAGTTTACTTAGTTTGGTGGGTTTGTGCTTTGTGTAAATGAGATGCCACACAAATACTACAAGAAAACTGATACAAATCCTGCTAAATATTCCAAAATATATAAAGATGAATGTAAAAATATAGAAAAACTCTATTAAAATTACAATTCAGAAAGATTATCCAAATTGTTAGGATCAGGTGAATTTCTAATTGTTAGGATCATTTGAATTTTACCAAGAGAAGTCAATTGTTACACTGTCATGCAGTTCTCCTCTTACTTGCTCTGGAAACAGAGTGCGCCGTTCTGGCACCTGTAGGGCCGTTGTGCTGTGGGGGCATCTCCTCCTCCCAGCTGGAGCTGTAGGGCTTGGGGATATTTGCTATTCCTTTCACTCTGCTGTTATTGATACAACTTTCTGATATTTCCCAGACTAGTAAAGCACTTGTGTGTGCCAAGTTTGCTGGTGAAGTGTGGAGGCACAGAAAGATTTAAGTGCCTTACCCACACAGTGCACTATTCTTTCTCATTATGGGAGATGAATTCTGAGGGAAAGCCTTTCATGACTTCTGTCTGATTTAACATCTGCAAAATCCTTGCAGCTTTGCTTATGTGTGCATATCTGAAGCAGAGAGAGAAAAGAAGAACTGGGGAGAGCTTCCTGGGAGCTGAGAAGTGTCAAACAGCAATTCTGATGCAAATGTTATTTAATCAGAAACAGTTTTGCTCTTCATTATATCTGATTACTATGGCAATTAAAATCACCTTTTAACTACCAGTATTAGGATAAAAGATAGAATGAGCTTCCTCAGTCCCAATTAGTATTGAATTAATTGTTTTGAAGACATATTAATATTCTTTCCTAATGAGATGAAGATAATGGAAGTGAAGTTCTGTGCTAGTGGGTGATGGATATTCCTACTTTCCCTTTTCAAGTGCCCTTATATAAGAAATATCATGCTGTTTGTTCAGACTGATGTGTTTTATGCTGGGTTTCCTTCAAGTCTTGTTCCACTTGCAGTGACTGCTGCAGGATATAATTCCAGAGGTTACTTTTCCTACACTTTTCTAATGATTTTGTGCTTTTCTGGTTGGTTTGTCTTCCTTCCATGTCCTTTAGAATACTAAGATTATTATGAGTTACATATTATTTTGTGAGTGTCTTAGCCTTAATCATTTGGCTTTATATATTGGTTGGTGATGGCAAGGGGTACCTGGCTGATTTACATTTTAAAGATTATTAGTTTATGGTGCTGGATGTCAATGAGCCAAGTGTTACAATCCCTTTGGGAAGTCATTATTTCTCATATTGATGTGGAAGGTCTGTTTGAATATGCTGCACGCTTCCTGAAATCTAACGTTCACTGGGAAAAAAGGTAGATTGAGATTTACAGTGTGCTTAAATGTGAGCATCTGCAGAACCAGGATGAAGTTGGAGTTCTCTACTTCAAAGCATGAGTTGCTAAAATACTTGTAAGATCTGTTTATGCAGTTTGAAGCCAAGAAGTTTGAATGGGGGGTGTGTCAAAATTACTGGACTGCTATTTATACAGGTCAAAAGCAGCTCAAGAGAAATCAAATAGATTTGAGGATGAACAGGAAGTTAGAGAGAGATTGCAACTTCAAATCTCACCTTTAAATATTTTGCAGTGGAAAATTTTGGTTTTGTTAGTGAAAATGGCATATGGTACCTTCCAGCAGAATTGATTTAATGAGGTGGGTTGTCAGGAGTGGGGGGAAAACATTACACTTGATGAAATCTGAGCTTGGGGTAAATACAGGTGAAGAAAGATGGAACACTGGGGTTCTTTCTTGTAAAAGTAGATTTCTTGCTGACTAGCTTCTCAACAGTGACAGTTGGTAACTTTGGGTAGTTGTTATGCAAATTCAACTTTCCTTTTCCGTGCAGAAATTATTTAGGGTGAGATGGGGTGGGGAGCAGAAAAGCCCTTGGCTCTGTGCAAGTGCTGCTCAGTGATAACAAAAGCATCCCTGAACTATCAACACAGTTTCCAGCACAAATCCAAAGCACAGCCCCATACAAGCTCCTGTGAAGAAAATTAGCTCTATCCCAGTCTAAAACAACACTAATATTTTTTAAAAAAGATAAAAAGTCATCAAGAATGTGTGAGAAATCCCCTTTTCTCAAAATGAGTTCCCAAAGCTCATTTTCCTGCTAAAATATTGAAGCAGTTGTTCAACTATGAGGAATTTTTAATAGAAAACTATTAACTAATGCTGAAAGCATTGATGATTTTGTTCTGCTTTGTGTCTGCTGATGACATCACTTAAAAGTTGTTCAGTGCTGTGGCCTTCAAACCCGAGCAGAACCTGATTACAAATGCCTTCAGCAGGGTGGGTGTCGTACCTTATCATTGGGTATCACACCCTTGTATTCTTTCTTTTTCATTTTTTTTTCTTTTGAGCTGCACAGTCTTTTCCTTCTCACCCAGAGGCATCCTCCTCCCGTTTGTCCCTCACAGCCTGCTTTGGGTGCCACTCAGCCTTGCCAGGGTGTGCAGGATGAGACCACGGGCACAAAGCCTTTGCATTAATCCCATTCCTGCCCAAGCAGTCCTGGGCCACTGTGGCATTGCCTGGAAATGACAAAGGGTGTGCATTTCAGAAATGGTTTGCAATAACATACCGGTACAACAAAGCATGTTTTTTTTCTCCTTCTATTAATTTAATGTCAGCCTGAGATCAGGTTACCATAAACAATGCCCTTAATTAGTGTGTAAGCAAGGATTTGCCTAAACTGACATGAGATAGAGGTTCACTTATCAGTCAGACTGTCCTAACTTGTTCTTCTTTAATTAAGAAGTAAACAGGAGTCATGAGACACCACTCTAGTGCAAACTGCCGAGGAAGACTGCTTCCTGGAGATATTCATTATGCATGCAAAATGCATTTAGCAAATGAATAAAATGCAAATATATGAGGAGAACACAAAAACACGCTTTCTCAAAGACACTGAAAGCTGACCTTTTTAAGTGAATATATTGCAATTAAAAATTCTGGTTCTGGTTATGAATAACAAGTCCTGTTTAAAAGTTTCTACAGGACACACATTAGACTTTGAAAAGTGATTAAAAGTTTGAAGCAGAACAGGGTAGTGCAAGATGTGAATAGAAGCACAATTTTGGAACCCTTTGGAGAAGCAGGCAGTGTGTTACCTAACATGGTATTTGACTGGACTTTTTCAAGGGCCCAGATTTAGGAAAAATATCCTGTAAAGTCCCTGTAAAGTTTTGCCCAAATGGCTGTGCAATACCAGCACTTTTTATTAACCAAAGCATGATCCTTTACGTGTCTATTTTTTGTCAACTTCAATTTTCATTTTAATCATATGGATAAGAACATTATTTTGCATGTAATATCAGAAGGTCTGAATGCTGGCGTGTCTTTTTGAGGTTTAGGTGAAATTTGTCAGAAAGTGGTAAAGAAATGTAATACTGACATAAAGGATTCTCAATCTAACTTAAGGGTTGTATTTCATAAGGTGCCAGCAGTGACAGCCAAGGGAAATACTTTATCTTCATGTTGAAAAGATCCCTCTGTTTCAGAGGAAGTCTTGAAACAGAGAAAACAGCTACAGAAGCTGGTGAAAGATTATGTTTTCTTTGTGAAAAATAAGATAAAGTAAACATTCTTCATCATTTGCAGGTGTTTGTTTTCTCCCTTTAACAACATTGTCCTCATGGTTAATTTAGCAATGTACAGATTATGCTAAAATAAATGGCCTACCTATGCTGAGGTATCTTAGTTCTACATCTGTGTCAGGTGCAGTCCATGGGCAGGCTGTTCCAAATAATTCTTTTTAAAAATGAAGACACTTTAATGCCTCTGTTGTGTTCCAGAGGCAGGTTAAACATCCACTCTACAGACCTAGTTGTGTTGGGTAAAAGACTTGATGTGCTTCATCTCTGGGCTGTGGTAACTGCTCCAGTGGGTTTTATGTAAAATCTCATACAGTGGGTACAAGTTATCAACTGAGCAAATGGTAACTCAGCCCTGTTTCTCTGGTCACCTGTTTACATTGGAGCTCTTGGTCATTCCCTGTTGGAGAGCTCTTGGCTTGCCCCTGGAGTTACACATTTGTTCTATTATTTCAATTTGTTTTTATTATTCCAAATCTTACGCCTGTTCTGATCTTACCCTCCAAAGTGTTAGTATTTCCTATTTGTATGTCATCTGTTGTGATGGCAAATCCACTGATGAGGTTTTCAGAAAAAAACACCTGATAAGCTCTCAGTTGTTTAAGCTTCCTGTCTATAAACAACCCTTTGTTGTTACTTAGCCAGATATTTTACTAATGACCATCCTTTGCACCTTCCACTAATGAATTCAACAGGCATTGTATCAAATGCTGAACACCAGAAATGAGAGAGACACATTTTCTAGGCAAATGAAGTGCAAGAGACCATGTTAGCAGCAATCATAAACCATACATTTAGTCTCATATTTGTGGCAGAACTGTCCTGTCATCATCTTGTGTTCCACTGTCTTCAAAACTCACTTGAAAGGCCTGTCAAGCTGCTGGGCCAAGACAATCATAGTGGTTCGTTCTTCAGCTGAAGTTTTGCTTTTTCCTTACAAACTAATTCCACATTTGCTGTTCTCAAACAGTAGCAGTAGGCATTTGGTCATTTCAAATGGCCTGATAATCTCTGTAATTAAAATAGAGATTTGCCATTTGCTTCTCCATCAGCGGAGAGGACTTTATCTAAGCTGATTTGTCATCACTCATCTGTGTCCTGTGTCTGTGTCCTGTTTGTTCCAAGGGTTGTGCTGCTGACATGCATTAATGTTGAAGTGAAAAGTTCACCCTCTGTCCATCCTTGGCACCAGTCACTGTCCTCTTTGTAAGACTGTCTTTCACCCCCACTTTTACACATCCAAATCTTCAGGCTCTAGTTTAATTTCCTGTGGTTTATCAGAGGTCTCCTTTTGGAAATTGGCAGTCTAGTTCTAGAGCACTGATGCTTAGAATGATATTTAACACAAAACTCTGACCAGAAGTACTAAATGCTTAGTAAGACCAGTTCATCTCAAGTCTGTTGTTATTGATAGAAGTCAAAATGCAGAGTATCACCTTTATGCACAGCAAATTTGTTTATAGTGTGACTATATGGCTGTTCCTCAGCATTCATTAGCAGATGAACCTTATGCCACTCTTTTCCATACAGCACTTTCACCTTATGGCACACTGAGTCCTATTTCTTTTTCCCTTCGTCTGTTCTGTTTCCTACCACTGGTCAAAAATTATGAAAAGCTGATGTATCTTGATATTAAGATTCCCTGCTCATCTCAAATGTGACTTTATTTGTTCACTGCATTGTTTTGTGTTTCCTTTGTGCCTCAGCTTGTTTGGGGCTCTCCAGCAGTGAAAGAAGCCATAATACTTTTCTATGGAAGAAGAAAGTAATTTTTGTCTTTATTATTATCATCAAAAGTGGCCAGAATCTATTGACTAACACTGGTCTAAATTGTGGGACCTGCAAGAGGACAAATATTTCTGTAACCTCCTAAAAATTCACCCATTTTCAAAACACACTAAACCAAGTCTGCAGCAGAATATTAGTGTGAAATCCAAATTAAAACAAATGGGGCTTGTAGTTAATACATCAATTAATGATTCAGAATTCTTTTGCCTTTTCAGTCCTGTTTAATACCTACAGTGATTCTGGCTCTTTGCTAAGGCTAATCAAAGCAAATTGCCAATTTTTTTGCATGTGTGCACACATTTGCTTCTCTTAATTGCTTGGGGCCAACTTGGAAAAGGCACAAGGAGGAAGAAAATTACTCGTTCCAGGTGAAACTCCTTTCCTTGTGTACAATGAAAGATATCTAAAAGAGGAATAATGATAATGTATTTTATTTCTGCTGACAGAAATGTTGGAAATAAGTTTTTCCATTTTGAAACTTCTGGCAGTTTTTGTCTTTGTTTCTGGTCTGTGTGTACATGTTGCTGCAGGTGCTATAAAAAAAGGCAAATAGGAGATGGTAATATGCAAAGTGATGCAGCAAGAAATGTAGGGAAAGGCTGAAATTCCTGTTGAATTTTATTTATGAATTTTAATGAAGGCTCACTCGAAATGCAGTTCTTTGTCCAGTTCCCACTTAATCATCTGAGGACTTTGATTAAGATGCAGTGCTGAGATGAGACCCAACATGAATTTTACTTTGAGAAGTTAAAAATCCCATCACTGTGCTTTACAGCTTCCTTAATACATGTGCCTTTATGTTGTGTATTTCAGTCTCCCAAAAATAGGGTGGGTTTTGGCAGTTGCAGTAATTAGCAGGTAGAGCAGCACACTCAGCAAAAAAGAAGTGGAAGGCTGCATAAACATTCATGAAGTATTGAAGGATTTTTGTCTTTTTTAAGCAACTCTGCCAACTCTTCCTTTTAATGAAGATCGAACAATATTGTCGTTTTTCTGCACATAAAATATTCTAACATATTAACTAGTTCTGTGTATTGCAGTCACATTCATTAAATGTTTCACACCAACTTGATGTGTATTAGTTTGGACAAAGTGTATTCACAGACCTTTGATTTTGAAAATAAATTTAATACCAAGACAACAACAAATCAATGAATAAGCATGTGTAGGATAGGAAGTACAAAGAAAAATAATTATGTTTTACAGCTTAAACAAAATTTTGGCTTTGTATGTGAGTGTGAATTGAGAGAAGCTAATTTACTTATTTATTTTGCAGGAGCTTAGTTGTTTTAGTCGGAATGTAATTAAAACTGGTATTTCAGTCTTCTCCTGGTTGCCACTCTTACTCTGTTGTTCCCTTTCATCTTACACTGGGGAGAACTTTCTGAATGTGTTCTATAGTATATAATGGTTTAAGTTACACTGATGTATAATTTAAATTCCTTGTGTAGTTATACTGATGGTCATCATGTAGAAATTTGAACCAGGTACTGTTTTAGGATTGGGACGCTCTTCTATCAGCTCTGGATTTAGTTTAATAAACCTAAATGTAATAGAGAACCTGGACAAAATAGCTTATTCATTAATAAGCTGCTTTTAAACTTGAACATTTGAGAGCTTGAATGTGCATTTAACCTCCTACACTTTGTGTGAGTCAGAAGTTTTTCACTGTAATGTAATTTTTTTGCATAAAGTAATGATCTTCCTACTCTGTGATGGGGAAATTTATATTACCTTCAAGTCTGAGAGATGTGAATAAAATGCCCACCTACCTGCTGAGTCTAGCCTGCATTTTAGTTCTGGGTTCTAACTCAGAGATGGGAACAGAAAGAGCCATTCATCACTACTTTGGTAACGTTGCAGTTCTTTGACCTCTATTTCTCATGTTACTCAATGCTGCTATCAACTGTTATTAACAGACTGAAATGCAAAGGAATTTAAAGACTGGAATATATAAAAATAAGTAATATTTCTACCCAGATTTCAGTAATGCACCATAAAGTCCAGCAGTTTAAAGGCTGCAGGTTAGCTTGGCTATGAAAAAAAAGCAAAATAAAAATTTAGCAGAAGTAAAATGCAATTTTTAAGAAACTTTACACTGAATGCCTCTCCCCTCTTCCTTCTTTCCTTATATTACCTCAAGACCATCCATGGTCTGATGTTAGATGTGTAGCATATGGCATACATTGTATAGATAATTATTTTTCCAAGGATTTAGTGAATCATGAGGTTGGGAGGCAGCATATAAAATATGTACTACAATATTGAACTTCCTGCCATTCAGTGTCATCAGATTTTCCATGTACATTGAATAAATCAAAAAGAGATGACCTGTTTCCACTTCAGAACAGTCTTAAAATATTTCAGCAGTGAAGCAGCAGTCATTCACCAGCAGCTGTCTATCTGCAAGCTGAAGATGTCATCAATAATGCACAAGATAACATCTCCAAGTTGAAAGAACAGTAGGATTGGCATCAATTTTGCTTAATAGAGCATCATACACAAACCAGACAGTGATACCTGAAGCACTGACAGCATCCATTACCTGAAAATGTGTTTGTCTCTTAGTCAGAAGCATTATGTAAACTTGACAACTCTTCTGGGTTTTTTTTCTTTCTCAAGTGTGATTTCAGTTGCCCTGAGATTAATATGCCTCTTCTGCTCTTCTCAGAGGGTGATGAGACAGGAGTGATGGACAGTCTGCTCGAGGCCTTGCAGTCAGGAGCAGCATTCAGAGATCGCAGGAAACGAACTCCGAGACCACAAGGTAAGAGGATGCTTTTGGGGAACTTTTAGTTGTAAACCAAGTTTTTTGCAAAGGTTTGCCAACAGCTTCCACTGAAACCCTCTGGGCTGCCCTTGGGCATTGAGCTACTGTGAGAACTCAGCATGCCCTGTGTGGTCATGGGTTGGTAACTCGTAGCTGCATCTTCAGGTAACAACATGCTCTACGATATGACAAGGGCTTCTCTTGTGTTTGAAATGTTCCTGCACAAAGTATGCTTGTCTTATTGGTTACAACCATAAGTATAATTAATTTATTGTGGGTAGCACCATGAAAAATGTCAGCTTCTTAAGCAAAAGAATTTGGGTGTTCAGCTGCTGGTCATTTTCAAGCACCGGTCTTAGATATGTTCAGGTTTGAAAGGAATTCACAGTATTTTTAGTCTTAAAAGTAAAATTACATTAAGATAGCTCCACTTTCCTGAGGAAGACAATAATATTGTACAGAATTTAGTCTGGTTTACTGAGCAATTGCTTCTTCCTGCAAAGTTGATTTTGAGAAAATGTGAGAGGAAGTTAAGCAACAGCAGAATTTCCTCTGTTCATTTCTCTGCTTTTGTGAAATGTGTTTGCACTGCATTTACGTTCCATCAAAGCTCATGAGAGTATACTGTCTTTTACAATTTTTCATTTAAAACATGTCTTACAGTAAAAAATACAGTCTTAATGTACAGTTGAAGTTATTTGGCATAAAATCAAAAGCTTGTGTTGGAAATGTGCTTCTAAACGTTTGGCACAATGGAGTCACCATGTAAATAAGCCCTGTTTATCCAGGTCACCCTCAGTGAGCTGGGATTAGATTCCTGTTGCCTGATAATTTTTTAATTTTTTTTATTTTTTAGAGGAACAGAAGAGTAAAGGCAAATTCTAGCACCCTCTTTAGCTAGCCAAGATAGTGCATAATTATTTTTAATTTGCCATATGCAAGATCTTATGAAAAAAAGAAAAATAAGTTACTTAATTTGTTCATACTAAGAAGTGAATTCTGCTACAGTTCCAGGATCATTCTTAATTCAGAGCTTGTTTCTGCTCTCAGATCAGACGTGAAAGAACTCCTCGATCAAAATGTGGGTTTTTCCATATCTTGAGAAATATCATTGTGAGAGATGGTTTATCTGTCTTGTGGCTTGAGGAGAGATTTGTCACCAAGTGGTGACAAAGAAAAGCTTCCCAGGGACCAGAGGAGATTGCACAAAATCTGCAGCAGCTGAGAAAACCAAGGTGATGACTGAACATGGGCCCAAAACCAGTGACTCCTGCAAGAACAGGGGACAGAGCTAATTAAAAATCCCTTTCACTGCCCTTCTGTTTTATGTAGTCACTTTGAATTCTGTGTTTGAAATTTCTTTGTATCAGTCGATGTTCTTGTGGGATCTGGCTTTTACTTTTAAGGAGCTGGTTGACTTTGGGGAACTTACTGTGAGGAAAGGACCAGGCCATGCATTTCCCAGCTCTGGCCAACTGTAAGTCTTCTATAAGTGGAGAAGACCATTATGTGAAATTTTCAGCTAAAGATTTAGCAGAGGCTGTAAATGTTAATCCCAGTCAAGTATCTAATTTACACTTTTATGTAAATTTTCTCCTGTGGTCTAGGAACATACATGAGATGTAGTCAGTAACTTGTCTGCACACCAGAAGATGCTTGAAAATGTGGCTGTGACATTTCTCAGCAGTGAGATACAGCATTATAAAACAGGGATCACATTTACAAACTTCTACATATCTCCTTCAAAAATGGAAGGATCAATGACAGTTTCCTCACTGGTGCCATCAGTAGACTCTGAGTGTTCTGCAGAGTTTCATCCAGGGAGATTTTAGTGAGCAGTTCTCTATGTGCCTCCTTTGGTTCAGAGGGAAGAAAAAGTGAATAAAAGCCATGGAAAGAAGAGGTTGGGGCATTTCTGGGCTTGTTGAGTGATATGGTTACAAATGGTACGGTGCTGTCTGTGGGAATTGAATGACCAGGAGTTTTCTCTACATTGTTGAGAGCTTTCTGTGCTCCCTCTGTGATCAGCCTGGATTCAGAGCACATGTGGTGGGGGAATAGAAGAGAAGAAAAGGGTGCTGCTGTTTCCAAAGTTAGACTTGTCCAGTCAAGTTCTGAGCTTCAGCTTGTCTTAGTTTAGCCATCATTGTCTGAGAAGAAAAGTTGTTTCCAGCCTGTTTGGACACTGATCTCGTTTGTCTGTGCCAGCTGTGGCTGGTAGTTCAGTTAGGATCAAAAACAACTTCTGCTTGCTTACTTTTGAAGTTCTGGTTATTACTTGGTAACAGAGGACCCCACAGAAAGACTAAATAATGAAAACAGAACCACAAAACCCTAAAAAAGTCCCATAAACAAGAAAATGCCCCCTAAAGGTGAAGCTTTGGTTTTTGTTGTATTTTCTTCCAATGGCTTCACAAATAGATTTCAAGGAGCAAACTGTAGTATCACTGCAGTGGCATTTTTGATCAGTTTGGCTCAAACCCCACAGCTTTGCAAAGAAAACACCTCTGCAGTGGTGTATGTTCCCTGCTAGCTTTAGCTAAGTGGGTTGGACATAGGAGGGATTAATTAATTTGGATAACAGAGCTCCAATTACCAGAGACTTACAGCTAGTCCAGAAGAGTGTCATTCTACCAGGCCCTGCTCAATTAGCCTATTTTACAGAGGCCACTGCTGTACCTTGTAGAATATATTTGTGCTTGCATGGTCATGTCTTTAAAATATTTAAAGATTAAAAGATTTACTGGTTAAGAGGTGGAGGTAGGGAGTGGTGCTACAGAGGGGACTACTCAATACTGCAGTTTTCCTGCTGGGTAAAAAAAACCGGTGAGTTTGGAAAAATAAACGTAATTTAAAATATGTTGAGCTGCATTATATTTGTTTACTAAGGCTGTAAATGAAAAGCTACACTTTAACGAGTTGCATTACAACCATGGACTTTCCCAGTAAAAATTGTTTTGTTATCAGGTCATGGAAGTAATAATAAAAAATTCCTGTCCCCCTGCCCTGTTTTCTCATTTCATTGTACTCCTGTGTATTCTTTCTCATGGAGCTTTTTCAATGTGCAAGAAGTTTCTGTGTGGTTTCCTCTCCTAAGCTTTTTCCTGTATCTTTATTGTTTCTAGCTCTACTGGATTTTAAGTAGTGAGATTGTCCTTTCAGAAAATTGCTTTGCCTTTAGAGGCTGCACAATAATAGTTAGAAATCAGTTTCTAGAAACGTTCTTCCTCTTCCAAAAATATCCTTGGGTTTTGCAAGTTTGCCAGTATTGCTACAATAAAGAGCAGTGTTAGGTGGCATTTATCACAGGGTACTATTTAAAATGTGCATCCAGCATTACTGGTGCACCATTAGCCCTGCCCTTTTTCTGGCCTTGGGATATGAAATTATTAAAAGAAGACCAATTCAGGAATATTTTCTATCTAAATTAACTTAAACAAATTTCTGCACGGAGCTAACTCTTCTGTTAGGGTTCCTTCTGGTTTTGCCCTGGGATTTAATTTCTTTAAGAAATGTTAATAATTAGTGCCCTCTCCCATATATTCAAACTATGGCAACCACAGGGATATCTTGTGCCGTGATTTCTGCAGGCTTTCACTGCTGGGAATGCAGTTCTGTATGGAACAGTGATGCAGGTTCCTCCTGTTAGCACACATTTGGGGTTATTTTAATCCATGCATCAAAATCAAATCAGTGCAGTGGGATGCATAGCGGGCACAATTTAGGAGGTTCTGAATTGGATATTCCTGAGTTGCTGCACTCTCATGACTCTTTCCATACTCACAGTACAGGGAGGGAAGGGGAGAGAAGGAACCTCCCTGCTTCAGTGTCAGCATCTCATTTGAACCTTTCACCTGAGCCATCTGAAGGGCTCCCACTGCTTGTTTAACTTCTGCAAGATACAAAGGAATTGAGGCAATAAGAGTGCTGCTATTTTTTAATGACTTTTGACAATTTTCCTGTGGTGTTCAGACGCACACATTTTAATTTAAAATAGGGGCTTAGGTTTTTTTCACAAGTAGGTGCATATTTTGCATTGAAGTTCATCAGAATGCTAATAAAAAGGTTATATTTTTAGGAGTTTTGTGTCTTCTGCTTGAAGACAGAGCTATGTTTAAAATTAAAGGCTGACTTTCTCATCTACCTTGCTAAACTAATTATTTTACCTTTGCATTGCTTATATTAATTAAAATCTTGAGAGTTAGTCAGGTTTCTGGGTGCACAGTCCTTATTTTCCTAAATCACATCCAAATAAAACTCTTCAGTCAAAGCGTATCTGCTTTGCTGAAGGCATTGAGTCATGTTGTGACAGTTGTGTAAATAAGCTGATTGTTCACATTAGCTCTGAATTGATGAGAACATTATCAGGGATAAAGTACCAGACTCTGGGAGGTTCACTTGATTTGTGCTCAGCCCAAATGCTGTGTGAGTGGCCTTGTTTGTCATCTCTCAGACAAACAGTGTCATCACCTTTAGCGTTCAGTGTCTGTTATGACGTTGGAAATATCCAAAATGGATTATAAAAATGCTAGTCTCAGTTTAAAAATCATTATATATTTTTAAGTATTTCTTCATCTTTTCAGATGTTTTTGCTTTGAGAAGCTGAGTATTTAAGAGCATGTTTGCTGCTTCAGTTGTATAATGGAGTTTTGCTTACAGACAAATATTGTGGACTAATGAGACACGTATGATCCAAGTGCTTCAAAATTGCCACATCTATCATAGCAAGAGCTAAACAAGGATCACCAATAATAAACTGACTCATTTTGCCATCACAGCATTATTGTGAGATTTAAGTTTCCTTTTATTTCTAAATATAAATATAGGTACCATTCAAATCAAGTCTTAGCAAATTACCTTAGTCCAGAGAGCTCCATAAACAGTCCCAAAGCTATTTAAAAATAGGTATTTGTGGTTTAATCTATTTTTACTGTGTATGCATTTTGGCTTATGGTTTTTGTAATTAAAGGAGTGTTAGGTAATATATTTTTGGTGATTTAGCATGAAAGAAGCAGCTGTAGCATGGGGAGGTTTTACTTGACAGGGGAAGGTGTGTCTGCCCATGACAGGGGAGTTGGAACTAGATGATTCTTAAGGTCCCTGCCAACCCAAACCCTTCTTTCATTCTATGACATTTCAAAGGAATTTTAATTACAAGTAGGATGAAGGTGAAGTGGTAAAAAAGGGACTAAAACAGGCTTTAGCCTCCAGCCTGCTTAGACTGGATTCTCCAGGTTTTTAGATGGGCAACACCTTTGAGCACGCAAGGAATGAAGAGGCTCTGGAAATACCTCATGTCCAATAACTGGATGGGCATAAACACAGGAATGCAAGAATTCCATACATTTGCATAGTTGCTTTCACCTCTGTTGGTGTGTTACCCTTCTCTGAAGCAAGTGCAGAAGATTGACTAGTTGTCTTTAAAATTGATTTTCTGAACTTGGTATGCAGGACACTGTTCCCATGTTGACACAGAGCACGTAAAGTATTTATAAATGTTTGGTAAACAAGGCAGACAAGTGGGATTGTGAACTCTGGATTTTGTGCATGCATTGCTACTGCTTTGTCTAATTCTAAGTTGTTCTTTGCAATTTAATTTATTATTTTCCCAAGACTTTCCAAGAATTTTGCTTGAATAAATGAAAACTTGCCATTAGATGGCAAAGCCATATCCACATTCTGAAAAATGTCCTTCAAAAAGATGGTGGTTTGTAATTGTCACTAATTACCTCCGAGTTTGTTGTCCATCTAAAGCATTTAATAACTTATATGAGCTGAAGAAGTTCTATACCCCTTGCTTTTACTAGTGCAAGTGCTTCAAAAGGCATTTCAGTGTAGTATGAGAAACCTTCCCTGTAAGTTCTTCTGGAATAATGTTACAAAAAATTATGCACTGAAAGTATTGGAATGTTTTTCAAGTTTTAGCATTTAAAAGAATTAACACTGGTGTTACTTTACTCATCAAATTGTCCTCAAGTCTAAAAATAGAAAGTTGTAAGTTTTGTGTACATTTTGTGATGAGAATTGCACAGAAGTGCTGAGGATGCTCTGCAGCCTCCTGACCTTCACAGGGTGCACCATGACCTTGTGCCAGCCAGGTGCGCAGCTGCTTCAGACCTTGAAACACTGAGTGTTACAGTTATTTCTTTAAAGTTGTTTTGGTTTCATCCCGGGGCTCTGCAGGTACCCAGGGCAGCTGGAGAGGTCATACAGATTATATATGATGGAGTTTCTTTTTCTAAGAAGAGTTGACTTGGCACAGTTTCTTCTGAACTTACTAAAATCCCTTAGAATTCCAAAAGCCTTTTTCAATGTCCTATGCTGTGAAATGGATTTTTAGAAATAAAACAAAACTTTTGCTGAGAATCAGGGAATTCTTCATCAGCCTCTCAAAGAGAGTAATCCAGGAGGAGGCTGCCAAGGGCACGTCGTAGAATTTTGTGTGAGTTGGAAATCACCCACTGTTCTGAATTTATTTATTTTTTAATTCACACTGAATCTGAAAACTGTTCTATTTTAATGAGGTATGTCCTGCTAGATGGTAAGGCCAGCATTTCCAGAGATTGATAGCTGAGTTTTGGCTACATCTTTATGCAGTAGCTGAAGTTAGAGAAACTTCTTTACACGCAGAGAAAGGATATTCGTGCATTAATTTACCAACTACATGAGTAGTAATGAACGATATGCAAGGCTAACTTAATTTGCATTTGGCCATTTGAATTTTCTTTGTCAGTGCTGACACTGTTATCATGCAATTATTGAGAAACACTTCTATTTGAAAAATTTTCTCCCACAGTACTGTTTACTGAGGTAAAGCACATTGACTTTAATATTTTAATATATATACATAATGAATGGAAAGGAAAGAGATGAAAATCACTGTTGCAGTGTATGACTTGGCAGAGGATTAATTTAGCTGACATTAGGTCCAAATGGGTATTTCGTAGATAGGGAGGCTTTTCTCTTCCATCCTGTCCTAGGCACACAGTGTAGGATTGACAGTCCTCCAACCTCAGCACGGAGAGACTGTCCCAGGGTTCTTAGGAGGAGTTCTCATCTGAACTGTAAGAACTTAATTAGTTTCCTTCCTGCAAAGGCAATATTTACCCTGTGGGTTATGATGTAACAGAGCAAATCATGAAAATTCTAATTTTCTTGTTGCATTATCAGGAGAAAATAAGATTCTCTGTTCAGCACACCCAAAGTAATAGTGTTTAGTTACAAAGGTCTGATACCATCTTAGCAGTAGATGCACATTCATGGTCAGGAAGGTGTGTGTTGTGTAAGAAGCCAGAAGTTCAGTTGCCTTAATTCATTTTACTTTCTTGGTGTTTTCAGTTTAATAATCTGTGACAGGGTAAATTAAAGATCTGAGGCAGGGCATCCAGTGACAGAGGGACAGGGAGAGGCCAGCAGTCCCTGTTGGACAAAGTGGCTAAAAAGATTTCTAAGAACAATAGGAAAGCTCTGCAATGAGAAAGGAGTTAGGAGGGCACGGCACAATATAACCTGCCAACTTCACTTTTTTAGATTTTATTTTTGATACTCTCTTCTCTATTTTCTTTTGCATTTTAAGTTCCTGATTCTAAAAAAAATAAATTAAAAATGGAGATGACTTGAACATGCTGTACCATCTTTGTCTTAAACACTTTCTTCAGCAACTTATTTATGTGTTTTTACAGTACTTTTTTGAAGCACTTTTGCCCTGAAATCATTCTTTTATTTTTCTACTACAGTTGGTTTCAGTGTTTTAAACTTCTTAGCTGGGGGCAGGTTTGCCAACAGCAGCCTGATGGGGTCCTGCCCCACCCCTCCATGTGTTATTCTGCAGTGAAACGAGAGGAAATTGGTAATATTAGTCTGTATTTATTGTGTTGTCCTTCTGCACATCTGAAAGCTCTGTACAGAAATGGGCACTGCCCCTTCCATCCTTTAGCAGATGGCAAAACCAGTGCCACAGTTCTGCTCTCTTTGAGAACCAGCAGCGATGCTGGAAAGGCCGTTTTGCTCTGCAGTATCTTTATTTTACAGCTGTAATAATAAATGCAGTGATTCAGGTTCCCTTTGTGGCTGGCCCACACCTCTGTTTGACTCCAGAGGGTCTGTTCTTGGTGCCCCGGGCTATCCATCAGTCCAGAGCCTCTTGCAGGCAGGGGGGCTGAGCCCAGGCAGGGACCTGGGAGTTTGCTGAGTGTCCTCAGATCTGGCTGGGGCAGCAGTGCTGACCCCAACCCCTGGGCACCTTTGGGGGCTCTGAGATGCTGCACTAACACCACTGCCTTGGCTCCTGAGTGACCTGCAGTGTTCATCTGTCTGCAAAAGACCCAGCAGGCATTTCTTCCGTTTTCCTTTTTGGAGGAGTTAAAAAAAAAAAATAAAAGGAAAACAACTTGTATCAAGACAATGTTAAATATCTATTTCTCAATGCTATTTCTCTTTTAGGAATCCTAAAATTTGCACGTAAGTTGTTTTTGGGGCTCAGCATGAAATGGTGCATCATAATTAAGTGGGACTAGAGAAATGTCTCTGCAGTATTCCTAGTTTAGTGCACTTTGTACACACAAATACCTGGAAAGAATAGAGTTGAAATGTTCAAACCAGATAGAAGTGGTTAGTTCTCAGCTCTCCAGGGCAACCTTCAAACTACTGGAGTTGACCACCTTTGTGTCCTTATGTCCAGCTCTTGCTCGTTTCTTGCAGAGAAAGGGAAATGTTTTATTTTGCCAGCCTGTTCCTTGCATCCCTTGTGGAGTTCCACTGTGGGGGTGGGTTTGGTGGTGTCTCTGAAATGCTCACCTTGAGCAGGGAGTTGAAAGCCTTTTTAGATAAGTCAGCTGAGACTGACTTGAGGCTGTTCCTGCTTTTCTTCTAGAAGGTTTCACCAACAGGGATATAACTACATTTTCCCCCCCAGTAGGTTGGTATTTGGGAGAGCTGAGAATTTTGGGTCTATACGCACTTACAAACACTTGTCTGTCAGTATTTAGTATTTTATTCTGTTCACTAACTCATCTAATTCTCACTTAACTTAGTTTTTAAAGACTATTTCTAGACAGACATTAATAATTTCTAGTGTAAATGTGCTGTAAGTTTATGATACTGGTCAAGTTTCAATATTCCTATTAAGTTTTTTATGCAAAAGAGCAATTTCTACTGTATTTTTCGCATCCTGTGATGAATGATTAAGCTCCTGAACTGGTGAGTACTATTGCAAATACAAGATCAAAGACTGGAAGTCAATGATAAGCAACAGAAAATATTATGAAACATAAGAATTTGCCTGTGAAAAAGTAGAGTGGTTTAGCTGAGGAAGCAAACTAGTCTTAATTAGAGTTATAGCTAAGATTTTATATGATCTGTATTATTTTTTTTGATGCTGAAACTTTTGCTGTTATGATGTTCATTAGAGGCGTGCTAGACAAAACCATAGTTTGATCTTTACAGCTTGTTACACGTGGAAAATTTTACCAATTTTGTGCTATAGATTTTGTAATATCAGCTCGTCCTGTATTCGATTGCTTTTCTGCTTGTAGGAATTTTGGAGGAGATAATTTTAGGAAAGTATTTTGTGTATTGGCAGGCTGTTGGCTGGTTTTATACTATGATTTTTTGCACCTTTCTACAAAGCATCTCTGGCCATTTATTCATAATATATTGGGCTTAACAGACTGCAGGTCTGACTTTGCGTGGCAATGCACTTTGTCAGGTTACATTTCCCATTGTTGTGCCTCAGGCAAGTTTGGATTTCAGGAACCATATTGAGACATGGTCAATCATCATTTCAAACACAATTTCCTGTTGGTATCTCCATTCCATTCCTGAAACTGCAGCACAGGTGGTTCATCTCATTATTGCCCATTATTGCCTCAGTGTAATGTGGCTGAGCCCTTACGTTTGGAATGTATGGAGTTCCAGAATTGCTCTCACATCCTAAAAACTATCCATGCTCGCTAATTATAGGACATTTGTATTACTAGATTGTTTCAGTTGGAATACTATTATATTTTAAAGGGTGCTACAATTAGGGTGAAGTTATTTTTAATGATGACTAAAACCAGATATGAGATATTGATGATGTACATTAATAATAATTTGAATAGACCTCTATTTTGAGTGACTAATTTCAAATCCTAGAATTACCTTTATTCTGCAAAAGCAAGACACTGACCTTGAAAGAGTTTTATTTAGTCATCTTCCAAACATTCTGCAGGAGTTAACCTTTGATAGGATTTGTTGTGTTTGTCTCAGTAGATCTTTGCATATTGCACATCTGATTTCTTTTTTGGAGGAAGAAGTGATATAGTCTGTAAGATTTTGTGACAACATTATAACTGGTATATAGGTCAGTGTGTGCATTCGCTCAGCCTCTTTTACCCTCTCATGGCAGTATAGAACGTCATAATATCGTTATTTAAAGCCCATATACATACTGTGCAGTGTCTTCCAGATGGATCTCTAAAAATAGCACAGATACTGGAGTTCTTCATTAGATCTGTATTATATTCTCTTTTAATTTTCTCTGCAATTTCTGTATTTTTTTCTTTTTTTTTTTTTGGTTGCATTAGGTATTTCTTCTGTTGTTGAAGGGGATTCTATTTAAGCAATTTTAAGTTGGGAATATAAAATTGTAGTTCCATGAATATATTACTGGAGTAGAATGTCATCCTTCCTGCATTTTTTCCTACAAATTCAAGTTACAACTTGAAATGGGCATATCATGCTGAAATGAGGAAAATGGTCTCTTATTGTGAGAATGATTTTTTTTCTTTTTTCATTTTAAAGGGAACAGGTTTCTAAAGTAACCTACTAGAAAAACCCCTGTGTGTTACTGACAGCATTCCCACAGGAGGGAGTCTTGCTCAGGTGTTTCCAGGGAGGTTTTTTGGAGGCCTTGGAGCTCCAGGGGTCATTGGCTTACAAGGGGATGGCCAAGGTGAAACTGGAGTTGGACTGCACTGATTTCCTCGGTGAAAGACAGAGAGAGAAATAATTCAATGTTAAGGACATACAGCATTTTGTGTTCTATGATCAAATTATGTTGTCAGCTTGTGTAGCTTGAAGTTCTTTAAGAATGATGAGCAAATGCAATTTGCTGGAGGATTCAAAAAGTCTTTATGACTTCATAGAGCATAATTTGCACTTGAGACCAAAATCAAACTTCATCATTACTGGGGGCTGATTAAAATCCAGCGAGACATTGAATCAATTATTTGGAAATTAATGGATTATTTCCTTACTAAAACAAACCTAAAACAAACCATGACTCACTCATGAAAAATATTTTATCACTTCTGTCAGACATTCCAAAGATGTTTCACAGTTTTTTTACATGTAAAATCTGTTCATCACAAAATGGATATGACAAAAGTGTATTTTATTTTTAAATCTTTTTTTATTAGAGTGAAAACCTTAAAGGGAGATTTACTTGAAGTTTCTTTTATTTTCCTAATAAATGAACAACCACTCTGAAGGAAGCCAGAATTATGTTTATGGAGTCTTTCAAATATTTACTTTCTGTTGAAATAATATGGAGACCATTACTAAGGAATATAAATTTTAAAAAAAAAGATATTTCTTCACTGAAGGCAATCATGATTTTGTTTTAAAGCAGTAGCAACTTGTCACCTAAGTGAACAAAATATGAACCTACTTCTGAGTTGTGCTTAAACTTCTTAGGAAAAACTTTTCAAATGTGCTGTTAAAGAATTGGAAAGTTTTGTAGCACTAAGGGGAGAGAATTTAGGGGTATGTCTGAGCCTTTAAAAAGCTGTTTTAGCAGTTTTCTGGAACTGCATTTATGCTAAAGCTCTTTTTGTTAGAAAAGTAATTGAAAGGGTGAAACATTTAAAGACAAAGCAATGCAATGGAACATAAAACCTGGAGAGAAATTGCTCTTCACTGTATGGAGATGCAGCCCAAGGTCTGCAAAGGCTTCTGTAATTCCAGCCGTGCAGAGTAAAATGGGGCATAAAATGATAACATGAGAGAGAAAACCATCAAAGCTTTTGTCCTTGGCTGAGTGTCAGTTGTAGGTGCTGAAGCCTTGGGGTCCCAGCCTGGCCCAGGTGAGCCTGCACAGACACACAGCTGAAAACGTGCTTGGTCTGCTGGGTTTGTGTTTGCCTTCCTGAACCCATAAATGAGGTGGGTTTTTGCTTTGCTGGCACATCACGGGAGCATTTAATGTTCACACAGCTTTCAGAAATTGGCTGAATGACTCTTTTGCACTGGAGCTTCACATAATATCAAGATTGTTTTTGAATTATCGCTGATGGTTTTCTGGATACAGGTCATTACTTGCCAGCCTTTGTAGGTTTTGTTCTCCTGCAGAACTCCAGCAATAACGCTCTGTAATTTGCTGTGATTGTGTCAGACTTGCTCTGGCTCCATACCTGCAAGTGTTATTTGCTTTCAGGATGAATACAATAAGCTGTCAGAAATAAAAGTAAAACTTAACATTAAACCAAATATTATAGGGCAGGGGAGATTACTAACAAAGCACCTTGTGTTTCTTAGTAAACAATTGCTCTTGTTCTATTTGAAACCTCTTAGAGCACCACGTTTTTATGCTGATTTTCAGGCAATTCTTTTCTTTCTTGTAGTCCAGTGCCTGATTTGTGAGTGTGCTCTGCCTTCCACGTCAGTAGTGACATCTTCAAGATGCAAGAGATCACTAGAGATCATTAGAGGATCACTAAAATGCCAATTTTAGTGATCTAAAATGTCAATCAGAGAGAAAAGTTTCTGCAAAATATTGATAATAAGGCCATGCTCTGCTGAGAATTACATATATGGAAGTGTATCCCTGTAAAAGTATCCATGGAGTTTAATTGCACATTGGCAACTTTAGATAGGCTGACTGTAACTTTAGATTGCTAAGGACTTTTTAAAAAGCTACTTATAAATGAACCTATTTAAGAGTATTAGGTAGAGTATATATGGAAAATACTATTGGACTAGTTTGTGTTTTCTAGAATGGAAGACTTTTGTAGTACTTTGGACTGCCAGAGCTGGAACATGGCAGGGCTTGTTTAAACTGAAAGTAGGAGCTTTCCTTAGGATGTGGTTTTGTTTGGGGTTTTTTGGTTGGTTGGGATTTTTTACCAAGGATTAAGAAGGAATATAAGAGAATGAATGTCAAAGAGCAGAATTAGAAGCTAATTTTCATTAGACTTCTTCAGAAGTCTCAACTATACAACAATTTTAGATGGGTCTTTTAAAGTTAGGCCACAACATTCTCCAGGTTCTTGTGTATAACTTCACTGACATTCCAAGGAATGCCGTGCTCCAGATGCAACCTGGGAAAACAGTCTGCTTCTACTTCAGTGATGCATTTAATGTTTCATCATTCTAGTTATGAAATAGGATGTATCCCTTCATAAAACATCTTTTCTTTGTATGTGAAAATAGGTAGTTTAATCTCAATAGAAGCCATCTGAATAGAAGGAAGGAAAGAATTGCAGCTCCAGCTATTAACAGGTTACATTTAATACAGAAGCAAAAACCACCTGGAGGAATGTTTAGGAGTGAACCCAATTATTTGGTTACAAAAGCAGTGATAAATAGGGACTGAATCTGAACAGAAGTTCTGTTTCAAAAAAAAAGAAACTAATCTTTTATTTACAAATCAAATTAACAGCTGGTCTGTACGGCTTGTATCAGAAATGGGAATGCAGAGCAGGCTCTAGTTTATTGAAAATGTGCTCAGGAATGTGGTTGTGTTGCTGTAGGTGGGGAAGGGATGGGACAGGGAACAGGAACAGTGGAACTGGGGGCTTGAGGCAAGGAAGGTTGTCAGGCAAGGGCCTCTCTGTCTCTTGAAGGTGGGTATGTGTGTGCAGAACATGAGCTGGAGTGACTCTCAGCTCCCAGCCACACTGCGCATGGAGGGCTGTGTAGGAGAAATCTTTTCCATAGCTTGGCAAGGTTTTGTTTTCCTCTGCAGCGCAGGGAGAGCTGGAGGATGCATATTCCTCCTCCTCCTTTCTGTAAGCTTTCAAAAGAAGCAAATATTGATTGCTAAGGAGCAGATACAGAGCTCTGAAATTGGAGTAATATTCTCTGAACACCCTTTTCTTTGAATCTTTCTCTGTTTGGCCACAAAGCAGCCCCACCTCTGCTGTATTGTATTTCCTGTTCTTTTGTCAGAGCCTTGTTTGTTAAGTCAGTGCAAAGGAGAATATTCCAAGAAGTCCAAGGCAGGGTTCTATCCACAGCTCTCCAAGCACTGAAGGTTTCAGCTTCTGCTTTAACATTTCTTGCATTTATTGTGCACAGTCTATTCCAACAAGAACACTTTGACACCACTGCAAACTGAAAGATAAGCATGTTTTTGTTTCTTCAACATTATTCTTTGTTTTTTAAAAGTCTCTGCAGTTCTGATTTTAGATGATTTAGGGTTTTTTTTACCAGATTTCTTGTGAATATCTTTATAGTGTGCTTATCTTCAAGTGAAAACCCCATTCCCCAATATTTTTTCATTAATTTAAAACGTGATTTAAAATACAAAAGTACTGGAAAATTATGTGTATAGGGCTGCATAGCCTTTTAATTTCCACTTTCAACTCTAGCAGTGTAAACTTTCTTTTGTCCATAGAGAGATATGTTTTTTGGATTATTTTTCAGAATTGGCTTCATCTTGAACAATTAGCATCAAGATGTTGCATTTGCTATTTTTTCAGTTGGTTTTTTTAAGAAGAAATCTCTCAATAGTTTGCTTTTACTAGCAGTCTTTCAAGTTAAGTGTAAGTACGACGGGCTCTAGATTTCGTCTTTTGAAAATTATTCAATATGAATTTACTGTAATGATGGGCTAATTAGTTAAAGTTCACTGAGTTTAGCTAAACACACAGTGTTTGATTTAGAGAGATAAATCTGTGCTCTGTCAACCTTTTCAGACATAATCCTCCTCCCAACACTGTGTGACAGGTAGGCAGCCCATCAGGCCCGAGGATGTGCTCGGGAGCAGCTCAGCTCTTCACTCTTCACTAGTTCTTTATCTCATGAAGCAGAATTCCCAACTGGCAGATGGGAAGTGGGGAGGGCCAAAGGAAACCTTTCCAACCCTCCTTCCCTCCCTTCTTTCCTGCAGTGGGAGCTGGTTTGTTGATGTGGCTGAAACCCACATTTCTGTGCCAAAACACACCCAAACGTTAGCTCTTTTCATTGCTGTGAACTGTCTCTAAGGCCTGTATGTTCTGAAATATGTAGATTTAGGAATAGTCTGTTATGAATAATATTCTGTGACAAGCATTTTTTAACATTTTTGCTTTTTTGGGATGTTGTATAATTCCAAAAGATAATTTCAGAAATGTCTTCTTGCTTTTTAGCTAAATATATATTGTTTTAAAATTCAATTCAGCTGGTGATCTAAGGTAAATTTTATTTTATTCAAAGCAAAATGATGGGTTGTTTCTGAATATCTGTTGCTGCTGGTGTAGAGTTTAAATAAGTCATTTCCTAAAGACTCTGTCCCTGTCAATGGGTAATGTCAAGCAGTTCGATCCAGAAAGAACTTGCTCCTTGGCAGTAGACAAGGACTAGGTGTTTAAAAAAAACAACAGAAGGACCCACAATTTCATCTTGTACACAGAATTTGCTGGCAATTCTTTGTAGAAATTCTTGCATTTTAACAAAGAAATAAATTGAAAGGGACATGAGAGAAGAGCCCTTATGGTTTAAAAAGAAAATGACCTTGTCTGGATTTGGGTTTACGGTGAAAATTAGTGGTAAGCAAGTGACTCACCAAACTGAAGAACTTCTACAAATGCCAAGCTTATCCTTTAATATTTGGTGGATCTAGAGGCATATCAACACTGTAATGGAGAGCTTCAAAACTGAACCTATCTCTTTGTTGTCTACAAACGTTTTAATCCCTATTTATGTTTATTATGCACTTGGAGAAGTCCATCTTTTCCCAGTGCATGTGCCAGGAATTTGGCTGTCACCTCTCCCAGTCAGGGCCAATCTTTTTGCCAGTTACAGAAAAGCTTGCAATTGCTTTCTGCTTGGGTTTGCATTTTTATGGGCTAAACAGGAGCAATAGAAACCTTTCTATGCAAACCTTAGTCGCAATAAAACACTGTTGTATATCAGAAACATAAAAGGTATCTAAGTACAAAAAAAAATATAAAAATTTAATCTCACTTTTGAAAAGTTTTTTTACAACTGCAGACTGTGCAAACGTGTATAATTGTAGCTTTACCAAGTCTGAGAGACTGATGCTGCAGGTATTCATGTGCAGATGAAGTTACTTCTTAGTTATCTGTTCCATTAATTATGATATTAAATGTTCTTTTTTCTTTCCCTCCCCTGCTGGGAGTCTGTTTGTCCTCCTGGAAGGATCTCAGTCTTTCAGGAAGTTTGCCCTGTTGCTGTAGCCTCGTGCCTTTTAACAGCACCACCTCCTAAACGCCACGCTAATCACATGTGCATTAAAAATAAACCTTTCTAAACAGAATTGCCTGTTGGAAACCTGTGAAGTCTGTTTTGCATAGTAAGATTTTAATGCTCTGTAGAAAAAAGGCACGATTGGCATCCTCAGGTAAAGATTTTCCAGGTGCTCAAATAGGCAAGGACTCTGTGGTCAGGGCTGGAATTCTGTCATGAACAGCTCTGGGCTTGGCAGGAGGGCCCAGGAAGTTCTCCCAGTGCTTGTCCATATGATGCCCACTTGGTCCAGATGTCCATGGATACCACTAGGTGGTACCATTAAACCTCCCTTCTTGAGAATATGAAAACAGACTCACAACTGAAGGGAGTTTTAAAAGGACCTAAGTAAAGATTTTTTTTTATTATTATTTTTTTTCCTGTGTCTCAGTGAAGAAATAAATTGCTACCTCCTTGGCTGAAATTGTTTTCACTAAAATAGGCAATACAATCTTTTCTGTACTACCACTGTTATTATATATACTGGCAATAATGCAAAATTCTGGGTGTTCTCGCTCCAAAGTTCTTGGGTATGTGTCCCAGTTACTGTCTGAAATCCACTTTCATAATAGGTAATCAGTTCTCCCAAAGCTAAGTCAGGCTTTTCATATAAATTGTAGGCTTTGTATGTTTTTGAACCAGTAGTCTCAGTGAAGGAGAGCACTAGAAATACATTTTTCAAAACCACTTTTTATATTTATATAGCTTAATTCTCCTCTTAACAAAATAATGACTGGGTTTTCATTAGAGAAACCATTAGTTTCAAACTATGATTGTGAGTGAGGGATAAGTGCTCAGTTTTTCTAATTTACTGTTTGTTTGCATTGTCCTGTATTGTAGCTCTTATACATGAATCCTTTCATAAAGTGATTAATCTTTTAGGACTGTCACAAGGCTGTGCTCACTTAACTGCAAAACCTGGACACATTGCTATAAATGGGGGTCTGTTGTGAAATGATGCAACAGCTGTAAAAATAGTTACACCTTGAAATTGTGCAACACCTCCTAATGGAAACAGGTAGTTTGTCATTGTGCATTTTCTTCCTTGGCAGTAACAAGTGTGGTAGAAGATTAGCAGAAGAGAGAACTTTTATAGTTCCCTATGTCTGATTTTCTCCGGTGTCTTTGACTTAGCAAAGGTGAAGCTTTTCATCGTGGGACCTACAGAATGCAGACAGCAGGGGGAAGAGTTTGGTCAACTTGCCACTATAACAAACATCTATAAAAGAAAACAAAAAAAATTTACATTACCAATGACAAATCAAAGCTGAAAGTTCGCCTTGCCTGTTGTCATTCATTGCCATTCATATTTAGAAAGCAGACTGCTGTGATAATTGATTTGATGGTCCAGCTTGAGTAGAAGCACTTCTGGGCATAGCAGGCCTCAGAGATGCCAAAAAAGAAGAAAAGGTGGGAATGAAATAATGCACTACTTTCTCCTCAGAGGCATGTGGCCCAGTTTTTGAGAACAGAAAAACATGCTTTAGAAGAAGGAAGAAAAAAAACTTAGTAACTCAGTAATAAGTACAAAAATGACCATATAGCCTCAGTCAGATAAAAATAGGCATTCAAGCAGAGACAATGAGTGTACATATTTTACTGGCAGGTGAATAATAGGAGAATGCTGTGGAAATAATCTGATTTTTAACGGACGCTGTCCAAGGGAGTACCTTTTTTGCTGCTTTTTTATATAACAACAAAAGAGGCTCTCTTTCCTAAAAACACAAAAAACTCACTCAACACCCCCCTCTCCCCCCTCAAAAAAAAAGTTTATTTATTTTTTTTAAACTTTTCAAAGTGGAATTGATAGTTTGGAAGAAGGGAAAGAAAGCAATTATTGAATTTGAGAGGCAATATCTGTGCTTGGATTATGTGCACTCCTATTGAGTTTATTTACTTCAAGCAATAAGTGATAATGAGGCTTGTCTCTGTATTTCTGGTTCACCCTTAGCCTCCTGCTGATATGAATAACTCTGGACACTGAAGTGCTAGTTGAGGAAAAAAGTAGATTAAAAAACTTTTAAATTCAGTGCTTGACCTCTTAATCACAACTGCCAGAACCCTTTCATCATTTTAAAGACCTGAACAAAACCAGATGAGATGTGAGCTATTGGAACACAAAACTGTAATCAGAACTGCTTTGTCTTTTGAGTGATGCTTATTTGCTTGCAAAACCAGTGTGGTCCTTCAACTTTGCTGAATTCTTAGTCTGCAATCTTTTATACTGTGGCAAAGCAGAAGTAACTGAATTTTAGCAGGAAAGATCACAAATGAGGAGCTTGATGGAGTAGCAGGAGGTTGTATATGTGCTCTTCCAGGTCATATGAATATTACTGTGTCGAATTTTCAGGCTTTGGGAGACCTTTCTTGCCTTAATGAGATAATAGTTGGTGTAAGTATACAATATATTCTACACTTATAAAAGAAAGTGGGTAAAAGACAAACTAATTTATTAGGGAAATATATCAAATAGTTTTGTTCATCTGTTATGACTTTTTTAATTCCTTTCTTATATACTGGAAACAGGAGCTCAGAGTTTTATAAGCCATTTAACATCTGAAAGTGGGATGACCCATATGTCATTATTCCTTTGAATTCTTCTGGCTTTCTATCTCCTTATCCGTAAAATTTCTTTTCAAGTATCAAAACACTCCATTAGATTTATGGATAAGAAACTTAGACATCACATGTGACATCTGCTACCTTATGTTTAAAGGAAATGCTGATTGTATATTTATCAGAAGAAAACTCTGCGAAGTGTGAGTTTGAAGGTAACACTGAAGTTCAGCGTGGTGGGATGCTTGTCTTGTTCACAGGGAGTTCAGATGATGTAGCAGGAAAGGTGGGACAAGTGGGAATGGGAGAGTTGAGGTTTAGTGATGAGAAATTCTTACAGACCCCCAGAAGGTGACAGCAGGAAGAATGGTGACAAAGAGAATTGCTTGGCTCAACCCCACTCTGGATGGTTTGTATGTCACGTTATCTGAACCACAGATCAATTTTGCATTATTCCCAAATGTGTGGATTCTCCTCCCTCTTTGTTGCAATGTGAGTATTTACTTTGAGTTTTTCTTGGAGTCATTTGTGACATATTCCTGTATTCCCTAGGCACACAGATCCTGGTCAGTTTATTCGAGCTGGAACTAGGAAGGTGCTTCCTGCTGAACACGCTGTAATAAATATTAGCAGATCTTGATTAATATATAATTTGAGTAACTTAGATTTTTACTGCAAATTCTGTGTGAATTATTGTATTAGTAATGATTTCAGGCCAGGGGTTTGGAGGCATTTCTAAGGATTTTTGTTCTATTTTTAATTTGGTCAGTCTCACCATCCTTCACTAATTGCACGTGCCCACCTCGGGCATGTCTAGTGAGCCCATGACGTGCACGAGGCTGAGGGCCACAGGAATTCCATGAAATGGTCCATGCTCAGTGTTCCAGCTGGGAAGCACTGTGTGCAAATGGGAGATTGTAGGAGCTCCTGCATTACTGATGTTGCATGTGCTGATGCCAGCCCTGGAATGAGAGCCCTGCACTCTGGCACAAGGAACCAGGAGATCTTTGCACAAAGAAGTGCATTTCCATGGAGCTGCTCCCACCCTATTGCCTGATGTATTTGTACAGTAAGGGCAGCTGGAATTACATAGATAAAATGCCCTTCACCTTTTGAAATGCTCATCTTGCCATCTTCCTCCCAGTGGTGGTAGTTTATGCAGCCAGGTGCCTGTGTTCACAGGATCATGGAAAAGTCTAGTCTGGAAGGGACCCCGAGGTCATGGGATCCAACCTGCTGCTGAAAAAGGCCCACAGATGAAGGGCTGCTCCCTTTCAAGCTCTCCTGGGTATTTATTGCTTGTAAAAACAGTTTCCAGTACTTGGCTGGGAAGCCTGTTAAATTTAATTGCTGTCACAGTGGTGCTGCGTTGGTTTTCCTTACATGAAGAAGGATTTGACCCTGAAGGAACTCTTGCCTTTTGCCCCTTGTCCTGCCACCACCCACCCCTGTGACAGTCTAAGGTCTTCTGTGTGACCAAAATTTGGGTACTCAGATAATTCTTTAGCAGTGCTGGGCAAAACCTGAGCTGATTGCCAGGTGTCACAACACCTCAGAAAAGAGCTGGAACTGGTTAGATGTGCTTTCCATACTGTCACATCATTTTTAATAGTCACATGGAATTGCTAAATCATAAAAACAACCCGTCCAAAGCTCTTCTCAAAGCAAAGGGGAGATCACCACAAAAGCACCTTATTTAAAAAGGAAGAAAGCGATTGGAAGGTGACAGCTGGAATTCCACTGCTTAATCTGTGTAATTAAAACTTTTCTAAGGAGCAGGAAAAGCAGGTTGGACTTGAGGTAGTTTTAGGAGTTAATTAGCAAGGTCTTTTTGAATATTAAGGATGCCTTTGAAGGATAAAGTTTTGAAAACTAGTTCAGGGCTTTCAAACAGCATAAATTAAGGCAGAAACTTTCTTTTTACACATCCTCAAGATGCAGACAGAATCATCCTCCCTAACCATGCCATTTCCTTCCGTCAGATATGTAATCATATATCCTCCTCAATATCTGATCTTCAGAAGGATTTATTAACTTGCTAACAGTGCAGTGGTAATTTAACAGGAAATAATATTTTTCAAGGGGTTTTTTTTACACATTCACTATTGCAAATACTAAAGTCTGTAGCTCTTGAGTCATAAACTGAGTCTCTTCCTGGGCTGGATACTGTGATATATTACTAATATTGAAAACAGCAACCTGCATATTTCAAGGTGCAGCCAAGAGAACCATGGAGTGGTTTAGTTTGTAAGGAACCTTCAATATTTTTAGTTCCATCCCCTCTGCCTCACCTTCCATTAGACCAGTTTGCTCAAAGCCACTTGGAACCCTATGAGCGCTTCCAGAGGGGTAGAGGGACATCTACCACCTTCTATTTAAACAAAACCAGATTGCCCATTGTTTGCGAACAGATTACCCACAGTTTGAAATCATTCTGAGAAGCTCCTGTTCCCACTGTACTCTAAAAACCTGGACTTTTTATTAATTATAGCTGTGTGTGACAAAGGGTTATGAGTTCCTTTGTCCAAGCTTGGTGACTGTGAATCCCTGACTTTTCTGGGTTCAGCTGAGCAGTGATTGTATCATATAGATTTAGATATTGCTCAGATGGCACAAATGAACATTGGAGATTTCACTCTGGGTGTGTGTCAAAGATGTTTGAAAGTTATAACATTTTATAGGACTCAGACATTCACAAGGCATTCTTTACAAGTCATTATTTAAGTATGTTTTAGTAGAATTTATTAGTCTGTTAAGAATTTAGCTTCTCAAACTTCAAGTTTCAAAAAAAATTCAACCGGCTTCTAAATCCCTTGAGTGAGGAAACCAGCCCACGTGTCACACTGAGGGAGGATGAAGTGTAAGTTGATATATTGAATGTATCGAGTTTTCCTCTGACCATTGGTGAATTATTTAGAAGTTTTACAGTGATTGCTTCCTAAATCAGTACTTACTCATCTTACTCTATAAGTGCATTGCTCTAGAAACTGTAGAAACTTAGAACTGTTCAGAAACAAAGAACAAGAAACCCAAAGCCTGAGGTTCATTACAAAACATTATAAAAATGCCATAATTTAATGGTTGTATTAAACATTGGCCTTACACTGGAGTAATTTTCACAGCTAAGTATTAACTGCTGCTGTTGAGAAGGCATAACTGTGATCTCATCTGAAACACCACGGTCCAAGGATGAGAGTTTGTTAACTGTGAGAACTGCAGTTCCAGCCCAGTCTGACCCTTTGGCTGTGCAGATATATTTATCAATTAAAATGATGCTTGGCATGTAATGAAGGCCTTCATGGTTTGTGGTTGCAGTATGTTAAAGGAATAGTGTCAAGCGTAAAATCATTTATCCATTTGTTCAGGGCGTTGGGAGGTTTCTGGTAATCCAAAGGAAAGCTACTGGAGCACATCATGTCTCTCCTCTATTGTGGTTTAGTTTCATTATTTAGGAGTTTGGGATGCCTTTTCTTTTGCAGCATCCACTTCAGAATCACAGAGAGTGACTGTGATCCTTGTGATGTCTGTCAGGGTGCCCTTGCCCTGATTCTAACAATTTTCAGTAGGAATTACGAAGAAAAGCTTCACGTCATGTTACACAGAAGCACCTGAGATGATATTTGAATGGAGCAGCCAAACCTCTGAGTAAAATGCTCCATGAGCAGGGCTGATGTATTTAAGAACATATCTTAGACAACCTGTCTGTGGAACAAATTCCAGATAAAAGAGGTAAAACACTTGTAAAGTAAATGTCAAAACATTTGATCCTTCAAAAACTACCATGTCCTTTTTGTAATTCACTCCTTGATGCTGCATAGTGGGAATGTGCAGGTCGTTAAAGTAAAACTAGTGCGTGTTATACAGATGGAAATCTGTGTTTGATTCTCTATAGACATGCACAGGTATAAAAAAATCTGCGCTGGCACAAATATTTCAGGGAGCTCTAACATTTTATGTTGGCTCGAAGCAGACAGTTCTTCAAAACTGACTCTGCAGGCAGGAATAACACCAAAAGTCAAATAATTTGTGTGAGGAAGTTAATATTTAGTTTCAGTTAGTAAACTTCCTTTAACAGACTTATGAGAAATCATATTGCCTTTGGTTTTAGTGTCACTTCACCGTTTGCCTCCAATTCTGGTCATCCTTTGAAGAAAATGTTGAAATTACAAAATAATTGTCGTTATGTCTTTAAATATTAGTTCATTTGTCTTTATCCCTCATTTCCTACACAGAGAGGATCTTGCTGCTACTTCTGTTTATTTGTTGAGTTTTTTGCTGTAAAATTTATTAAGCAGAAATATTCTCTCTATATACTTTCTCCTTGTTAAGGTTCTGTGCATTAACTGTGCCATTTTTATTCCTTATGACATCAATGTTTTTCTGAAGCAGTAGCCAATACTGAAGTAAAAATACAACTTGTTTCTGTGTAATTTATAGAATCCATTGCCACAGTAGCCTGTGATTACTGGTGAGCTGTCTTCTCACGTTGCACTAAGTTTATTATTATTTTTTTAAAGACTCTTAAACATAAGGTGACCAGTTTAGCCAGATTGCCTTCCAGATTTATTTGGTTTTTTTCAAGCTTGCTGAATTACTTGGATCAAATAGTTTCTGCTAAGGATAGGAGATGCAAGTGGGACAAGTGCAGGTAAAAATATGTATATTACTTTTACACAATAGTGGATATAAGTACATGTAAGTGCTTTAAGACTGAAGTTACAGTCACTGCATCATTATACCTGATCTAGAACTTTGCCTTTGGAGTAAGACTTGGAAAAGGAAAGCAGTTCCCTGTACTCCTCATGGGCAGGAGCTCATTCAGGAGATTTTATGTTGCTCTATTTCACATTTTAAGGTTTCTTAACGGGGCATTTTCTTAGCATTAGTGAAAGACCAAATGATCAAGTGACATTTTCAACTCAAGTGATTTCCCACACCAGTAATCTGATTCTATCTTGATCTCCAGGTTATTTGTACTTTAGACAGACTTAGAAGGGATTTGGCTGTTCCTAAACAACCAAGAAAAGAAACCAAACCTCAAGAAAATGTCTTTGCAGGTGTCTGTCATTCGTTGAGTTTAATTTTAATTTGGACAAGATAGTTGTAGTAGTATCTTCTAGGTGTCGTATTTATTTTTTTACTATATTTTAATTTATTTTAGGAAAGCAAGGTTTTATATCCAGGGGCAAATACAGGAGAAAGTAGAATTAGGTGTATTAAATATGTGTGCTGTGTTTGCAAGTCTTCTCTATAGTGCAGAGATGGCAATCATCTCTTTGTGTCAGACATGTCACTGCTCAAAGTGCTCATTAAGAGGGAATATTTACCAGCAATGCAAATATGATTGTTGGTCTTATGGTTGTAAATTAGTTTTCATTTTAACTGTGTGCTTTTTGTGTTTCTGTCTTTAAAATATATTTTACTTCCAAATTGACTGGGTCTGGATAACCATGCAGATCCTTACTGGGGCTCCTGGATCCAACCCCGTGCTCCAAACTCTAGAGCCAGTTTTTAAAGGAAGGTTTTTGGCAAGTCACGGCAACCCTTTCATTGATGAGCTTCAGTTTTCCTATGATGAACTTCCAGGTGACAAGCTTTTTAAACAGCTTTTTATTTGGAGTTAATCCAAGCTGTTTTTCTTCACCTTCTGCCTTTAAAAGAGATAAGAATCATCATTATCATGTAACTACTCCCTTCAAAAGTTGAATATGAAAGTAATGAGGTATTTATTTTTACAGCACAGGGAAAAACAGATACTCCTGAAGAAAGAAAATGCTTTTAGCACGATAAAAATGGTTTGATTCTATTTCACACGGCTTTAATTAGTGACCTCTCTTGAATAATGTGTTGCTTGTATTGTTTAAGGATGGCAGAGCATTCTAAATTTCAGTTTATCTTCAGTTCTTTTATTGACAAGGTAAAGGATATGAGAGTTCACAAAATACAGTCAGTATTTGTCTGTGAAATGGAGTTTCACAGCACTAGTCTTTCCTTTTTCCCTGAATATTTTCAGGGTCAGAAGTTGCAGTCTAAAATATCTTCACTTTTTTAATATCCTCTGATACTTTGTTGTCAAATTTTTTGCTGAATAATACGCATATTAAATACTAAGAAGCAGTAAATTAATGGAAAACAATCAAATTAGACAACTTAAAACTAATGATCATTTTCAGTACAGATGATTAGAAAATTGCTTTTCTATTGTATGTTTGTTTCTGGTGCTAAAATAGCTCAAAGAAACTTTTCTTGTCATAACCCAGTTTATTCCAAGGATGAGTTTTTCTCAGGTGCAAATAAACCTTGGAACGTTTCCTTTTTGCAATTCCAGAGTATTCCACATCTACCAAGTCTAGCTCTGCTACTTCCAATTCTGCTGCTTGAATTCCTGCACCAGGATCAACATTGGCAGGAGGGGCCTGTTGGCCCTTGGAGTTATTGAGATATTTTTACTTAATGTTAATTTTCTGGTGTTTACAGTCACAAATAACTGTATCTGTGAAACATATTTTTATCCATTTAAGTCTGAAGCTTCTTTGTTGAGAATAATTAATAATAGTTGCTCATATCTGTGATCCCTAAATTATCCTTATCTGCCACAAACATAGCTAAGAAGAGACAGGGATTTTATAAATAACAAGGGGTAATTTCAAGTGACTTCACTCTTCTGATAGCCTTCATTTGTCACTCTCCATCTTTCTTCAAAGTTTAGAAATAGCCAAAATAAGGTTTTACTGCTTCATCCTTTCCTGGATTTGGTTCTGAAATAATGTGTGCAGTGGTATTGGATAATGTGTTGTAGAACATTGTAGTTCAATCACACTGTAAATCTGTAAAGAAGAAATACCTTACATAATATTTACCAGTAGTAAAGTGGAGTTTATTATAGCAACCAAAAAAAAAAAAATCTTAGAATTGTTGTTGTTTTCAAAGAAAACTACATTTTTCTTGGTCTGCAGAGTGTGTTGATAAAGTGGTGTCCAGTTTCCCAGCTGGTTACAGAATTCATAATCCAAATATAGAACAAATTGGTGTAGATTTTAGACACTTTTGGAGGAAGGTCAGTTTGGAAGTGATTTCCATGCAGATAAAGCAATAGTGGTCTTGTGATATGTGTGACTTTATTCTAAAAAAGTTTATATTTGGTGAAGGGCAACAAGTTGCCTTTAAGGGAGTGTTGATTTTAAAAGCATAACCTCCAAATTAGTTAATTGAAGTGCATTAGTTGACTTTTTTCATGTAGCTTCAAATATAATTCTGCTTCTTTAAAGAATTATTTTAAAGGAAAGTATTATTACAACCACAATGAAATACATACTGCAGTTCTGAAATAAAAGTATTTAAGGCTTTTGGGGGAGAGAGAGGTGAAAAGGAGCAATGTTTGCCTGTGAAGAGACAGCCCTGGTGATGTGGCTGTTGTGCCTGCTCTGCTTCCAGCACAGACGTGGTGGTGGAGTCAAGGTGACTTCTGATAACAAAACCCACGGGCAGCTTGACTTTGCCATCCCCTTGCTGGATTATGTACAAATGAAAATAGACAGGACCATGGTATTTATGTTCTGTAAAGCTAAGTATTTAAAGACATCCTAACAAACTTAGCTGGAAAGCACTGCTGTGCACTGGCCCTGCTGTGGTGGCAGTGCCTGCAATGCTTTGGTGCTGAGATACCTCTGCTCTTACACTGCCATTTGCAGCCCTTGCACTGAGCATTCTTGGCCAGTATTTGTGATACGTGACATTCTTGCGAAGTACTGTCAGCTAGAATTTATCGTGAGCCAATCCTGAGGGGTGTACACAGAAACCACAGTCCTTCCACAGGGCCCACATCCTTGGGAAGATGATATCTGAAGTTTCAAATTTTCTTTTCCCTATAGAATTAAAAGTATTAGAAAAATCCATATTTGAAACCAGAGTAAGGCATCTTGCATTACCAAAATAGACAATTTAACTTCGGGTGCAATGCTGGCAATTTCAAATTAGCCACGTACCTCAGTACAGCAGATTTCCTTTATGGTTCATGCATGACAGTTCTTTCCCACTCAGCTGTACTAAAACCACTTAAATTATTCTAAAGATCTTCAGACAAAAATGTTCAGAAAGCTGTAACGGCATCAACCATAGACCTACTGCTGACCTTCCAATCTGCTGAAGCTACACAGAGAAAAGATACAGACTTTGGGGACTGCTGCAGAAATTTTGAGGTCAAAAAAGGCTTTTGGTTTTAAGGACTATGGGCAAGGAGTTCATTTAGCTTAAGTGCCCTTTCTGAAAGAGGAATAAGGTCACAGGTTCTTCTGCTGCTAAATAGCTGCAGGTGGACTGGAGACAGTCAGTGCAGAAGAATTTTCATTACCTTTCAGAATGAGGTATTTTGGTTAAACACATGCCCTCTCTTTTCCTTTTGAAGAAAGAAGTGCAGAGTTCATGCAGAATGGAGACAAAACCTTATGATGAATTAAGGATATAAGACATCATTGTAGGTGTAATGCCTGAGCATCAGGACTGGGTTACACATTGGTATGCACTTAATGTTTCCAGCATAATTTAAGTAGTCATATTAATTTGCATTGTATTATTTTATTTACTCTGATACCATGTTTCAGAAAAGAATTATTACTTTATTGGATCATCATCATCTTTTGGAACTGTTCGGCTATAATTAACCACAGAAAGTAATGAGTTCTAAATTACATTTTCAATTACTTGTGACAAAAATAATCTTTAATTTTTTAAAAAATGGGTTTGTTCTATGGAAAGATTCATTGCTTTATCAGTGTTGTTGTAGTAGAGCTCTAGATTAGGGTAACTTGATTTTTAAATGTCAAATATAATTTGCTGTTAGAAACATAAAAGGTGTATCTATATTCTGAAGGGTAAAAAAGCCACTTTAGCATCACATACAATGGTGATGTGAATTTAAAATCAGATTTTTACTGACTGGATTATGTCTGGCAGAACAAAAGAAGGTTATATACACACATAACCCTATTTTGCACATATGGATCTAAGTGTGAATCCATGCATACAAGGCCGTATAGTAATCTACACCTCTTCTAGAAACAAGAGATTCCATCACTTAGTAATTCATAAAGTATTAATGGTTTTTAAAATGTGCAATTCCTGCTCTGTTGGTGGTTGACACCTCAGAGGTGTTCTGGGTGTGGGTGGCTGAATAAACTGGGACCACACCAAGAGCCACCAGAGCAGAGCAAAGAGGAGCTGGAGAGATGGTGTGGGGAGGAATTGCTAAGTAATGAGGAGGTTGGAGGGAGTGCATTTAGGGCCACCACTGTAGGGTAACACGTCCTATGAGTTAGGATTATTCAAAGTTTTCATTGACAGCCTTCAAAATGAAGAATTTTATTTACTCTGTTGAAGTTGAAAAGGAGTTCAATCTTTTTTCTCATCATGTGAGATGAGAATATGTTTTGAAAACATTGATCTCAGCCTTTGCCCTTGCAGTAGGTGTTTTTCCTAGGAAGTTAAAATAGAGGAGTAAACATTGTAATTAAAATATTCAAGATCTGAGGATTTTATTTTTTTTTATCAGTCTAATGTTAAAAGTTTTAGGGAATGTTAATTTAAAGGGGAATTTTGTGTGAGTGGTTCATTTCAAACCGTAGCAGCATAATTGTTAGCATCATTTATCATTATCACTTCTATTTACTGCATGGAAGCCAGCAATTACCTCAGTTCCCCAAATGCCAGCATCTGTAATATTTTATGTTACAACTTTGCCATTTTAAATTGCAGACTCCTTTGGGGAAAGGAGAGGAGTAAGGGCTTGGCCTGCAAAGTCTCTTATCAGAGTAAGAGGTTTCAGGATTCTATGCAGAACAATTTCTGCATAAAAGCTTAGATTTAATACATAAAGTTTTCAACATATGAACTCTCTGTACGTTTACATTTTTTAAAAAAGTAAAGTACTTGAAAGCAGCTTGAAGGCAAAACAATATCATCTCATACTTAAAGGTTGACGTAAACTTGAGCTTCATTCAAAGTTCAGGACATAAGTTGCCAGCCAAAAGTATTTTTCATAATTGATAGAGATTGATATTTGCATATAGAAGAAGTTTAGGGGGGGAAGTGGCATCTTTTGAAAACACTGGAAGAAAATGTCTGCTTTTCCTTTTCAGTAAGTATTAAGTTGGTTTTAGGTTCCTATATTTGGTTAAATTTTTCCACTTCCTTCTGTTTGATATTTATTTACCCTTTTTTAAGGGAAAATGTTACCCAAGCAAGTTATTTGGAGCACATTGATGGCAAAATAACACCTGTGTTGCTGTTCAGTAGCAAAGGTTCCTGCATTCTCTTAAAGAAATCCTTGTGTTTATTTCATTTTTGTTTGTCTCCATCTTCATTCTGACCTATATATTTTCAGGTTTTTTTGCATGCGTTGCCACTTCCCATCTTTTTATTTTTACCTGTCTTTCCTCACTCACACTGATGGTATAAGAAGCTGCATGAAAAATGTCAGAATGATCTTAAATCTTACAAGTGATGTTGTTTTCCTGGGAGCTCAGGTTCCTGTTCAGTGGCACTGCTGAAATCAAGTTCTCTGTCTGCAGAGGGTCATAAATTTGGTTGTTTTTATAGCAGAGTTCAGTGCATGTTTGAGCTGCCTTGTGTTTTTATATTGCTCACTAAACTTCCCAGGTAACTCCTTGTTCTTTCTCTTTCATATATTCAGTGCAAGCTGCATCTCAGATCTGGCCCAGACACTGGTTAATAGAATATGGATTTCAATTCAGGCATCCTAAATGAAAGGTTTTCAGATAAAATAATTGCCTTGCATTTTGTAAATCAGTGAACAAATAAAATACATGGGAGCGTGAGGAGTTCACAGAGGAAAGTAGGAAGAACTTCAGTGCTGAAACGACAGAGCAAATTCCTGCTAAATACAGATATGGGAAGGGATTGTTTTGGCTGGAAGCTGTCCTGTGACACAGGCATTGAAACTGATTTTTGTATTATTTTGGAGCAAAATTGCACTCCTTTCAAAAGTTCACCTTTCTGTCTGAAAGATGTCTCATAGGATTTGTCTCCTTAATCATTGCTAACATAGGAGATGCAGCAATAGTGAACTTTATTATAAATATATGTGAATCTATGCTTTTTTGGTGGTAATTATTGAAGGAGAACTTGCTGAGGATGCAAATGTGTTCAGATTATCAGTCTAAAACATTTTCTGCTGGGAGTTGGTTGATTGGCATTTTGTTATATGAGCTTTCTTACCCAAGTTCTGTTCGTGTTTCAATCCACTGCTCAGTGGAATGACATAATCCAGCTCTGAATGTCTGGGGACAGGGGTGGAGGAGGAAGATTCAGGGCAAACTTTCAGGATTAGATCAAGGGCATGGAATTCTGAATATTCATACATATTGAAAAACCTCCCATAAAACCTAAATAAAAGAAAAATAACAATTGGATTTTTGGATTTTATTTTATGTTGCTTTTCTTGCTTTTATTGTAAGAATCAAAAAAACTACATGGATTAAATGCATGATGTATATGTGTGGAGAATTCCACAGAAATATATGGAGCCCCTTTGCCAATGGCAGATGTGTCCTGTTAAAAATAAAACTACATTTAGGTGAAATACATGATGACAGGGCAAAAATGCTGAAGGACTTAAAATTGCAGTGAGAAAGGAAATGCTGTTCTTATCTTTCATCTTCACCCATCATGTCTGCAGATCTAAAGGTCTGCAAAATCTTTTGTCAATTGCTGTACAGACAAAAAAAATATATCAAACCATACTTTATAGAAGTTTCTTTGTATTTCACAGTGAAAGGTCTTAAGATTTTATGGAAGGCAAAAATTTGAGGTTTTTCTGAGGCTTTTGTTCAAGCATTAGTGTTTCTTAGCCACTTACAGGCTGGTACCTGAGATCAGGGCAGGTTTCTCAACTGGTTTGGGTCTCCTCGCCTGAAACAGAACTCGGTGTTGCAGAGCAGGGCCTGTTCCCACCCCTCTTTCCTCCATTGGACCTGTATTGCTGAAATCATAAAGCAAATAGATTTGGCATCAATAGGAATTTTTTTCAGAGGTCAGATTAGTAGGAACCTCTAAATGCTGTTTCAAGTTTACCCAACTGCAGGATGTCAGAGAAGCATCTCAGGATTTTTTATTACAGTCTGAATGCCCTGGAAGTGCTTTTGGAGCTCACTTTGGCTCTTAAATTTTCTGGTATAATCTCTTACTCAGTGCTAGCCAGAATGTAAATTTTTTGGTGTGTTAATAGTAACTTTGCATCAAGGAGATGCAATGTACATGCATTGAGATAGGCCACTTGAATTGCTTTAAATATTTCATTAAATAATATACAAAATAAAACATGGGCAGTCACGTTGCACCTTGGGAAAAGGTTCTTCACCAGAGGGTGGAGAGGGTTCCCCAGGGAAGTGGTGGCTGCCCCAAGGCTGGCAGAGCTCAGGGAGCATCTGGACAAGCCTAGTCCAATGGGTTAGCATTAAATAGTCCTGTGAGGAGCAGGGAGTCAGATTTGATGGTCCTTGTGGGTCCCTTCCAACTTGAAATGTTGTATGATTCTGAGTATAAATAGGTTGTCATTGGCTTGTACTTGTTTTTACAGTGTTCCTGCTGGCAGGGAGAGCTCTGGGGCAAAAAAAAGAAAAAAAATAAAAATCAATGCACAGGCTGTACAGTTTCTGCATCCCCATTTTTCACACCACTGTTACTTCCCTGCAGACATGAACTGAAAGCTAAAAATTTACCTAAAAATCATTTACAGCATATCCTTTTTACTAAGCTGAATTCAGTTTCTCTATAAAGTTGCACAAAGCACATTATTTGAACAGTTTTGGCCTGATGTGCCTTGGTGAACAGCCAGCCTGATCCTGAGAGCAGTGTTGTCCTAAAGCAGGCAGCGTTATTGCCACAGGGTCAGTGGGTTTCAATTCCTCCATACATTTCCCTCTGCCAGGCTCTTCCAAAGCTGTGCTTGAGGGGTGCATTGTCTGTCTATTCAGGCAGACAAGTTAGAGGTCTGCAGAGGTTTTGCTTCCAAGTTTTTAACTGTACATATCAAGACAAAGTTTTTTGCTCTGTGTTTTCTTTAAAATTAGTTACTGCCCCATAAGAAATGCCTAAATGGGTATTCTGCATGATGTTTTCCTTATATATGTAAAATCTTTTTATTTTGTCTGAATTATCATCTAAGTTTACTTTGTAATTCCTAAGGGTTATCAGATGATCATTAAATCTTGATTTTCTGTCAGGAAGAATTAATAATCTTGACTTCTGAGTGAATTTAGAAGCAATAAGGGATTGGAGTCAAATATTTGAATACCATTGCAGTGTTAAATCAGTTATTCATGTTTCAACTTAGGCTTACTGGTAGATAAAAAAATAAATTCAATTCATAAATCCTTCTTTGCATTTTAATATTTTATTTTTTTTTCTCTTCAGCTAGGTTAAAAGTGTACATCATTTTGGTGGGGAAATGTTTTCCTGAGCAGTATGATTTCCAATTAATTAACTTCTCTACCTAGTTTTTTCTAGTGTGATAGATTTCTGATCAGCTTTTTATATATTTATCCCATAGATATTTGTATACTTATAATGTACATATCATAAGTGTACATATATGCTACATATTACGTTTTTATGACTTTAGGCTTGGAGTCTTTACAGTATTTTGAACCCATATGTCATCCCGTCTGTCCTTTTAAAATAGCTGAAATGGCTTGTCTGTATTTTGTTGTTCCTTCTGTGTTTAGTCTGAGCTTGAGGACACAATATTCGGCTCTCAGGTTTTAGTTTCTCTGGTCCAACTTCAAAAAGCCAGGAACTTCAAACAAAGGTGTGCTAGGAATTAAATCTGAATCAGGATTTTAAATTCAAGATGTAGTGACAGTGGAAATGATTCCTTTTGGGGATAACGAGCAGGTTTTCTAGAAGCTACAGGACAGTATTTAGTCAGAAGGTTGGAATCAGTCTGTTTTGCTGTCAGGAAAGTTAGTTTATCTTGCTCTATTTTCATGTTAATTATTTAATGTCTTTCTATAAAAATTAATGTTTATAGTTTCTAGAAAAAATCTGTTTTTAATAATGCTGTGCTAGTTCGGAGCCTTTTTTCCCATTATATCTTTAAGACAAAGAGCACAAAATCTCACTAATTATTTGTGTGGGAACAGGAGAATTTGATGCACTTTCACCTGAAATGGTTTTGTTTGCATTCCAGGCAGGACTCAGAAGGGTTTGGAGTTCAGCACCCATGTGTATTCACAATGTTTGTGGCCACATAAAATGAGAGCATACTAACTCTTTGGTACCTTTTGATCATTCTTTGCTTAAGCCTGAACAAGGGCTGTCTTGGCTGATGCAGTTTTCAGTGATCACTGGAAGTTATAGCACAGCTCAAAGCAGAAGCAAAAAGATTATTAGGACAGTTTTAGACCAACTAATTTGCTGTTTCCTTGAAGTTGCCTCATCATTTATTTTTTTTTTCAAGTTGAGCAAATGTCATAAAAAGCAAAGCTGAAGTTGCTTGTGCTTCATGTTGTCAGGCAGTGCACACTGGAGAGACGTCTGCCAATCACTCCTGTCCTTGCAGATACAATCTTTGTGTAATAAGGCCACCAAAAGTAATACACACAAAAAAAGCCACCAAGTCACAAAGCAGTCTGTGCTGTGGGATTTTTTTTTGCCTTTAGTTTCTTTTAACTTCTTAATTCCCTTCTGTGTTCCATGCTGACTCTTTTCTCAGTTACATGTCGTTTTCCTCTGGTACACAACATTCCCAAATCACAGTGACATCTCAACAATTTGTCAAAACTTGCTGCTTTTCTTGGTCTGTTCTTATTTGCTGCTTTAGAGCAGATTCTGTCAGTGTCGTGTTTCTTTGGTGAAATCCATCAGCAAGCTAGTCATAATCAAATTAAGGGAGGATAATTAAGTTTTCTCAGTCTTCCACTTTCCCCCTGCTCCTTCATTATCCTTGCCCAACTTCCTCTCCGGCGTCTCGCTGAAGTTGATGGGAGAGGATCTGGAGAGCTGATTATTTACTTCTGCACAACGCAGGGAGCTGTTCCCCATCTCAGTGCTGCCTGAAGTGCCTGTGGCTGTGGCACGGGCAGATGTTGCATGGCAGCTCCAGGAGGGCTGGCCCACGTGTTCCCACATCTGCATCCCGATGCCCAGCGCTGCTCCGGGCAGAGCCAAGGGAAAGCCACATACAGAGGCCAGGAGGGACCTGCCTTGTCCCACTGCAATACAGCGAGTGCAGCTGCTCCCCAACCAGGGTGTGACCAGCACATGCACCACGGCTTCAGGATTAGAAAATCCTGGGCTACACAGAGCTAAAGTCATGGAACTGCTGCACCAAATCCAGTGCCAGTGTTATGGGGTTCAGCATACCTCACTGTGGCTGTTGTGAATATATCAGTAGTAATATTTTGCATTTGTTAAATTATGGACCACGGGTGGTAATTTTGTGCAATCAGCCTGAGTCCTAGTTCTGCCATATCTTCTGAGTCCTCAGAAAGGGGTGAAGATCTCCTATCTATAACTTTGGTTTATTTTTTCAATATATGCCTTAGCTTGTGGGCATATGTTAACTATTTTAAGAATGAAGCTAAATAATAGATGTTAATTTATTTTAATTTTGTACTGTTATTTATGAAGAAGTCTCACTGAAGAGTTCTGGCTTAAGCTTTGAACAGATTAGAAATGATAAATTGGTGGAAAAAAAAACCCTTTCCTGTTTAAAAAATATCACTGAAACTGAAGCCTTGGCATTTAAAACTGCTAGAGTATGGATGTAAATACTAATGACAAGCCAAAAATAACTAATGTTAATACTTATTATTTCTGAATCCCTGACATGTGCTTGCCAAGAAGCGGTGAGTTGATAGGGTGTGAGAAATGTTTGGAAGGGCTCTTGGAATTCATCTAGTGCAGCCTTCTGCTTGAAGCAGGGTTATCACCACCCTATGGAGTCAGCTGGGACTTGTCAAACCAGCTCTGCAAACCTGCCTGGCCTCCTGAGAAACCCCTTGCTCTGCATTCCCTCTGCACAGCACTTTTCTGGCCTAATATTTAAGCTGCAGGTTTGGGCTGCTGTCTTGTGTTTTACCTACTGGCTGTGACCAAGAAGTGACCATTGGAGTCAGATTTTGGGCTTCACCTTCAGACAGCTGAAAGTCACTGTTGGATTCCTTCTTAGCCCTTCTCTTCCCAAGAGCCAACAAGCCCAAGTCCTTCAACCTCTTTGCAGTTCCCTAAAAGTCATCTCATAGGTCACCTGAAAGAAAAAGCAAGATAAAACATATTAAGAAACTGAATTTTCTTCCTTTATTACAGGAGGAATATAGAATCTGTATGATAGGAATTAATTTGGGCCTCCTGCACAAAAAGTAGATTTTGCAAAGGCAGGGGATTGGAGACATAAGAATCAATGGGTTTAGTGTATTATCTGAATATGGGCAATATTAGTATTATAGATTAAATATAAATTCTGTAGGATAAGAATTAATGTTTAGTTACATCAGTTGTCAATTACAGGCAGGGAGCTTTTTAATTGCATAAAGCCAGACTGGATGATTAAGCCATTTTCGGAGAGAAAGAGGGAAAGGCAGCTTAACTGCTGGCTAAACTACTCGGATTAGACCCAGGATATCAAGGGCTAAGTGGTTTGCTTAAATGCTGACTCTGTATTTGACCTTGGATTTTTGAAAGATACTTAGTGAGATTTTCAGCACCACTGAGATGTACAGGAAATAATTCTACTAGACATCAATCACTGGGCTTTGTGTGTGTGTAAAACCTTTCTGCCCTTATCCATACTCATGTGCTACAGGAGGAGCAGTGATGGAAATAACACTACTGCTTTTTATCAGGGTTTCTTTTGTCTCTATAAATTTGTTGGTGTTGCCCTGTGTTGCTCTGTAATACCTAATACTGGAGTCAGGATGCAAAGATCATACTGCTTTGTTTCATTAATTTAGATCACATTTGAGCATTTAGAAGGATGCCTGCTTGTTCAGAGCAGGCTGCATCATCACATTTGGGGTTTTTTTCCTGCCTCTTAAACCCATCACTGTTATTTGGTTTGTCTGTGCTGTGTGTTCGTAAATAAGGCTGTGTTTAAGCATCCCTCATGCCATCTGTAAAAGGTGAATAATGTGGTCCGTAACTTTTCAAACAACTTCTTTATTATTATTTGTTTGGGAGGTTTTTTGTTTGTTTTAACATAGGTCTCCTTTTTCAAGTTGAACGGAACTCCTTAATATTTGCTGTGGTTTTGCTCACGCGGAGATGTTCAATCACAGCACCACGTCGTTACAGGATGGACTGGAAAAGAGATCCCCTAAAAGCTGTTGTGGATCGACCCAAAGGTTGCCTTTCCACTTTGGGGCTGCTCCATGGGCTGGTCACCAGTGGTGTTGGCCAGAGTGGTCTCTGTCACAGCCCCGTGTGGCACCTGGGCAAGGTGAAGGCTGTTCTGGGACCCCCCTCTGCTCCGTTTGCTCACACTTCAGCAGCACACACCCCAATATTTTCCCACTACTGTTGTTTTATTCTCCTGCCAGCCTTCTGCACGGTACAGAACTCATTTTATTTCTCCCATTCATCACTTTTTCATATAATCGCCGTTCTTTTCTGGAGTGGTTGGATTGTGGTGTTAAACAGCTTGGGGAAAATTAGATTGTAGATGTGGGTTTTACTGCCCTGCAAGTTAACTAATGTGTCATTTACAAAAGCAGGATTGTTATGCATTTGTTAGAGGCTTCAAAATGTAATATTGGGAGAAAATGGGCTTGGTGGGGTGTAAATTCTTTTTCTCAGTAACATATTGGTGTGAAGATCCTTTTTTTTCTTTAGAAACCTGAGGAGTTCTTGGTAACAGCATTTAATATGCAAAACAGTCTTATCTTTATCTTTGATCTTATCAGTTAGCCCTTGGCAAGCAAGTTAAAATCAACCTGTTAAGTGTCCTCACTCACCCACAAAAATCATGAAGCCCTCAAGGTTGCTGTTCCTTTGTTTTGGTTTTTCCAAAGGTTCTGCAACCTTCCATCACATTTCCTTATTGGATGTTTAGCAGCAGATTTAACCTGCTGTACTTTGTCTTATGGAGCAGAAACGAAATAATAGAAGTATTTGAAGAAATGCTTTGATTGCAAGCAGAGAAGGAACTCAGAAGTAACACAGAAGTGCCCAAAGAAATCTGTAAATGCACGTAGATATTTCATAACGAAGCCTTGCAGTTGCTTTAACCCCCTCAGTAAAGCTGAGAGACGGTGAAGGTAAATGAGAATAAAAGGGATGTTCTCAGCAGGTGCTGCACAAAACACTCCCGTGGTGTCACTGCCTGGTCTGCAGAGCTGGCAGGGATGGCCCTGCATGCAGAGCATCCAAGAGAAAATGAAGATTATGTCAGAGCTTAAAAATCTTTCCAAGGAGGAAGAATTATTGTTTTGTGTAATAATGTATTTGTCAGAAAGTTCAGAATTTGCTGGAACCATATTGCTTACAAATATCTATGGTTGTCCTAAACAAATTTCTAAAACATTTTGGGAAAAGTGTTGAAAACAGTTCAATATTACATGTCAGTGTTTTTTTAAATGATAAGGTTTTGATTCTTCACTTAGTTAAACAGAACTTCATTTATTATTTTATGACTTTATTTTTAGACCTTTATCTTTTCATTCAGATTTCAGGTGGCAAAGATTTTTTGAATGCTCTGAGTGTTTTTGAAGAATTAAAATTTACTAGATTTAGCAATGTCTTTAGCTTTAGTGATGTCTTTAAACTGCAAAATCATAATTGTTTCCAGATGCTAATCAGTGTTCAAAGGAGCACATGTGACCAGTAATGGAGATGAAAACAATTTTGACTGGATTATTACAAAGCTTATGAATTTCCAGAATTCATTACCTATGTTAAATAAAAACCATAAGTCATAGTTATCAGCTATTTAGAAAAACTACTATATCATTTTTTCAGTGAAACTTTGCATGTTAAAAGGCATAAATTACCGTTTCTCTAAAATACACACTTATTTACACAAATATAAACTTATTTTAAAGCCTATGAGGCATTTTTATTTAACTTCTGGGAGGTCCCTTCCATGCAGAGTTTTGTCCATCTGTGTGTGACAATGTAGAAGCAAAGGGTTGATTTTCAAGAGGCACAGTGAGACTTGAACTGTTTTAACAGGCCTTTTTCTGGCCAGAGAAATGATTGCCTCGGTGCCATCAAACCACTGCCACTGAACACCCACCGATGCAGAGTGACCTTTTAGTTTGCTCATCATTAAGCTTAAGTTTATAGACCTTTCAGCCTGATGCAGATTTTTTTCCAAGGCACCCTGGTGTACTTTTCCTGTTGAAACTCTTGAATCATTACCTATTTTAAGGCTCTGCTGTGCCCTAGAGGTGTTGTGACATTTGCTAATCCTTCCCACTGGACTCTGCAGACATTATGGCTGTCCCACGCTGTGCTGGCCTGGAAGAGCAGAAGGCTTGGGTTTGAACTATAACTCAGGACAAACACAGTAAATCAAATGGCACTTAGCACTTTGACTCTGTTTTACTGTCCGTGCATCTGTCATTCCAACAGTATTTAACTGTGTTCTTGTAAAATAATTTAAAAGCCTTGTGAAAATGCTTTGCATACTTCAGGGTATTTCTCTTCTTTGGGTTTTTCCCTTCTCTACTATAGATATCATTTCCAGCCCTTTGCAAGATGCTCTTTTATGAAATAGTTATTTGCCTTAAACTGAGTCAGTAGAACTCTTGAATATAAGTAGAAAGATTTGCATACTTTATGAAAAAAAAATCTCTTTAACAAACTTTGTAGTAAAGCTTTTGAAAATTTTTCATCAACAGTTTGCTTTTCTGTGACTGCTGAGTAAGAAATTCCAAAATCACAGATGCAAATTTCATATTTTTTTTAAAAAAGTATTTTAAAAAGTTCCCATCCTCACAAAAAACAAGTCTCTAGAGATGGCTTCCTGTATCCAAAGCCAACCAAACTTGCAAATCAGGTTGTTGAGCTGTAATAGAAGCTCAGGTTTTTTGCTATTTTCTATTGAAATATTAGGTTGGAAAATTGGAGTTTGCTATTAGGGTGTTTGGGGACATTTTTTACATTCATGATAAACAGTTGATGAAAGAGCCTCAAAAATACCTTTATTTTTTTTCTAAGAATACAAACAGACAAGGTAACATGTCCTTGGAGCAAACCTTTAATTCAACAAAACAGTGTGAGCTCTGAAATGTGAGTCACTGCTCCTGGCGCACAGTGGACAAGCTGGGCATGATTTTCCTTTGGCTTTGAAAGCAGACAGAATTCCTTGGCTTTGGGAGTTCTAAGGAAGCACAGGGAAGGGAAGAGGTGGGGGACAGTTAAAAGGCCACAGCGCCCAGTGAGTCACAAATAGGTGCAAACTGTTAACACACTGACTTAGTTATTTCTGAAGATGAAACCAGTTCAAGCATGAAACAATATTCCCTTGGATGGAAGAGAAGGAGCTTGTAGTTAAAACAGTTTACATACAGCAAAACATAATTCTAAAGGACATTGCCAGCTTTAGGCAAAAATATCTGATGGATTACGGTTATTTTAGTGGCACTAAGGATGTATTTTCCTAATCATTTTATCTGGCAGCAAAATCTCTGTAAGTTCCTACTCTCTCCCACCCCAGAGAGAAACTCCTGACTTTGTTTTCTTTCACCCAAATCCATAATTTCTTTGTTTCTATGGTAAGACTAGTTTTGGAATGGTACTGGAAACTAGATTTCTAAATGGGGAAAAACTGGAAAGAAAAAAGATGTATATTTTGTGGCACGAAACTTTGTTTTCAAGGCTAAAGGCATCTGAGAGGTGACGTGGGATTCTAAAGTCTCTTCCATGTGACAGTGAAACAGATTACCCAGCAACCCTCGTCCTTATTAGCAAGGCAAGTCCTCTGTGTTCTGGAGATGCTGAAGGCCAACATTTGTCCTCAGATGACTCGCTCCTTTTACTGCCCTCTCAGCAGTGACCTGTGCTGAGCCTGCTCTGCTCCCTCATTCCCAGCCCAGCTACCCTTGTTTCATCCTTCCTTCCCATTGCTTCACTCTGGAGAAGGGTGAAGGGCAGAATTGCAGTTCCCAAATCTTCCTCAGCTTCTTTGTATGAGGCATTATTGTCCCTGCTTCCCATCCAGCCCGAGGGAATGTGAAGATATTCCTTCAGCCTTCAGGTGGGCTGGTTTAGTCCCAGTTCACGAGGAGAAAGACCAAGGCACTGTGTGGTGGCTGTTTGGGGATGGGGTGGGATGTTTACCTGGTGCTGTGGGTACCCAGCAGTGGTTTTGGAAAGGCTGTACAGCTGCATTCTTAAAGTGCTGAGAGGGAACAGCAGGGAAAAATTAGTCTGATTCACCTACACATTAAAGTAAAACCAGGTGGAGGAGAAGAGTGGGTTCAGGGTGGAGAGGAAGTTGTTGGAGGGCTCAAAGGATGTTTGTGTCACGGTGATGTTTCATGTTCTGTGATGGAAAGGGCTGAGCATGGGAGGAGAGGTTTAAACAAACAGTACAAGCAATGAGGCTGACCTTGTCACTCCTACTAAGGAACTGAAGGAAGGCATTTGAGAGATTTTGATTATTTTTTTGCTTGCTGTCTTCATGAGGTATTTAACCAGCCCTTTGTTGTGTGTTGTGCTTCAGGTTCTTGCTGACAAAAGCATAAATAAGTGACAGAATCATCTAGTGACTTTGTTAGCTAAACGAAAAGGTGAAATACAGGCTTCTTTATGGATGTCGTTTTTAGAAGTTTTGTTATGTGGCTTGCCCAAGAATTGGGAAAATAGAGATGACTTTGTATTCCTGCTCAGTAACTCTCAGTTCCCTTGTTCAGAGTTATTTATGCAGCTCATTTTCAGTTATCAGTGCAGAAGTTGGAATATGGTATCAGTGTCATCTTAAAGAGAAGTTTAGCATAGTGTAAGTTTAATGTGTCTGGCAATAATAACTGGTAGAGAATGTATTAAGGAAATTAAGAACTGACAAAGAGGTCAGAGAATACAGGAGGACTGTGGGCTGTTGATATGAAGTAGTTTAACTTCCAGAAGCAATGCAGTGACCAGAGGAGACCTAAAACCATAGCACAGCTCTTCCCACTGCTCTGCACAGCTGCAGGATGTGTTTTTCCAACACAACATAGCTGGAGTTGCTCAGCAGGCGAGAGGGTGAGTGAAGCTGCAGGGAAGCCAGACTGCCTGGCAACAGTCAGCAAACAGGTAGGTGTCCATAATCAGCATCCTCTGTTCTCTTTATTAAGATTAGGCAACTAAATAAACTTGTTCAACACAAAAAGAGGAAGAGAGAAATCTGTTTATTGAAGATCTTCAGGAGAAAAGACTATGGAATATTGTCGGAAACTTTTGGGATGAGCACATTGTTTAGGAGAAGGAGATGATGCCTGAAGTTCTGAAGGAAGGACCAGTTCTCTGGTGTAGCCACCACATCATATCATTTTGCTTTCTTAGCATTCATGTATGTAAAAATGTTTATTCATATTAGGAGTGCTGGCATTAGCACTTGGATAGAGTTATTATTGAATCAATTATAGTTAAAAACTCATGTAAATACTTCTAGTTATTCATCTGTTACCTGGCTTGAGTTGTGGTGTAAGCCAATTTGAACTAACAGTGCTTAAAAGACAGCATGGAAACATTTTAAAAACTATTTTTTTCCAATGTGTAAGTAATTTTAAGATTGCCTTACTTCCTGACAAACCAGGGACAATCAACGTGAACCTTATCATTTCTCACTCTGGAGCTCCTTTCCTAAGTGGCAATTTCATAAAAGTTTACTACTCTGGTATTGAGCAGCTGAAAAGCTCCAATTAGTTTTCCAGTTTTGACATTTGTCCAGAGAGTGCAACACTTGCGAGTTGTAATAAGGTATCGTCTGTTAATTGGTGACCTCCAGAGCATTTTGGGTGCACGTAGTGGGATGATGAAATCTTGGTCACTTAGAAGAGCTCAACTTCTTTTTGGCTCTGTACTGAAGGGAAATTGTTATTTGAAACTTCTGGAACTCACGCTGAGAACTTGCTACGTATTTTTGTCACTAACAAGCCGTGTTCTTTCGTGTCTATCAAGCCAGACCTTGTCTTGCTTTTAATACAGTAATACTTTTTAAGGCTTATTTATAATGCATAATACAGGCTATCAGCACTGTCACAGCTCTTCGCTGAGTAAAGGAAGGGTTTGCAGTTATGCGTCTGGGAAAGGTAGAAAAGCTTGACCTCAGAAAGAAGTTATTGTGTATATAAGGATTTTGCATCTGGAAAGTTTTATCCATATTTATATATTTGCATTTTTTTTTCTGAGTAGGGATTCATTTAGGTAGTCACTCGTTTGCAGGTACTATTTTGCTGTATGGTAATAAAAGGCCCTGGAGTTTTTAAACCAGTTTTCAAAAAGCAGACAATAATAGTACACCTGAACATCATTGTCCCTTAGTCTCTACAAAAGAGCTGTTAAGGCAGCCCTAAAATACTCTGTGGGTTCTCAGGAACCATCTGAGTAACAGCTGGGCTTGTGAAACCACAAAGCACCTGCCCTTCCTCCTCTCAGCTCCGTGCTCTGGCAGAAGGAGCTGCTTGATGGGGAAGGGACACAGGGACAGAATTTTGTAAGCAAAATAGATCAGGTTCAAAATAGATCACTATTCAGTAATCCAATGTTAATTTCTGGGATCCACTAATCTGAGAGAATTGTTGCTGAAATAGCACAGGAAGCCTTGGAAAATGGTGCTTGTCAGATACAAGTATTAATAAATAGAAACTATTTTGAGCTATTTAGTGAAAACTTGTTGCCCTCTCCCAGCATTAATTGCTTCTGTAATTTTATTCTTTATATGGACATAAAGGGTCAAGTTCTGCTTTATGTGAGCACCAAGGTCTCACATTGAATCATAATGAAGTTGTCCGTGCTCAGCCAAGAAAGAAATTAGACTCCTAAGTCCCTAAAAGTTATTAGATTTTACTTCAGAACCTGCCATGTACAGTCTAAATGACTTCCTTGTATGAATTATTTTAATAAGCAACAGTTTCACATTCACATGCCTTTGGTGCAGATAATTTATAGTAAAAGTCACATGCAGGATCTGGTTATTCTCAGTTGGGGTGTGTAGGGAAGTAACAGGTTGTGGTGAGATCATCTTGCCAGGCTCAGAGAGGAGCTTTCTTTAATGTCTGCAGTGAAGGTGCACATGGGCACAGAGGGCTGTACCCTGTGCCAGCTGGTCATACAGGAGTGATGTAGTTTTAAGTTTTCTCATAGCATATTCAATGCCATTTAAATATTGCAAAATGCTGAATTGTAAATGTTAACCCAGGCATGAATAAAAAATGCTGATATTTTATTTAATCAAAAAATAATTATGGATATTCTGCCTTTAGTGTATTATTTAAAATATTTCATTTTACATGTAGACTACAAGTTATTGCAGAGTGGGTTTTATGTATATGTAAAGAGAATTTTTTTCCGATGCATAAAAAAATACAGGAGACTGACTTTTGCAGGCTGTAAGGAATATTGTCATTGTCTATGGAGAAAACCTATGGCAGGCATGTTGTAGTTTACATGAAACTCTAGGAAATACTTGCTTTTCAGGAGTGTTACCAAACTCCTGTTTCGAAAGGATTTCCTTTGGAGAAAAGAGCTTTCTCTTTTCTCACTGTCTTTGAGTTCATTACTTTCATGTGCTATGCAGAGAATAAAGCAGCTGTACATGGGAGCTGTGAGTGCAGTGTTTGAACTGCTAAGTGATGAGAGCGGGGAGTGGAGTGGGGTGAGCCTGCCGAGGCACACGCGTCCTCGCGCCGCTCTTTAATAAAATATTGTAAGGAAGAGCTAGAAAGCTTCCCCTTTGACTTTCATCTGTCAGCTTTTGATTGTAACTTTGTAAAGGGATTGCTATTGACTTCTCTCCGGCAGTTTTGGAGAAGAGGTGAGGAGCCTTCTCCCTTGGCTTTCCGTATGTTTTGTCAAATCGAATCCTTCCATTTGAAGTGCGAAGTGAAGGCTGATGTCAAGAAGTGCCTTCAGCACAAGCTGGTGCTGGTCTCTCGCGACTTCCTCCTCTCCTCAGAGCATGGCATGAGATTGGCAAATGATGGCAATGTGGCTGGACAGAAACACGGTTAGTGCAGGCTCAGCAGCCATTACATATCATTAGTGAGGGGAGGCGAGGGGCAAGGGGACCACTTGGATGTCAGTTTGAGTCTTTGTGAGGACAAATGCAGTGGGATGAGATGTTAACTTTGTGGCTGCTCGGATGCTTGAAGTTCAGAACCTGTTACTGTCTGTATTTCTTTGTCCTGTTTGTAACCCCACAGCCAGCTTTCAAAGCAAATACAAATTGTACGAGCGATAGTGTTAATAGGAGGGCTGGGAATAGGACGTTTTGGAAGCTATTTTCAATTGCATTATTTAGGAAGGATATCATGTATTAGCATCACACCAAATCTGTTTAAAACGTGAATATGTGATTTTTGCAATGTCACACACTTTTCCTTAGCACTGAATAATAGGTACAATTAAAATAAGACAATGTGTCTTTTCTGTCAGCAAATCTGGCCTCTCTGATGTGAAGTCTCTTTTAGCAGAGACTCTAATTTTGCTTTTGGACAACTGCTAGAAGGGTGTGTGTAGTCATGAAAGGAGAGACACAATCTCTGTGTTTTGAGATTTGGATTCTTTCAGTACTGAAGCAGACACAGCTTATTTACTCTCTGAAATTGGTTTCACCTCTCTGATTCACAAGCTATACCTTTTCACTGTACAGGAGGTACAATAAAGGTTACAAATTAGAATTTCAAGGGGAAAAATATCTGAATAAATGTAGTTTTATTGCAGTGGATCTTTTTTTCTGTTTCTTGGTTACCATTACTTAGTCCTGACCTTCTTCCAGGGTTTGATACATCACGTCATGTGTCTTGGTCCTTTTTCTGTGCTATTTTATAAAGTACTTTCATTTGTCTCATTTGGTTTAAAGCAAATCATACATTCATGTCCTAAATGTTTCAGACTAGTCAGAATAATTAAGTTGATCAGGTCTGGGAGCATTGGAAGGAAAATAATAGGGTCATTGAAGCATTCAGGCTCTAATGGGAACCTGAGTTCATTCAGATATCAAATCTAATAATTGCTTTACACCTGTACACACACTCCCAGTGAGCAAGTTCACATTAAAGCTTTAGTAGTTTCAAGACTGTTTCAGGGGAATATTAGTACTGTTTTTAAAATACTGAGTTGTTTTGACTTTTTTCAACTTTGTGTTGTTTTATAGATCAGTTACAGTTTAGCTGATTCTCCATCTTTATGCACTAGGAAATATTTTCATGTGGCAATTTCTTATTAAAAATATGATATGAGTGATGTATTGCAAATCAGATTTAATGGCAATCAGAAGACTATGAAGGCTATCATCTGATAGTTTCACTGCTATGAAACAATTTATTAGGCAAGTTAAAATTTACTTTGTACAATTTAACAGTATTCAGAGCCTGAAACTGTGTTAATACATGATTATGTGTGTAGCACACTAGAAGGGCTGTAGGAATAGTCACAGCCGTGATTGCTCCTTGAAAAAGGCAATTTCGTAAGAATGAGGTAAAAATCAGTATTACTTTGTGAGATTTTAAGGGAAATGAAGCAATAATTACAACTTCTCAGTTTAACTAAATTCTGTGACAACTCCCCATGAATGCCACTGGTGCAGCCTGTCACAAAAATACGAGTAAATTTTATCCCAATCAAGAATAAAAAAATACTGAGTAGGGAAACGACAGCTATTCATAGCAGGTTTCAGCAAATTGCAGCCTCAAATGCTGGTCACAGTGCTGCTTGTTATTGGAGGGGATTTGAACTGATGCAATCGTTCCTCTTCATCTTCTTTTTATTTTCCCACCTTTATAAGTTTAGTTCTCTGCTGAGAATTCAAACTGAAAAAGAAATGGAAAATGGTTGTATATGTGCTTGCATTGTACTGACATGAGGGCCTATTTTTCTCTGTAATTTTAAAGGCCAATTACCCTTGGAGGAAAGGAGAAAAATAGATTGATTTGTCTTGTAACCCCTGAGGCAGGCATGTGTTGTCTCCAGCTAAGGCTTTTCCACTGCAACTCTTGTGGAAGAGCTTTCCCTGCATATATCCCAAGTGGTACTATTAGCAAAGAAAGCAAAGTCAAATTAAAATATTAAATAGATCATTTAAAGGTTTAGGAATCTTATCTTACTGGGCCAATTCTTTTTTTTTTTTTTTTTTTAAATCTTTAAGGCCTGGAGTAAGCAGTAGTAAAATTTATTTTATACTGATTACTTGTAAGTGGGGTTTGCAAATCCATTTTTGTCCTATAAATACAAAACTTCAGCTCCAAATAGGGTAAGCACTTACTTCTTTATTGGAATTATGATACAGATGGCCAATATCTTCAATTTTGGTTGCAAAAGTGTTACTTTTATTGTGTGCCCACACTGCATTGACTGTGGTCACAGCTGGATTGCGCTGAGCTGGTAAATGTCATCACACATGCCATTTAGCATTAAAGCTTCTCACATTATTCCTTTTTAAAGCATTTTTATGTCTAACACATAGAACATAAATAAATGGGTTTTCTCCTGATGTTCTGCATTTTCATACGACTCAAAGGCTACAATTAACGGTGCCCAGCAAGCTGGGTCTGAGTGGCAGCAGAAAGATTAGACATGTCTTTGTTCCCTTTTAATCTGAGTAAAACTCCTTTGTGTCAGGGCTTAAATTCTTTAACTCTCCATATTTTAGACCTGGCTCAGTGCTGCAGTGCTTCTGGATATTAACAAATGTGTTTAGCAAGTTAAACAGCCACAGATCTTTTCAATGAGAAACTGTTCACAAAGAATAAGAAACCTTTTCAGAGTGGAGGTGCTGTGTGTTACCTAAACGACAACCAGCTTTGAAGCAAATATTTTGGAGCAGAACAGGACACTCCAGACTCCTGGAAATGACTCAGGAGCTGTGTCTTCCTGCCTTTTTCTGAGCAGGAACCGTTCAGTCTTTAGTGAGGTGCTTCGCAGTGTTACAGTTCTCCCTAGAGCTTTTTCTTCCTTCTTGTTTCTTCTAAAAGCTTTTCTTACTCTTCAACACTTTACAGATCAATATATTGGCAAACATCCCACTAACCCGGTCAGGAACATATTTTTTATATTATTATTATACATGATGCTTTTATAATTAACGTGTTTCAGCTGCACTATCTTCATTTTGGGGGCTTTAAAACAACCAACCAAACAAAAAAACCCACCAAAAACCTGCTATTTTTTTGGCCTAAGGGTAAGTTTCTATTTCTCCATCATAACATTTATAAGCTCAGGTTATGACTCAGCTTTCACATCAAAGTCTTGGCTTGGACCTAAACCAAAATAAAACAGGATTTATAGAATTGACCTCACAGCTACAGTTTACTTGAAAACTCAATGTTTTCTTTGAAATTGATGCTAAAATAACCTTTTTAGCTGCCATTTAAGTTCGATTGTGAAGAATTTGAGATTCTGTTTAGGAAGAAAAACAAGCTGGGAACAAGAAAGTGGTTTCTCTTGATCTGTTCTCATTTTTCGTTACAAAAATATGAAACCTAAACAAATGTAAGATGACCCAGTGTGATGGGTATAAAGGGTCTAGTTCAGAATTTGCCAGACATGTGTAGGGTGCCTGTTGAGATTTGAAATGAGTGTTTTAAACACTGAAAGATTAAAAGAAAGCGTATTAACTGTACATTTTCCCTTAACCCAGATAGAAAACTGGTTTATTCACTTGTTTTGTCTCTTTGCAATAAGGATCTTTTGGAAAGTGCTGTTTCACAGTCCTTTCTGAGCTGTTACTTTGGCTGTATTCCTCCCATAACTGGTTTTTACCTTATTGCTCCATTTTTTTATATATAGACCATTCATTTTGAAAGATCAATTTGAAATCAAATCGCACAGAGATGGACTGAACCTGAACAGAACTGAGGTTGGGAGAGCCATTTGCTCTCGAGGAGTGGCTTCTAAAAGCATTTTGCTGTAGACAGGGATGACAGTTTTGAAGCTCTTCCTTTGCCTGCCTGGCTCCTCTCTCAGTTGGTGTCCCTGGTCATGTCACAGGGACAGGCCAGGCTGTGCACAGAGCAGTGCTTGGCTGGAGCTGCTCAGGAGCCGCTCCCTTGGATGGACTTCCCTGCTGTTTGATGCTGGAGCCGTTCTGCTTCCACCTATTGCTCTACCACTTCCACTTTCCAAAAAGGTTTACCTTCCGCTGTTGTGAAGCTAAAGCTGATGAAGGTGCATAAAAGAAAGTAATAAAGTTAATTCTTGTCCCGAGTTGTTCCTTGAAGCAGTCGATAATACGCTGTTATATCAAATGGTATTGTAAGTTGCCTTCAGTTTTCCCTACGCTTAGATGGCTCAAGGAGAAAATTGGAGGCTACTCAGGCTAAAGGGATGTGAGATTAACCTGTCACAGTTTTAATCAGTGACACTGTATAGAAAATATTTAGTTATGTCAATCAGGAAAAAAATGTCACTTGTAAGTGACATTCACATTTTCACCTTTTTCTAAAGAATAAAGACCTGTGTCCTCATTATCACAACTGCAGTGTTTGCTCCTTGGAATTATCATCTGTTGTGACAGTTTAGCCTCCTAAAACATACTTCAGTGGCCAGCTTACTCATTTTTGTGTAATCATTCCATACTATAGGAAATTATCTTGCTTTTCTGGCTGTTCTCCATGTTATGGTTGTGGTACTTGCTGAAGTGGTTGGGACTGTGTGAGTATTTTTCCTTTGGTTGCTCCTGAAAACAAGATGTGTTTCAGGAGGATTTCCTAGTGAACAAAATTTTACATGAATGAAGAAATAAATGTTTGATGCAAAGGCTTTCATTGATTCCCAAAGGCATGGGCCATACAAATTTCCTTACAGAATGCATTTCTACATCTTTTGCATAGTCAAAACCATTACAAAAAGATGAAATTTTAAATATTTTATCAACTGCTAAAAGTTCTACCTTCCTCATGTGATCATTTTCATGGTAACTCAAACTCATACCTTCCTTCTCTGAGCATTAAAAAGGTTTTATTGTTGTCAGCTGTGGAAGGGTCAGTTCTTTCACCTTGAGGAACTTATTCAGGAGGGGAAAAAAAGGAGATTTAGTCAACTGAGGTGCCAAGAGCCCAAGGTGCCAGTTTATAATTTATTATAATTTAAATATAAGGGCTGTCAAAGAGAGAACGTTTCTTTGTTTCAGGATAATGCAAATTCTAATCAAGTACCTTTGAGGTATCGTTTTATAGACTGTCTTTTTCCATTATCAGATATCTCAGTGTCATGACCAATCCATTTGACTGCACAACATCTATATTATTACTAGCATTGATTGCTCATAAAAAATAAAGTTTATAATTAGGAGAGCATAAAGTTACTACCTGGAACAGTGGATAAGAAGAAAACGAAATGAAAAAGTCACTTAATCTTGGTATTGCAGTTGTGCAAAGTACTATTTATTTTTCTCCTAATATAACTGAGCTCTATATTGATAACAAGCTACCGAGTTAATAAATCTGTTGCAGCCATTGAGACTTCTCTTTTAATAACAGAAGTAAAGATGGATCATTAAGGGAAGGAAAAATACATCTTTCACAATATAGTTTTTGCTAAAATATTTCCCTCTCCCTACTAATGTGTTTCTTATTGGTTGTGATTTCTAATGCTTTATGCAGGAATGGATTTAAATTGGAAGAGAGAAGGTTTAGAGTAGATATTAGGAAGGAATTCTTTGTTGTGAGGGTGGTGGCCTGGAAGTGTTCAAGGCCAGGTTGGACAGGGCTTGCAGCAACCTGTTCTAGTGGAAGATGTCCCTGCCCATTGCAGGGAGTGGAATGAAATGATCTTTAAGGCCCCTTCCAACCCAAACCATTCTAGGATGCATACAGAGAATAATGGAGAGCATCTTAAGGGTGGAGTTGTCAAATTCCATAAAATTAAAATATATTGTCTAACTGGTTAGATTTTTTTTTTGTTTACCACAGGGTGTGTATGTGTTGTGCTTGTACACTAAGCTTATTGTGGTTTTACTTATATGTTTTTGCCTCACGTTCTGTGGTGAATGATGTGCATGTACCAAAAGCACATCTACAAATATCTTTTATGTTGTAGATATAATTCGTTCCCATCTTGGTACTCCACTGATTGCAAGGAATTGTTATAACAAAGTCCATGTATTTCTTCCAGTGGGGGTGTAAAGTTTGCCTACTCAAGATCTCATTCCAGTATCATATATGCTAAAAAGAAACTGCTGAATTGATTTCTCAGCCTTTAATTTTATATTTACTTCTCTTGCAGAAAATGTCTGTCTCCACCATGATGGGAAAAAAAACCCTGAAAAGAGAAAAACCTTAAAAAACAAATAAAAGAAATCAACAGTTCTTAGACTCTCTTAATCTGTGTTTATCCTGTAGAGTTGGCAGCCTTGAAATGATGGCAAGAGGCAGTGTAGTGGTGAAGGCACTGCTCCCTCTGGGAGCGAGTATCACTGCACTCTTTAGCAGGGACTGTCCTGGGGAGCAGCAGCACATTTCAGCTGAGAACTTCCCTTCTTGGGGTTTAGCATTTTTATGCTTTAATTTCCAGTGCCTAGTGACACTGCAACCAGTGTAGAGATTTATTCCCATGCAAAGCAGATTGACTTAGGGTAATTTGAATACTTTATGCATGGATAGATTCATTAGGAAAAGGAGGCAAGGCAGAACTATAAAAAGAACTAATAATCTTGCTGAAGGAGCTGTTAATTCCCTATAGCATTGGAGCCACTTTCATTGAACTGGGGAAGGGAAGGCTGATTTTGCAGAGCCCATTCAGTCTCCTTAGGCAGCCTCTGCTTTTTGTCTAGAAACAGATCACAGAGATGACTTTCTTTTTGTTCTCCAGATTCTTATTAATGTGCTTGGACTATCTCTGCCTTTTTTAGTTTAGAACAGAATCATGAAATGGTTTAGGTTGGAAAGGACCTCTGGAACTCATCTTGGCCCCCTCTTCTGCTAAGGCAGGGTCACTTAGAGCCAGTTGTCCCGGGCTGTGACTAGACAGGGATTGAATATCTAAGGATGGAGACTCCACAACCTGCTGGGCAACCTATTCCAGTGCCCGGCCACCTTCACAGTAAGAAAGTGTTTGCTGAAGTTCCGAGCAGCCTCCTGTGTTTGGTCTGTGCCTGGTGCCTTTGCTGCTCCAGCTGGGCACCTCTGGAAGGGATTGCTCCTTGCTCCAGCCTTTCCCTGCTCTCTGGCACACAGAAGCTCACCCATATCTTCTTCAAAGGATGTATTTGTACCCACGAGCTGTGCTGTGATCTCGTGCTTTGTGCTGACCCCTCAGCCTGGCCCAAGCTCATTCTCCTCCAGCAGTACCAGTGGCACAGGCTGTTCTCTGGGTGGGCAGAGAGAGACAAATCAGCTCCTTTTTGAAAACCTGCTTGCCTACAGTGTGTGTGTGAGCCTTTGTGCTTCTCAAGTGGCTGTTTTATAACACTCCAGTCCTGGGTAGGAGTTCCAGCCATCTATTGGGACATGCTAATGCTGTAGCAGTGTAGGTACCGCACTGATGCAGAGCAGCAACCTGAGTGTGACATGAGAGAACAGAAAAGTCAAGGTCTAAAGAAACAGTTCCTCCCTCCGAAATTATAAATAATCACATGGAAGGACCACATTTAAAAAAAAGAAAGATCTGAACCTCCAGGAAACTAAGTGGGGGTTAATCTTCTGCCCCTGTTTGTGTCTGGGCCTGTGTATATTTGCCGCTTTAAAATTTTATTTTAAAGGCATTTAGGAATGTGGCTGGTACTTGGTGATTGTTTTCCTGTGATAGAGACATATTTATTATTCATTGCAATAATTACTGTGTAATATTTTATACTAAAAGTTGTTCTCATTGCACAATCAGGAAATGCTTAGGAAGTGGCTGATTTAACTGTTCTATTTTTAACTCTGTACCAAATTATAGTGAACTGTGTTCAGGCTCTTGTAGCATCTCATAGGGTTTTCACCACCGCACTGGTCAGTGCATTCTCATGAAACTTGAAATGTGTCTTTCCAGGGCCTCTGTGTCTAAATTGTTTATAAAATTTTAGAGATTTTTACCCAGCAATTGGTGTTATTGTGTGCTGTTTCCAAGGGGACTGTGTTTCAGGTTTCTCCTAATGCTTTTATCACCCAGCTTCTCTGATCAAGAAAGTAATTTATTGCTGATTGCAGAACTCTTGAACTCAGTCTGGCAGCTGCAGTGTGAAACTTCTCTGATCCAGTCTCCTAGTTACTTATTTACATATCATTGGAAATGATTTTCGGGGCTGTTTGGAAACCTCTTGACATTGCATTATCCGTGTTTCAAATCTGGTGGTGATTTGTTTTTTCCTCTCTTTGTGTTACAGATAACAAACGAGTCACTTTGGAAAGGTCTCGTTCTCGCCACAACGGAGCAATTGCAGCTGTATGATTCTTCTGATGCCAAAGAATTAATGAATTGTTTTATTTGCAATTAAACGGATATACTTTGGAAAGAGTTTATCATACCAATTGGCAATGATCAGAAAGGAATACTGGTATCGATTAAATGAGATGATGTAAAAATATGTAATTTTAAAGCTGTTGCTAAATACTCCACATACTGTATCTTATTGCCCCAACTACCAAGATCTGTAAACAGTGTTCAACAGTAGGATATATATCTTATTTTCTTATGTTCTTTCTTTTTTTTTTACGCCCCTTTTTTTTTTTTTTGTTAAGCTGGCAACTCACATGAAAGGAGTTGGGGATTTCTAGGTTATGTTTTATATGGGTAAGAAAATACAGTTCTGTTGAAAGAGTACAGCTGTGGATTCCATTTGCAGTTCTGATTTGAACATGAAAGGAAAAAATAATAAAATTGTATGTTAATAAATTCAGAGATGAGCTGGTCTACATTATCAGAATCTTTTTTGTAACCATAAAAAAGCAACACATAGCCCCAGTCAGGTTGCTGAAAACCTTATCTCAGTGTAAAGCCTGGTGGATTCAGCTGTTTTAGCTGCAAGTAGGATATACCACATATCTACACTTTTGGTGATATGATGATGTATAGTTACTTCTCACTGCTAAAAAGAAAATAAAACAGAGCATAGGATTTTACCAAAATTGAGTGATGTCAAGGGCAGAATACGTTTTTAACTGTATCTAAGGAGGAATTTTTCTAATCATGCACTTATGTATTCTTTATAAAGATATTTGGGGGAAAGTATGATTGTCCTATTTTAATTATGCTAAAAAATACCTTTGTGTAGGTTTTTAGAGATGAGCTACATTACGAAGTTATTCAGAACTGCCTCTGAGTTTTTCCTCTGCTTCTCAGGTAAAATATGTAGCGGGATCTCTCCTGGTGGATTTAGTGCTGAGAGTTTAGCAGCTAAGAACAAATTTCCAACCTGGAGCACTCTCTAGCAGTGATCAGTGATTGCAGCAGTGTGATTTTTTGGGAAGCTCCTCCCGTTGTGCTTTGTGTCCAGGCCCCTTGCACTGCAGTACTCAGGTGAGCAGTCAGTTCAGTAGCTGACACTGGATGTTCTGCCACTCGCTGGGAAACCACAGGTCCCTTTCCCCCAGGCTCCAGTTGAATGTACAGGCTGGGTGGTGCCCAGGGCAGGCTTCACCATCCTTTTCACTGAAGGTTCCTTGCCTATCTGATGGGATGGAGGATTGGAAGTGGGAGTTCCAGTGGAACTATTTCATGTGTTTCTCAGCTATGATATTTTTTAAAAAATCAGGGTGTCGTAGATGGCACTTGTTCTCAAATTTATTAATGCTTTTCACTGATCAATGAAATTGTTATGAGTACTTTTATTGCCTGGTGTTATGGGGAACTTTTTTTTTAATGTTGTATAAAGAGTATTTGGAAGGTGAGGTGTCACATTGTTTTCTGTGCACAAACTGGTAGCTCTAGAGGAACATTTGCTCCTGGGGCAGTTCCTTTGCACTACTGCTTGAGCCAAGCATCTTTGTACAGTAGGTTCTCTTTGCTTCTCTCGTGAGATGCCCTTAAGACTATCTGACTAGTTTGGGATAAATTCTCACAGTTTCAAACTACATATCCAATTATTGTAAGAAAAGATACAGCTCCTTTTCAATCTAGTATTGAATTTTTTTTTTTTTCCAAAACTTGTCTTCAAACAATACAGGGGGTTTGCCCGTAGCTCTAAGCATAGGAATACAACTGAAGCCTAGTGAAATGTGTGCAGTCCACTGAGATTCCCCCTGAACTGTTCAGGGGGTTTAGTGACAAACTAAAGAGTTTTATGGTACTTCAGGACAGAAATTTGAAAAAAAAAAAGAATAAAAAAAAGCATGCAACAGGATTCTGTCTCCCTGTTTATCAGTAAGAGATACAAAGAATTAGATCCTGTTTTGTGCAAGGTCAACACCAGCCTTGTATTGAAGCATAACTTTTTTTTTTAATGGAACTATTAAATTAAGAGTTATAAAAACGTGCTTAATGTACAAAGCCAGTTTAAAGGATTAGGTTCATCATGTCTATATAAATCAATAGTGTATTAGAATTCAAATTTTGAAATTAGCATTTTGCTGGGATTTACTAGTAGTGGTATAATCTTTATAAGTGAAAACTCAAAAGCTCTGAACAGAATCTTTGCATGGTAGCAGTGATTATTAGAGCACAAGTTTTTCATTTCCATGGGTTATATTTCTTTTTAAAGCTCTGTGAAAGCTGGCTACAGATTTTCAAGAACCAAATCTTAGGAAAAAAAAGGCAAATCCAAAATAACATCATCTGATGCTTCTATTTTACTACTATTTTTTTCATATTTGAAACATTTATATAATTTAATGGACATATCTGTTAGGGCAAAAGTGTCTTTCAAAGGAAAACTAGTTTAGAAGATAATTTATGTAAATATAGGGTGCTCGTATTTATGAAGTCTAAAATATTTTCTGAAATTGATGCTGGTCACTTTGTCTTTTGATAGTTTTTCAGTCTATATTAAATTGCAGATATTTTTAATGTTTTTATTATTGATCTAATTTTCAGAGGTGTCACGTTTATCTAGAAGTGTAGAAGAGTAGCACCTTTTTCAGCAATGCACTTGCCTTATTTTCTAATTTTAAAAAAAAATGAAATATATCAGTTAAATTATATTTGTACTCAAAGTAATCCCAGAAAGAAAATCGCTGGAGGGTTCATACATAAATTTCTTGCTAATTATGTTTCACTCTATGTCCTCTGAGACATGACGTTAACAATATACCAGCACATCTGTTTGCATTCACATTTTACCAGTTACAAGTACTGAAGAGAGGGGTTTTTTTTAAAATGATGTTACACTGTTTACATTTCTTAGTTTATTTAAGAGGAAGATAATTTTACCTTTGCAACGAATTGAACTAAATTTGCAAATGTCATGGGAATGAAATGTTTAAATCATATACAAATATACATCTCTGTTGCTTAACTACTGGCTGTACAGATCAGAAATGTAAAGACACTATAGACTTTTTGCTCAAGTTTTATGCAGTTTACTGAGGAAAAAAAAAGTGCAACACGGTTTGTCATGTATGTTTGTTTGTGATTCAACAAAGACCCTTTCCCAGCACACAAGTGGTGTTTGGTTTGAGTGTTAATCATATAAAGAACCGATGCTAAAGCCAAAACAAACCGAGTGCCTCGGAGGGCACTGACAAACAGCTTCAGGAAATATTCCCAGAAAAGCTCTTCTGTCATTTGTTCTGGTTTTAGCCAGCCGTGGTCAATATGGAAAAACATTATCTAAAATTATCTGTTCTTCTTGAAAATTGAGATACAAATGCAAACATTCCCATCGCTCCCTTGTGTAAATGCAAATAGTCACGAATATCTGTATATTTTTGCATTTTTGTGTGTGGTATATGTACTACCTCAGACAAATGCTGTAAAAACCACAATATTTTCATGGTTTCTCTCCAAGCCACAATTCATTAGTAACCTACTTTAAATTCATCCTGGAATATACAAATGGTTTGCAAAACTCTGAGAAGCTGGCTGAGTTTTAGGTTTGGCTGGAAATCCTCCTCTAGCTGTTCTTAAGGAAACTTCCCAGCGTTCAGCTTTTTGCATCCCTCGGGCCAATCCTGCTGGGTGAATTTAGTCCTTCCCATCCTGAGAGTGACAGAGGCAGGAAATATTTAAAGCTGGTCAGAGTTCTGAGGGAGCAAAGTTACCTATGTCTGTAAATTGCTTCTTTTCCATGAAACAAAGGCTTGGCTGAGTTACACTTTACTGTTTGCCTTGGAACTGCTGCGAGGTGGGGCACAACAAGTGCTGAGTGGTACAGCAAGTAAAGCCCCCCTCGGATGTGCCATACTGTATCTGCAAGTTATTCTTTTTTAAATAAGTATTGTAAAAAACCCTACAGCTCTTCTGCTGCCCACGCATGCACACACAATGTAAATAATAATAATAAAAAAAAAAATAAAAAAAAATCCAAGAGTTGAAGCCAAATCCCTCAGCTTCAGGTGTCTCCCTTTCAGATTCCCCAGTGCTGCTTTAGTGCTCGAGGAAGGGAGTTGTGGGAGTTCTGCAGTCCTGGCACCCACTGATGTCTTTAGGAGAAGGGTAAAGGAGAAGGATTTGTTCCTGTAGTGCTTCTTTTAGCACTGTTTGAGGTGATACATATGCCACAGAATGTGAACAATAACCTATTACAGCTCAGTCAGTCTGCTATCATGCACCATTTGATTTCCCTTTTGGAAGTCACAGAACTCCTGATGCCAAAACAAAACAAAAAGATTAAAAAAAAAAAGAAAAAAAAGGTGACAAAACTCATGCATTTCTATTTTTTAAACAGCTCTGTGTTTGTATGTAATGTTTAAAATATGAATTTGATGAAATCACAGCCTGGCCATTGTTAATCCATGTATTCTGAAAACTGTAATAAAGATATACATAACATGATTTTTCTAGGTGCACCAATGTTTTACTTGTTTATCATTATTATTACCTATTGCATACCATCACCTCAAAACCTGGTTTTGTTATATAAAATTGTCACACTGAAATTACATTCCATTTTAGCTTACTGACATTTTATGGATTTCTGGTTTTTTTCCTCTGATGTGTCAAGTAGATTTGACTTGAATTTGGGGAATAAGGTGCCTTTTCCAATGAAGGAGGGCTTTCAAAACCAAGTAATCCCCTGAAAAGTAAATAATGAAAAAACCCAACCTTAAATCATGGTGATACCATTTTGTTTTTACATAAATAACAATAACAGGGAATCACTAAACAAATTCCATGGGTCCATATTTATTTTAACTGGCTGGATGCCAGTATAGACCTTTTAGGGCAGGCACACTGTAAGTCAAACAGCTTAATGTGGATGTTTTCCAAATTATCTCCTTCAGTCAATCACAAAATGATGTTAACAGAATAGAAACTTGACAGTCTTTTACCTTCAGAACTGTGTACTGCACCTTAAACAAGTTAATGGTGTCACCATAAGGGGCTGAACTGCACAGCACTATAGAGAAAGCATTGAATTTTACTCAAAATTCCAGCTGAACATAATTCTAGTGACTGTGATCAGCCATGTCGATACAACTTTCCCTAAGTAACTTTTTATATGTGGAAAAGATGTGCCAAGGGATGGTTGAAGGCACCATTTTATTTTTAATTAATTGAATTATACTTAGAATGCACTGTTTCATATATGATGAACCAGTGGAGGTTTATTTTCTTGTGAGTTTAACATGAAAAAAAACCAAACTTCTAATTGCCAGCTATAAATGTAAATTCTCTGATTGTCCTGACTAAGAAAAATGTAGTGCTGGTGTCCTGCATATACCATATTCTTGTTCCTTATCTTTAGGTAAGTGTTCTTGACTTGCTGGTGTGGGAGTCAGGGATTCCCATCATCCCTTTTAAGATTTTTGCCTTTGGGTGATTTGCAGGCAGAATTAGTCCTGGGGAAAAAAAAAAAAAAAAACCAGCAGGTACCTCTCTCAATAGAAATTGTTTCTGTTGGTTCCACACATGCTCAGGAAATCCTGGTTGTGAACCTGAGGCTGCTGGCAGGTCGTGGTGCTCTGTCTCACATTTGGGTGATTCCTGTGCATTTGGGCTGGGCTCCTCCTGCCCTCTCTTAGTTCCCCCACTCATCATCTCAAAATCAGCCTTTCTGCACTTTTGTACACAAGTCAATATTACTGGGCTCTAGTAAAATTATCAAAGCACCCAACTTACTTTCTCGGAATTATTTGGTAAGTACTTAATGAGCTTAATCAATCCCATTCATCAGATATGAAGCTCAGACTAAGAAGAAAAATCCAAATAAGAGATTGGGGTTTTTTTTAACCTGTAGTCTGTGAGCAAACACTATTTCAGTCCAGTTAAATTCACGAGGTGCTGAAAGGTGTTTCTTTGTGTCAGTGTAGGAAGGAGGCCAACCTAGAAACCCACATGAGAGGCAAAGGATGTTATCTCAGGCCTCATCTAACAAAACCACAGGGCTTTTGGATGTCACCTGGCCCCTGCCGAGGAGGTTCTGCCAGCCTGGGAGCTGCAGGACAGCTGGGGGGGCACAGGAATTCCCACTGAAATTACCAACCTCTGAGTCTGCAGGGGCAAATCATCTGAGGACTGCAAAGCTCTGAGAGGGCTCATCTGCTTTAAAAAGTCTGGGAGGTCTTCAGGAAAAATAAATAAGACCTGATGTAAATTAATTCTAATTCTCCACCAACCCTCCTGCCCAGGTCTCCAACCTAGATAAGTTACTCTTGCCACATTCAAAATGGAGATGTTTTAAGTCTTTGAGAGTACCAGGATGACTTGAATAATTAATTACCAGAGCAGCAGCAAAGTGGTGTTGGACATTCATGTCAGGCTGTTGCTGTTTTAGCACTTTGGTGCTGCAGGTGCCCTGAAGTTGCTCACAAGACTCTTCCATTGGTCTGGGGAATTGTTAGTGGTTATGAGTGGTTATGGTTTTTCAAACCTTATTTATCGTCTAGAGTAGTAAAAATGGAAAATTGCCACTTAAAAGAGATTAAAACAAGACTTAGAGAAAGGGGTATATAACATAAACTATTACTAAAGCTGCACATTTAAGGAAATTATGTTTTAGCTGCACCATAGCTTGATTGACTGTTCAGTGAAGTTCTTTTACTTAACTGGTATGGGATAGGTCAGCATAAAGATTTTACCTGAAATTAATTGAAATTTCTTCCAATAAGATATAGTTTTAATCTCAGGGAAGAATAATTTGAGAAGGATTTATTGAGATTCAAATAGTACCAAAAAGAGTAGCACAATATTTTATTTATCTTGTTTTGTTGAGCAGGTGATGGGCCTTGAAAGAATCAGAGCATCTTTTTCTTATGAGGGGATTGCACTTTTTTTTCCTGAGAAAAGTTGTTGGTTGAAAAGATCTCCCCATCAAATGAAAAGCAGGGAAAAAAACTGGCAGTGAATTATTATAGGTGAGAAACACTCAGGGGAAAAAATATCCAGCTAGTGGTTGTGAAGGATGTGAAAAGAAGACCCTCATCAGCACAACATTTATTCTTCTGTTGTAGCTTTCCCATTTTAAGCCAACCTTTGCAAGAGAAGACCCAGAGCAGAGCCCCTCATGTTGCCTGAGCCCAGGGAGCTGTTGCTTCCTCAGCTTCCTCAGTTTGACACTGAGGGCTCAGACAGGCAGAATTGCATCTCACTTATTTCAGCTTTCTCTGCACTGAATAGGTGAAGAACAATTTAAAAGACATTCAAGGGGTGATTTTTATACATTTGTGCATTGTGGAGGAGTTTGTGCAGTACAAGAGCCCTGTATACGTACAGCACAAAGGTGAGGGTGATAGAATTGTAGAATCATTAAGGTTGGAAAAGATCTCCAAATCCAACTTTTGACTGGATTTCTCCATGCCCACCAAATATATCACCAAGTGCCACATTTACCTGGTTGTTGAACACTTCCAGGGGTGGCGACTCCATCACTTTCCTGGGGATCCCTTGGGACTTTGACTCTGTCCTTAGCCCAATCACTAACCTAGAGCAGTAACTCAGGCTCTGACTTCAATTTCATAACCTGTAAAGTAACAATAGATTAGTGAAATTTGCTCAAGATTATGCTGTTATCAGCTTGACTTTTGAAATATTGGCAAAGAAATTGCTCCTTGCATTGACAAGATAAATTGGTCCAAATTAATTTTGTCTTCCCTCTCCTGGGTAGGACATGAGCAGATTCCTGTGGTTAGTCTGAAAACCCTCAGCACTAACACCTGTGGAATCCTGAACAGTGAATTGCAGTGAAAAAAATACTGAAAATAGGAACTGACTCAGACGAAATGCAGCAAACACATTTTGTTCTTGTGATCTTCGTGTGTTATTTAACACAAAAATTCGTATTGATCCACTTTAGGTACATAAGTTTATCGTTGAGGTATTGCTGCTGTAATGATATGCAAGTGTGTGTCACACGCACAGTGTGTTTTGGACCATGTTAATTCTCTCTGTATTGATTGACTCAGAGCTCCGTTCCTCATAAGCAGCAGGGAGTCTTGAAGCCTGGTGCAGATGCTGGAATGTGATTATGTTATGATGGAATGGAGCTTATTCAGCAATCCTATGGTTATTAAGGTAATGAGGATAACTTATAGCCTCTTATGACCTACTGGTACCAGAAGCTACAATAAGGTGTTAGAGGAAACAAAGCCCTACTTCAAGAGCTAGTAAAGCCAAAAGCACATCAATTTTTGTTAAATAGTGCTAAGATACAAAATGTAGCTTGTATAATTTATAGAGAGCCTTAATTAGTTCTTATTTGATTTTCAGGTCTTGTTAATATGCCAAAGCAGACATCCAAAATGCTCTTCAGTTTAGTGTTATTGGAGCAGTTACCTGACATATTTTCATCATGTTTATGTGCACTACAGTCAGTCATGTGGCTGCTGCTGTGCAGGTTGTGCACATTAAGCCTGGCTCTGCTGATTGCAGGCTGCTGCTCTGGAAGTGAATGCAATAAATGGCAGTTTTGCTGTGGACTTGAGAATCATCCCCCACCTATATAGCAAGTTACAGTTATCCACACCTATAGTTTTAATGAGATAAGTTCTCCATCAAAAGCAAAGGCTTTTCGTATAAAGAATTCCCCCAAACCATCTGCGGGGGCCCACATAAATATTTAACTTCATATAAGCTTTGATTTTTGAAGCATTATTAAATGGGTGTTTTTTAAATGGACAATATCAATTGTATAGGTATATTAAATTTTTCTTTGCCTCTTTAATACCCTTTGCATGCTGTTAGAGTATTTGTTGGTTTATGTAATTAATTGTTTCATCTCATTAGTTCCTAAAAGTAGCTGATTCCCTGCATTTGAATACTCATAACCTGAAACTTAAAAGTAAGCTTAATTGTGGTATCAGGTGGTTGAGAATTATTTTATAAATTCATTATCACAAAACTGGACATGAATTCTGTTTGGCAGGAAAGACTTCCAAGCGTCTCATTCCTGTGGATTCAACTAACCGTGGTGGAAGTGCCATTTGAATTACCTCCATTATGTTTGCACAGTACAGTCGTGTCACAACAATGAGCAATCTGCAGTCATTCACAACAACATAACTTAATAACTACTTTATTATAGCATTCCTGCTCAACTGGATATTTAAAGAACACTGGCAGAAAAGAGTTGTCTCCAGTTGAGGTGAGTGGGAGACAAACATCGAACTTTTTAATAGGGAAGGATCAACAAAAGGGGGAAGCGGAACAGTGATAATCAGCTGTCAGTCTGAGCTCTCAATCATGCTGGTAAAAATATCTCCAGGAACTTCATGATTTGCATGGGAAAGGAACATTTGGTATGGCACATAATGCCAGAAAGGACAGAAATAATGAGGAAGAACAAAACACATATAAAACAGTGCCATGAAGTGATTTATGAAAGCTGGTGTTTCACAAAGTAATGAAAATACATAAATGCCTCAGAGAGAAAACATAGGAAATGGTAGCACAGAGAGGCAAAATCTGCTGTACTGAGGAAGAAAAGGAGCAAGCTCAGAGCATATGGTTAGTTTTATCATCTAACACAAGGTGTTGCTCAGCTCTCATCCTTCACTTTGCAGTAGGAAGCACCAGCATGTTGGTCCATAAGGTTAACGCTGCTGCACAGCCTGGGAGAGGTGCCAGTGGGGGAGGGCAAAGGGAGGGGGTTCCTTCTCTCACTCAGCCAGAACTGGGTTCCAAATGTCTCAACTGCATTGTTCAAATAGTAACCAATCTCCTCTTGCCTGCTGAGATTTGGTGATCACCTTTAGGCAGTGCTGCCACTGCACTGGTCTGACAAAATTCAGTCCCCATCTCTAAAAGAAAGTGGTTCCTGAAGAGATCACTTAAGAGCTGCCATAAGCAAACAGCCATAGCTTAGAAAATTTCTCTAATGCAATATTTGACTTTGCAATATGTAAAACTGAAGGTAGTTTAAAGGATGTTTCTTAACTATGAGATGCAATTTTAAATATCGCACTTTATAAAATGTGGAAACAGAAGAAATGGCTTTGCCATGGCAATATTTGAGTTCTGTAGGACTTATGTATGTGCTGAAGTGAGGTGGCTGAGTGCTTCCTTCAACTGGAATTTTTCCAGAGTATGATAATCATAAACTGGAGTAGACACAAGTTACAAAAGGGGACAAGAATATAACTATGCTAAATAATTCAGCAAAAACTATTTCAGGTGCTTTTGGGGGCTTTTTGCCCTTGTATTCTCTTCCTAAATCATTTCATTTCAGTAATCTTACTTTTACAGCAGCAGCCATTTAAAGAAGCACTAAATCATGGGCGGTATAATCCCTTTTACACAAAGGAACAATTTAAAAAGGATAAACTTCATTTTTATGGGTTTCAGTGAACTCTATCAGGGAAGTGTTTTCTTGCCATTCATTTAGTTACTGTGTTTGCCTTGAGCTCACAATGTGTTTTGCCCTGTAAAATCTGAATGTTCTTGATTCCTGCATTTGGCAAAGAACTGACATAGCAGATAAAAGGTCTCTTGATCTGTTCCCTTGTGAGGTCCAAGAAATGATTCAGACTTGCAGCTACTTATCTGTGAGCCACACAGCCTGAAATCTGAGGGTCAAGCATAGCTTCCTATGGAGAAAATTTTAAAACAATAAAAGTAAAGTAAAGAGAACTTGGAGGGTAATAAAAATGTGTCTGGTGAATGCTGTCTCTGAGGTCTTGGTCTGTTTGGACTGTTAGAAAATTTTGGTCTTTGAATAAAACCTATTTATGCATATTATTCAAATACCTGGCAGAAAAGTTAGGCCAGGTTTAGTCTTAGATATTGCAAACTGCTGGGATTATTCACCTGACCAGGTTTTGGTTGTTGCTCACTAATGTCCTCATTATTGGTGTTCTGTCTGAGCCAGACTGATGAAGGTTGGTGCACGTGAGGAGAGGTGGAGGTCGTGGATCAAGGTAAGCAGGAACTGATGAGGATAAGCAGGGAAAGCCTTTCACATAAATTCTGCTGTGTCAGAAAAACTATGTTTTCAATGTAGTGCAATGTAGAATAAAGGAAGCAAATTATATAATACATAGATCTTTGATCATGAAGATACTTTCCTTACATAAATATAGTGATGGCTCCCAATGAAGACATAGCCTGCAATTTTCTTACCACCTAGTACCAACACAGCCATAATTTCCTCTCATTTTGATTTTAATCAGATTTCTTTCATGGAGGATCATTTGCAGGTGCAGGTCTAGAAAGGAGCAGGTGTGAAAGATCAGGTAAGATCTGATGGCTGATTTAAACCAAAAGGTTTCTGTTGAAGTTCATACTCTTTTCACCTGTGAAGCACATTTTCTTTTCACTGTGTGTTTTGTCTCGTGTTTTTTCAATGAGTGTCCTCAAAATTTCGGCTGCTGCTGTAGTGGCTCCTCCTTTGAGGAGGAGAAAATGGAAGTTATCAGTGAACATCTGCACTACACGTTTTCTGACTGTCCCTGCTCTGAAGAACAGCTGTTACCTGAGGTACAGACTGAACAAGGTTCTTCCTATGGTGTTCTCCTCCTCACAGCTCTCTGTATTTCTTTCTCTACAGGCTGACAGTCTTTTGCAGTGTAACTGTTTTCTCTTTCTCACCTTCCAGAATCATTTTGTGAACCAGCGAGTCTGAGCTCAGTACAGTGGGGAGCAACAGTCAGTTTTATGGACATCTCTGGAGGAGGCAGCATTGACCACGAGAAAGACTGACAGAACTGTCATTAGTTTATTGATGCAGCATGCTAGGAAACAGAATATTGACTGCTAAATGTGGAGGGCTTTTTACTTAGTGCAAGGAAGACAGCGAGGTAAATATGTGTGAAGGGATGAGGGGATGTCTGCTCTCTCTGTCAGTGAGCAATGACAAGTATTGCATCCATCAATGATGCAAGGGTAAAAGAAGCAGAGGTTTGTATTTCTCAGAAGACATTGCTTGTCCTGGCAAAATGTAAATACATCAATCTATAACTGCCCAGCAGTGTGTGATGTGAATAATTATTTTGGCCCCAATTCATTTTTGGTGCATTTTAACATGGGTGGAATTAAAATCCAATCCGTTGACTATCAGTTTTCACTCCCCCAGAGGAAAGAGCCCCCTGCCTGGCTAAATGTCCTTCTCAGTAAAAAGGAATCTCATTCACTATTTGTCAGTGTTAAATATATCTAAACCCACCATCTTGCTCTAAAACTGGTGCTTTTTCATCTAAAGCTGGGCCCAGCCTTTTTGCAGCATTTGTTGTACAAGACAATGATGGAAGTACCCAGCACAGAGACTGATTAGAAAGTTTCCCATGTAGCTTGTAGCTGGTTGTAATTTAGGATATGAGCTGCTATACTGAGATGCTGAAAACTGTAAACACTATTTGCATTTTGTTATGAATGTTTTGCATAACTTTAAGGCTGTTTGCTTTATCCCCAAGTGGGTCTGTTTTGAGCCCCTAATGTACTGTGAAGTTCCAGGAACAGAAAAATTTGTTGAGCACAAACAGGCCAGTATCACAGCAGACATGACAGTGTTCAAGCAAAGAGTGGTTTGCATCAAAAATGTGTATATATTTGCATTTTTGAGGCAAAAATCTACCTAATCGACACTGCAAATGAAGCCCATAACTAAGGCAGTGCAGAATTCTATGAAATTGAAAAGTTCTGTGTAATTTCTGAAAAACAAAATCTATTTTGCACAGCTCTAACTATAGCTAATATTTAAACCAATTTAATCATCAGTGAACTAGGATGACAGAAGTACTCAGAGCTTCTTTATCACTGTAAGTTTTTCATGTCCTCAGCTCTGTGGAGTGTGGAGTTTTTTTAACATTTCTTAATTAAACATTTATCCTATTTAATTGGTAGGAAAGGTGCAGAAAGATTGAGATCTGAATTTTAAACATCCTCATTTTAGGTGTGTTGATTTTTGTTCTCAGTTTTAGATGCTTAGGGAATTACACTGGGGAGAATTCAGCTCACAACATTCCTCTTGGAAGCCAAAGGGGTTGCAGTTACTCATCTAGACCTGTTGCTGTGTCACTATCAAGGTGTCTGTTCTAGAGGTTTCTTTGGAAATCACTCTGTGATTGCTGGCCAGAGTTTACTGAGAATTCCAGAATTTTGGTCCCAGAATTATGTCTTTTGAAAATACTCTTTTATGCAGAATGAGTTCTGTTTTCTGGTATTTGTGAGTCCCCCTAAATCATTCTTCTGAGATGGATACTGCCTGGAAGAGGGAATAACCTCCAGCCCAGAGCAGCTTTTAATTCAGTTAATAGTTATTATCAGTGCTTAATTCTTTTGAATTTATAATTTCTTTCTTATGCAATTCTCCTTGCTAGTGTTGATTGACTTTTTTTCAGTGAACAAGTGTTTAAATGACCAAAATTCCCCCACACATTTAGTCTTACCAAAAGAGTGGCTGTCCCATGCAATTAAACAATGTTTTTATCCCTAGTCTTGAGCTCATCTGCCTGAGAGGAGGAGGTTATAGGTGTGGAAACTGGCGAGGACTCCTCGTGCAGAGGGATGACTACCAGCTTTCTCTGCTGGCTCTGACGTGAAGGATTTCTTGCTTGGTCTTGAAAAAAAGAGAGAAAATAATATTTTTTTTTTAAATTTTCATTATAAAATAAAAGTTTCAACATAGGATTGAAGGAATCATGTTCATTTTGGAGTCAGTAGTGAAAGATCCTTCTTTCACAAAGTAATGTCCTTCTTTAAGCAGAATTTCTTGTGTCAAAGGTTCAAGACATTTTGAGATTCTATAACTGTGTAAATACATTGTGAATTCTGTGCTGTGATGTTAGGAGCTGCATTTCCAAACAATGTCATTAGCCTGGATAGGGGCTCTCAGTCAAATGTCAGGACTCTTGTCTGTGAGGTATTTCCACTCTTAAGTGTAGTGCAGAATGGAGAAAATAATATAATTAGTGCAGCTGATCGGTGTTAAATTTGTTTTATTTGACATACTGCAATATTTTTGCTTCAAGCCAGACATTTTGTACAACATACAGAAAACACCACGTAATCACAACAGACATTAAGGCTAATGGCAGAAAGGACCTCTAAGAACTGTAAAATGGAAGAAAGCAGCTTTCTAATTTTTGCAGTGTTTCAGCTGTATTTGTTATAATAATATTGAATGATAATTTTAGGAGAATACAGAGATTTAATCCATGCCATTTGCATTCATAATTTCCTGGTTTACTGGGCAGTAATATTATTCTTACAACTTTTCCACATAAGGACATCTATTTTTAACACATAACTCATTTCTCATTCTTTGCTTAGGAAACTGGGAGGATAAAATTTCAAGTCAGATTCTTAGAGTTGGTCCCTCTTCTTAACTGGCTTCTGGATTGTTCTTGTAAGGCTTTGGAGTCCCAAGGTCTGTCACCACAATGGAGTAGTTCTCCTTCACTGTGTGGATTCATTGGTTTTTGTGCTGAATTCATCCCATGAGCTGAAGAACCACCATAGAATGAGAGAGTGTGCTGAGCTGGAAGGGTCCCAAAAGGACCAGAATCCCAACTCCTGGCTCTGCACAGCCCCAAGAATCCCACCCTGTGCTGAGAGTGTTGCCCAAATGCTGGGAGCAAAACATTTGCACAATAATGTCAATGAGACATTTGCAAGTGACTTCTTTTGTTCAAGGACAGAGGTGCAGGAAGAGTATCCTGAACGCTGGACAGAGAATGTTTGGTTTGATCTTCACCTTCTCCTAACACAGAGTCTCTCTCTGTCTCTCTGATAGGGGCTCAAATCATTAGCAGTCAAATTACTGTGGCTGCCTCAGGGGAAAATATTCAGCGAAGGATTTAAGAATCAAAATGGTTTGCAGAGACATCTGCAGCTTATTTACAGTTTTGAAAGAGATCTTAAAGGCTTAATGGACTTGAGACTGAACTACTCTTTTGTCTGCCCTTGTGGGCCATGCAAATTAAATATCAGATATGCTGGCGAGGCACTGGGGAAGAAATGGCAGAAGAGGAGGAAACCTCCATCAGCACTGCCTGTTTTTATATAAATAGACTTTGCTCTATCTGCCTGTCAGTCAAACATCCTCCACTAGATTCACATAAGAAACATTTATGTATGCCTAACTTAACATTTTACCTTGCTATGGTGCACTTGGATTGAAAAACAAGGCTCAGCTCTTCCATTTGATATTGGGGGAATGCAATAATAGTGGGAGAGGACAGTTGCTGAACCAAAGAAGCTGCTCAGACAAGTAAACACAGTTTTCCTTCCCACATTAACACATCAGTGTAATTACACTGATAATGGGACAACTGTCAAATCCTCACCTGTGACAGCTTTCTTGGGATCCCTTTCAGGTTACCATTTCCACTGTAGGGAGCCAGCAAGCTTCAGGAATTCCCTGGTAACAGAAAATGTTCTGGAGCAGAGTGATAGCAAATGGTTTGACTCTAAGGGATGTGAGAAAAGGTATTATATATTGAGAACACTTATGCAGAAGTATTTGTAAAAATAATTCCAGAAAAAGCCTGTTTCTATGACTTGAAGTGAATGTCACAAGAGGAAATTTTCAAAGGATAGATTCAAATCTCTTCAAATGTTTCCTCTAATATAATTTATTACATTGGCATTTGGGGAATTACTGCTTTTGTTTTCTCTTGATGTGTGTTTCAAAATGTGATGCTATTATCCACATTTTCAGTCGATAACATGACATCTTGAGACATCATTTCTGAGACCCAGTGATGACCAGAATTTCAACCATCATTATCTTGGAATATCGACAAAGGACAGCTATATCAAGTCAAGCATCATCCCCTTTGCCCAAATGTGCAGGCCAAACTGCGGAGCTCTGGTAAACACCACAGACTGGTCCTTTAAGAGACTCTGGAGGAGCCTGATGTTTCACTGCCATGCCTTTAGGTTTGCTCACATGAGCCTTCCCTGAGTGCCTGTTAGCATTTGTTGCTCACTCTGGGGCTGAGGAATGGGCTGTGGTGTCCTGACCTGAGGCTCACCCGGGGTTGTTCTATCAGCCTTGAGGACACAGCACTATTGACTGGCTGTCCCGAGGTCATTTCACTGAGCTGCATTGCAAACTGGTGCCAATATGTTTGACCAGATCCATCTCAGAGCTCTTGAACTCCCTGAGACCAGTGAAAACAGAGCCTGTTTGGATCCTACTGACCTTTCCTTTGCTGAGAGTGTTTGGCCAAGCAACAGACAGGCCGGCAAAGAAGGCAGTAATGCACTTTTTAATGTATAGAAAAGGCTATCAATGTGCAGACATTAAACTCTGTCATGTCTAAGCCTTGCTTTCAGGCAAGGCTGTTGCCTGCATAGCTGTGGCACAGGAATGCTGTAAGAGCAGCAGGGCTTCTGTGCTCCATTGCTGGAGATGTGTTTCTGTTGCTTGCAGAGGTTTTTATTGCACTCCATTTCACCGTGGGGAGGTTGGTCAGAGGCCAGGGGAGGGCGTGAGCTGGGGAGCACAGCTGGGTGCTGTTTGCACTGTGTACTATTGCTGCCACTGCTCCACAAAATTGTTTAATGGTGCCAGGAGACCCCCGTGAAAGTGAGAAATCTGAGGCAGACCAGTAATCATCCTTCTGGGAGAAGGAAGAGATCCCTGCTCAGTGGAACCCAGTAATGTGAGGGTTATGGCTTCTGTAGGTCCCTCTGACTGTGAGGGATATGAACTGGAAAAGCCAACATGGACACTGGCAGATTAAAACAAACTAACCCCTTCTTTATGTAGCTGTTCCATGGCTTTTAATGGGAATGATATGTGGATGGTGCAAACCTGCACCAGGAGCTGCTGTAATAGGGATAATATATCCTATAGATAAACATAGCAAAACATCTTACAGAAAGCATGCACGCTGCTTTGTGATTCTGTGTTATAGCTTTATGGACTTTTCATAGGAATTTGTATTACTAGCATATTAAATATATGTCTAATTACTTGTATTTTAGTGGCTGTTGACAGAATTTATTCCAGCAGCTCTATTTACTCATGTATGAGAGGAGAGACTCTATTATCTCCTGCATGCAAAGACTACATCTGTTTTTGTTCCATTCTGCTGCCATGTAGCTTTAGTATAGCAAGTAGGAGTTACTTCATTCTGTCAGAACACATAATCATCCCAGGTTAATTCAGAACTTTCCTTCTTTCTCCCAGCATTACCCTTTTACATCCACTGCTTCCTTTGTTTTGGGTCACTGGGCCAGGTTTACTGTCTTGTTATCAGAGTTTTACAGTTCACAGTCTGAAACCCCTCCAGTTCTTAACAGATGTTGCAGACAGGAGATATTTAACCACTTGTGCTGCACTGGTAAATAGAGCCATCATGGCAGAAGGTGAAGAATTGCATTCAGAAATACAAATGCCATGGCAAGATATTTTACTAAGGCTCATTTTAAAATTATTTGAGGTTTAGAAAAACTATAGTGCACCTTTCCATTGTTTGCCTTGAGTTGTCTTTGGGATTTCAGTCCCACTGCTTTTAGAGGCTCTGACCAGATCCAGCAAGTAACTAACATAGCTCTAAGCATTGTGCTTGACAGAACTGTGTATCAAGCCTAGTTCATCAGTCTGAGCAAAATGATGGTGACTGTAAAGCCCCAGGACTATTGGTCTAGTACAGATTTTATCTGACCAAATCTCATTTTGTAGAAGATCACTCCAAATCTTGACATCAGACCTGAAACCTGCTAAATCTGTGGGATATTGATGAATCTAAAATCCAGGGAGAATTTATGACTGAAACCATTTCTAATAATAGGACCAGAGACTTATTGTTTCTATATAAATAAATGTGTCAACACGGTTTTGTGCAACTTCATCCAAAACTGTGATAGCAGCTCCTTCCCAGGGGATGCAAAAAGTCCAAAGCAGTTCATCTCTTGCCATCACTTGTTCACCAGACTTCTCTTCTGTCATCCTAGTCCCTATAGTTTTCCTATTGTTTTTAGCATCATTTTAGCTTAAATGTCAACACTAGTAAAACCTAAAGTTTTGTTTTGTGGACAAATGCCTAGAAGTAAAGATAAGTAGAGAGAATGGAACTGGTGTGTCACCCAGTTCTTGTAGTTATTCCAGTATGGCATTCTCCAGTCAGCTATTTGATTTCTCAACTTAGAATGTTCACCATATGTTTCCATAAAGTTTAGCCAAGCTACCCTCTGAGTAGAGCCTGTGGACCATTAATAAAAGGTAAGTAAATAGTAGTAATAAGTAATAAGGATCTTTCAGTGATGACTTCCCTTGTGGCAGAGCTTAACTATTCCTTACCTTCTGGCAAGCACAAACGATGAAACAGAGGAAAGTGATATATGAGGAACAGGTGTAACATCTGTACTCTTGAGCTGTTTGACATGCTTCTTACATCTGCATTTGATAGAAGAGTAGAAATTATTACTTATCTTGGCAAATTGGATGTGAGAGGTAATTAGAACTGTATCCCCTGGAAATTTCATGAGCTTGTAAAATGAGTGACAGAACTTTACATTTCCACTTCATGTATTCAAATGTAGTTGAGAATTGCCATGACCCTTTTAGTGGTCTAATCTCTACAAACTAGAAAATGTAATAATCTTCAGGATCCTGTTAGATTAGGACTCATTGCTCTTTGCCAGGGCTGCTTTCTGGTGGATAAATAAGCCATCAAGCAGACACAGCCTGAGATTCCAGAGAGCTGGGCTCAGATTGCTGCAGTGCTGTGACCTTAGGGCTGGATGCACTGGGTGTGTTGTAACCTGGAGGTGTGAGTTCAACAGCTCTGAGGTAAGAAACCACCCTCCTGTGCAGGATGGGAATTAGAACTGGAATTTACAATAGTCAGCACAAAGAAGAGGTATCATCCACGTTGGTCAATAGGAAATCATCAAGAGGGGGATGTGTGTTAAAACTTAAATTCCTTGTGAGTTTGAGTCTAATCCTGGTATGAGGTTGCGTATCTTAGATCGGAATCTTAGTTGGAGTTGAATAACTGTGTTGTAATCTCAATATTCATCATTATTTTCTCTTACTACACATCTAAAAATGCATTCCTGCTTCCTACTATCTCCTTTCATAGAACATTGTGGCCCTATCATTTCCTTGGGTGGGGGAAATAATCTTCACAGAAGTGGGAGGTAACATTATCCTAGCTTTGTGTTAGCATTCCTCTGGAGAACTCCAGGCTCATGCTCGTGTTTCCCACTCCATGGAATATGTTTATTCAACACCTTTTTTTCCTTCCACTGCTGAACTGCTGTATTACAAGAAGCCCTAACTAGCTACTTTTACTCTGGTGAGCTGCTGTGCTTGCTGAGTTTCCCACAGAGCATGATAATGCATGTAAAGTATGGCCAGGAAAAGCCCACTGGGAAGTGTTGCATAGAAGGGACAGACAGCCTGAATGGTTTGGATGTGATGCCTGTGCTGAGCCTCCCAGCCCAAAAAGAGGCAGCCTTAAGTATGTGGTCCTTGTAACTGTGAGGAAATGCAGGATTTTACACACTGTAGAACCCCCAGTGATCACCAGTGTTATGAAGATGAATAGAATAAAAGTTGTAAATTTTAAACAGATGAACTACAGCAGATTTGATTTCTGCTTGTGATGCTGTTATAGCCAGAGAAAACAAAGCTTATGCCATTGTATGGATGCTGTGTCTGTTCTATAGGTAATTTGGAAGAGGTCAAGGCTAGATGGGACTTTGAGCAGCCTGGTCTAGTGGAAGGTGTCCATGTCCATGCAAAGGGGGTTTGGACTGGATGCTCTTTAAAGGTCCCTTCTAGCTCCAACCATCCTATGACTCTATGACTTTCAGACTCTGATGTATCTCCTCTGGCACCTCTTACAGCTGTCATTATAGGGAAAAATATGAAAGTTAGCTACATTTCCTGAAGTTGCACTTGGCCTCCTATTTCTCCAATTTTCTCTATAGCATCTCTAGGAAAGGGATGGAGGAAAAAGACCTGACCATTCCGAGAAAAGGAGAGCAGTTGCAGTAGGGACACAGTTTGCCCACTGTCCAATTTCCAGTTCTGTATCTATTGTTCCATTAAATCTTTAATGCAAAAGCTTCATATGCTTATCTGGTTGATTAAGTATACACTATCTTCTTTCATCTTCATCATTAAAGTGACAGTAATTACACAAAATTGAATGCATGACCTCTAAGTGTTTGCCCCAGTAAGTACACCAGAGAAGGACTGGTTACACTCTAATCTGCTCTCATCAAAGTCACAAAGATTTAGTTCTTCCAACACAGAGACAGCAAATCACATAAAAAACAAAACAAACAAAAAAAGGTGTAGATAATTACCATTTATTGCCTGCAATACAAATCAGGTCTGAATTCTCTATCTGTGTTGGCATGAAAAATAACCACTACTCAGAGGAGCAAAAGGTGATGACCCACCAGTTAATGAAGTGTCAAAATGAAGCCAGGAGAAAGGATTGACTTTCCAAGTCAATGAAATGTACAAGGAAAAATAAAATGGTAAATTTGTTTGTTTGTTTTCCAAGATTAACACTAATTTAATTTATTTTTTTTATTTGCTGTTGTTCATTAAGTCCTGCAGAATAATCTAAACCCAAAAATTTTTGTGAAAAATTGTATCACTTTGACAAAGCTTAAAAATATAGGCAACCCCTGATATTATTCAAATAGAGAGCTCTTCTACTTTTCTGCTCCTGTCAGATTACAAGTTTCAGATAGAACTGACTCTCTTATGGATGAAGTCAGACAGCACTGGCTGTGTCTGTGAAATCATCCCCCGGACTGTGACAGGCTGTGGTATTACTGCTGCTGCTTCCCCACAACCATCCAGTTCTGCTTGGCTTTGTCAAGAAGGGAATGGAGTCAGACCCTGTTTGTTTTCAGCACAAGAAACAATAATGTCACTTTGAGCGCTTCTCAGGCAAATAGCTACATCTGTATTTAACATTTTGACCTCCATGTAATTGGGCCTAATCAATCACTAACTTTCAATTTAAACATTCATGAAAACTAGTAAAGTGCTGTTCTTCCAAATATTTGTCTGATAGAGCAGCTTTTATTTAAATTATTGCAAGAGAAGCTATAGTGTCATGGGTTAACACCTAAGCTACTTTTCGCGAATACAGAAGAAAGAAAGTTTATTTGCTTTAGCTTGAAACTGTTTCTACTGGCTGCTACAAAAGTTTTGTTTGCTATGTGACAATTTACTCCTTTGGTTGCTAACTTGAATCAGTTGGCACATAATGAGATCAAGTAAGAGCTCAGCCTTAAGCTGTCTGTCTGTCAGCATATGAGCTGTTCTGCCATGGAATAGGAACCAGCAGTGCAGCTTGGATAAATCAGCTTTTGCAGTTGTCATTTTCCTCCTATATAGGGACTTTATGTTAGAAATATATTGTCTAGATTAGGCACGGATTGATAGCTGTACTCTCCAGGAATGATAAAGAAATATCAGGGATGATCATTATCCACACAGGCAGCTGCTTCTGGCCAGTCACTGCTTCATGTTCCATGGGAATAGCTTTTACCCATCTCGTTCCATAGAGCTGAGCTCGTGTGAGAAGCAGGGGAAAATTGCATCAGGGAGTGCTTTGTAGTGGGGCTGGGCAGCTGCCTGAACAGAATCTGGGAGAGCAGTGCACTGGCTGCACACAGTTCCTTACCAGCTTTAAGGAAACAAGAAGGGAACATCAGATTTCATTCAACAAGAGGTAAAAGGAAAGGGCATTAAAAAAAAGCAAATAAAAGAATAAAATTCAGTCTCTGCAAAGCATTGTGAAATGCAGGACTAAAGCAAAGGTTAAAATTGGAAGGTACAATATTGTACAAATCTTAGCCTCAGTTTCAATGCCAGTGCATATCAGAGCAAATCAAAGCTGCTGTAATTGAAATGGTGGCAGTCATACACCGTGGAGTGTGAATGGCTCTTGTTCTCTGGGCCCAGCTGTGCCTGGCAGGGTCACACAGTGCACAGGAGAGCAGCGTGGCTCAGAACTCCCAACCAACAGATGACAGAGCCTGACCCAGGAACTGAGTAAGTGTGGCTTCTGTTTTGAATTTTCATAACTTTGCTCTTACATCACGTCAGTATTTGTGGAAAGACAGAGAAAAAGTTTCTATTAAATTTCTCTTTGAAGGTATTTCATATTGTCATGTTCTGGTTTATCTTGATCCATCAGATCAGACCTCGTAATGTCTCCCTTTCCAGCTGCCTTGCCTTTAAATCCTGTCAGAAAAGCTAGAATTAAAGGACTTCTGTTCTTTTAACCTCCTAATGAAGGCAAGAAAGACCACTGACAAGTTTGTCTGCAGTGAAATGTGCTAATGGTGGTGGTGATGTATCAGATTACTAATGCTGTGGCCATAATATTTCATAGTATTTTACTGCCAGTGACTCTTCCATTCCTGTTACAGTTGTTAGGACACACTTGGCTGAGGGTTCCCTCTGTCCACTTCTGGCAATTGGAGTGCATTTCTTTATCATGTGACTGCAAGCAGTGAGTTGAGAGTCCTCACAAAGCTTTGTTTCAGATGGCATTTCTGGGCACAAGGTGTCTCCACTCTGGCACAGGATGGTGTTGAGAGAGGAGCAGATGAACTGCCTGCTGTGACTCCAGCCCTTGCAATGGCTGTTTCTTAGTAAGAGTTGTGGGTGGATGAGCTGAAGATGTGACAGCTGGCTGGCCATGCTCAGCTTGTGAAGCTGCAGAGCACTGTGGTGGAAACCTTGGGATTTAGAGTGCTGTGCAGTGCATTCCATTTGTTTGTGAAAGTAAATGGGATTTGGTCTAAAACTGTATATGATACGGAAGCAGAATGTGCTGAGTCCCAGTGGGAGGTGTCAGCGTGGTTAAAGAAGCAAAGGGCACTGACTGAAGGGATCTGTACCCCCCGAGTACTGCTCTCTGCAGTCAGAACTATCCAGAGGAAACACCATGATACACAAACATTAAAATACTCTATATAGGTATGGGTTAATTATATGCAATAATAACACGCATCTACTAAATGAAAACACACTGGTCTTTCTCTTACATTGTGGTTTAAGGGTTTCATTCCTCTTCCTCTAAATTTTGGATATAATTTTTGCAACCAGTTTTGGAATACTGAATAGACAGACTCAAATGTGGTCTTTGAGAAGCTGTGTGCTCTATGTAGCCTTACAAAAGGCTCAAGTATAGACAGGAACATATTTAATTGAATAGTTTGTACTAATAATTACATGGAAGTCTGCACCTCTTGTCTGCATTCTGTTCTCATACCTATGGGGCCCAAAAATGCTGGATGGACACTGTCCCTATAATTTAGAGCACTGGCTCAGGTAAAAACGAGCCTTACACACAGATCAGTCACTCTAAGAAAAATCTGATTTCATAGTTGTCCATAAGAATCCTTTGATTTGAAAATGCTGTTTTCCCATATGAGATATCTGAAGCATGAATATTTTCACCAGTGATAAAAGATGAATAAGCTTTCCCCAGGAGCATCTCCAGACCCATTCCAATATGTCATTCCAGGGCTTTGCTGAGCTGAGCCTGCCATTCATGCCAAAGTGTGATCTGGTTCTGAGATGTGACATATGGGCACTGAGATTAAACCTTCTAACTTATCACTTACAAATTAAGCTGGGATTGAACATCAGACACATCAAAGTTTGTTTTTTGCCCACATCATAAACTGAAGAGCTTTTTTATGGTATTCTGAGAAGGCACAAATATAAGAATCAAATCAAGCAAAAATTGTAAAAAAGTAATACAAGAAATGAAATCAAATACTGTAAGAGCTGAAACTTGAACTGCAGGGAATTGATAGGAGCCTCTTTTGTACTTGTCTAAGAATGAAATAAATACTATCTTGCAGTATGTGTGGCAATGTAGTGGAGAAAAATAGAGAAGGTAATCTCTAACTCGGAGTGATAAGATTCCTGACCCCATTTCTTCAAATGCTTGTTGTTCACAGTCTGGGAGCGATTGTTATTTTTGTAATGTAGATGTGAATGAGGTAAAAATCTTATTTCAATCCATTACTACTTTTTCACTGCTCATCTGAGAGCACATTGGAAATCTGGACTCCTACATGAAGGCCCCAATATTGCAGGGTACTTACTCAGGTGCCAGGTTTTAAACACCGGCAAACACTGTTTGCTTTAATATTGAAGGTCAGCAGTAAATAGACTTTTGACCCCAGTTGCCCCATTTATGCTGCTATTGGACTTGCCATGATCTTGACAGAAGTCTTTCTAGTATCTCTACAGAAGCAGAGATTGGCCCATGCTTTGCAGTTTGATTTGTTTGTTTATCTAATTTCCACTAAGCCTTTGAAAGAAAAGAAATATATGGATGCCATATATAGGAATTTTTTTTCTCTCAAAATAAAGTTCAGCTACCTGTGGACTCAACAATGCAGCTGTTTAAACATTAACTTTGGAAGAAGGAAAGAAAAACATGATTTCAGTCTTTGTGCAGCTCAGCAACATCTGTGTTTAATACAACAGTCAGGCATCACTTTGGTTTTGGAAAAGCACGGCATTCAGTTCAAACCTGTGGGATTTAAAACTCATCAAATTAAAGATCAGACCAGGGACTGGGACTTTAAGGATGGGCGCTGATGTAAATGTCTTACAGAATGTCATTACAGTTGTCAGGAAATGGGGAGACACACTGTTGTCATGGTTCTTTTTTTGCAGAAGCTGCGTAAGTGACACCGAAAGTGTGTTCAGACATCACTGAAGAGGCTGTTCAAGCAGTTTGGGGGGATGTGTCAAACTTTTGCATTTTCACTTTGGCAATCAGTACAATTGGAGCTAAATATAAAGATCTGGTTATTATAACGCTTCTGTCGGATTCCAAGTGAAAAAAAGGGCCAGAAAGGTGTGTGGTTTGGTGGGCTGAGCCCTTCTGATGGATTGATTGTGCAGTCCATGCTCATTTGTCCCCCTTGTAATGATCAGGGAAGACTGGAAAGAAGGGCATTGCTCTATGGCAACGTTTTCAGAGGAGCTGGAGAGAGGCAGCTCCCTAAGATTTAGAAGGTAAGTTTGCAAAGCCATTGGACAGCAGCTCTATCTCTGACATGTAGCAATTTTTGCTATAATGGGGCTTGACAACAGCGAGCCTCTTGCAGCTCCTGCTTCTGACTGTGTTTGAGAATAGTGGACAGTTCAGTGCTGTTTGTATCCTGACCCCATGGTCAATCAGCCAGGCAGATGCCACTTGTGCCCAGCAGAGAAGGCTTTAATCTAAGGAACAGCCTTCTGGTTTTATCCTGGTCTCACTCTCTCTCTGACAGAACTGGGATATAAAGCTGGACACTGTCCTTGCCTAATTCCTTCTGATGCCTTTGTTCTGCAGTTCTGCAGCATCAGCGAGCCTGGGAGCTCCAAATGATGAGTTTCAGCAATGGTCACTCCTACCTTTGCATATTCAGCACTAAATAAGTGCAAACATGCAGCATTAAGGTAATATAGTTTGGATAGCAATTGCAATACAGGAAGCAGAGATTGCATGTGGATGCTAATTATTTTAATTCCCGTGTACTTATGCTGCATTTTCCCACCCTGCTGAGGATGGTCATAGGCCTTCTTGGCATAGCCAGAAAAAGGGACTAATAAAAATAACATTTAAAATCTTTTTCAGTTACTGAATCATGTTTATTACTTCAGTACCTATTTTCATAGTAAATGTTCCTTTTATTTGAGTGTTGTTAAACAATATTTAAGTATTGTGAAAGATTATGAGATGTGAAAAGCAGTGCATTCTTTATACCCATTCTTTGCTGCTAGAACATTACTCCCAGTAAATCAAAGAATTCACTTTGGTGGTATTTGGTTTAATGTTTTTTCTTTCAAGTGAAAGAAACCCCTTGAGCAAGCTGCTTGCCACCTACAGAAGGGTTTGTAATATGTAAAGGTTACATTTAAAATAAATAAAACCTAACATGCCAGCTCATTCTGGCAGTAATTTTTCCCCTCAGAGCACCCCAACTACTTGCTGTGTGTTACAATATATAAGGAGTCCAAACTATGTTTACTTCTCAGCTTAGTGCTGGGTATCATTTCAAGCCCATTAGGTCAGACCTGGAGAGTGATTGTTCAGAACTCTTGAAGCTCTTAAGAAAAATTACTATTTTGATCACATTAAGACTTTTGCCTCTCCCCCTTCCCATCTGCTTTAAAATGCCTGGATGCTCAGATACTCACGTGGGAAGGTGCAAAGTGAAATGCTCATCATTGTGTCGTGACGCAGAGCAACAAATGTCTCCTGGATGCTCACTCTGAGACCTTCAGACACCCGGAGCAGTGGCATTTCTGAAAGGTTCTGTTCCTCAGTCATTGCTGTTTCCCAAGCTCAGATCCATGTTTGGAAGGCTTTACTTCCAGAATGCAATTTCTGTATATATTTTAACATGTATATATTTTAACACAAGCTTTATATTTAGTTTCCCTTGTAATAAATTATTGGGCTGCTTCTGAAACCTGTGGAAAGAGGGCGTTATTTTTTCTGGTAAGATTTCCAATCTAGAGAGGATTTGTGTTGGTGGAACACGCCATTTGAATATTTCCTTTTGTGTTAAAGGTTACAAAGAACAAGCTTTTTTTTCATCAGTTGATCTGGTTGAGGTTTGTTTTCCTTGGTGAAGCCCCAACAGTGAAGCAGAATGTTTGGAGGCCATACATATAACACAGTTATGGCATATCAAAACTGAAATAATATTAAATAGTAGCTACAGGAATGCTATCCAAAAAGTGGCACCTTAGGATGGAATTAGATTTGTAAAAATTTAGTTTCATTAAATAAGATTCATTTGTTGACTCAACAATTGGATAATTCACAGTTTTATATGAATATATCACAGTTGTAAATACAAATGTATAGACACAACTATCAATCTTATGCAAAGAACTGTTAAAAAAAATTTCTAGAAAAACAAATTCCTTTATGAAACACTGAGTCACTGTAAACAGGAATGGCCACCTTGATAACTGAATTAAACTAAACCAAATGTAGATATATTTTTATTTGAATGTTGAGAATGTTTAAATGTTTACTTTGCAGACGGTGTTTTGGTTCCTCTAGCTTTCTGTTTATTTTGGAGTTTCATCTTTTTTTTCCCCCTGTTTTGTGATGTATTTGGATATTAGTGTTAACATGGGAAACTTTCAATAACTCAACATTATTAAGATTTTATAAAGTGGTAAAATTCTAATTCTCACTGAACAAAACAGTGTGAAATACTTCATATATGATCTCAGCTGATTGCCAGAAATTTTGTTCAGTAAATACCAAAAACAAACACCAAATTTTTTAGATTCTGACATCTTGTCAATACAGACTCATCACAGCTTGTGATGGCAAGGCTTGGTTTGCTCACAGAAAGCATTTTTCTGTTCTGACAATAAACCACTTCTCAGTGGAAGGTATCTGGGTATCACTGAGAAGCATGAATTTGAACAGAAGGCAATTTTTATGCTGCTAAATGTGAAATCATAATGTTTTTGCTACTTAAACCAAGCTTATTTCACAGCCCTGAAAAGAAAAGAGAAAAACACGAGATACTGAGTCACTGAAGTGAATCAATCTTTAAGAAAGCCTTAGCACTGTGTTAACTTAAAAAAATCTGCCTAAATAGTTTCTGTGTAGAGTGTTTTTATATGTACTGTATAAAATGGTAGTTCTTTCTTAGTTCTTTCTCAAAATGAAGTTTTATTTTCTTTTAATTACTATTTTAAAAACTAGTTTTGCAGCACAAAGATGGGAAGAAAGGCCAGGAAAGGAGGAGAACTTTGCTCAGAATATTCTGGAGACGTGCAAGATGCTTAACCCAGTTTTTCACACAAAGTAAAAAAGAAACCAACTGCAGCCCTCCAGAGGGACGAGGAATTGGCAGTTTAAAAGGCTACTTGGTGGTCACCAGTGGAAACCACTCACCATTTCATCCTGCTGATGGTGCCTGTGCAGAAAGATTCTGACACAAGGTAAGTTTCTTCGCCTGGAGAAGTGTCTTCTCTTCAGTGAACAGTTTAAAGGTGTGATTAGCAAAGCACTTCAAGAAGGGAGCATCACATCTCTTCAGAGGAATCTGTTTTGAGAATAATCATCAGAGAACTTAAAAAGTCAGCTTTGTCAGAAAAAAGAGAGAAAACAGCATTCTAAAAAGTTCTTCCTGTTGAAAGCGTCGAGTTTGGGTACCTGGGGTTTTCAGCTCCGTTCAATTGCACCCTGTGAAAGACACACACGAGGAGTTGGTTTAAAGCAGATTTTCTGCTCTGGCCCTCCATCAGATGGAAGATTTAACTCCTCAGCTGGGAAATATAGAGCATGACTGTCCCATCTCACGTAAAGTAAGATCAGCAATATCAGCAATGGCCAGAACATCTGACCCAGGCTTAGGCCAGAACAAAGCTCCTCTCCTGAAAAGGAAAAGGTTTTACTACTGTGAACTGGGAATTCTTTTAGGGTAAATGTGATGAGACAAGCAGTGAGATCCTTTTTCACTTTCAGGGAAATAGCAGTGAGATTCCCATACATTTTGAGAGAAATAGCAACTTTTACAAATACTCTGCTCTCCCTGTGCCCTATTTCTTCCCTGCCTTTAGAACTGTAGATCTGAGTATCAGAGATTGAGGTCAGCAGAGCGTAGAGAGTGGCTGCCTGTGGCAGAATTTGGCCCGGAACATGAGATTTTCATTCTCATCTCTGCTGTGGTGGTGAGGAAGGCAGACAGTTCTTAAAGTCTGTAACTTTATATATGGGGGGTTTTAGGCCTTCTTGATAATTTTGCTGCTTTACAAATGTTTTGAATGAAATGAGATTACAGTTAAAAAAAAGTCCATTCTAATTTAATCAAATTAAATGTAATTAGATTTTGTGTTAATTTTTTCTATGTCAAATTTATTACCTTTAGGAGGATTTGTAACATAGAATAAATTGTAGCTCATAATAACAAGTTGGAGAAATAGTGAAATGAGTTTTTATTTTAATATACTTTACCATTATGGTCATGATTAATTTCTTCTTTAAAAAGATTTGTAAGATTTGTTCCTTTATGTGTCAGTGTTTACGAACAACACTTTTAAATTTCGTTGCCATCACATCACTCTCAAAATCAATAAATGTAGGTTTTTATTATGAACAGTATTTGTGCCAATTTTAGTCTTATGACACAGAAAAGGAAAAGCAAATCGAGATTGGTTTTCCCCTTTCTGCTTTGCTGCATGAAGCAGAAGTTCTGTGTGTTCCCCAGTGCATTAACCAGCACATGAATTCTATTTGTTAGGAAAACCTTCCTCTTGTAGCCAAATTTTTAGCAGGCTGGCATAAACCCAGGTATGGATCCAGTGAATGCATGAGCATCTTTCCTGTGTTTGTGTTGTTAATGGAACAACTTGCATGTTTCTATTCTATAGCTGCTGATCAGCTCAAATGGAGTGTCCTACCTGTGATTCCATGAAGTCAGTCTCAGTTAAAACAAATTTCAGCCATTGCCAAATGCTGCTGATCAAAGCAGCTTGTGTGCTGCTGTTCTCAGCCTCTGCCCCAGCAAATGTGACTTTGTGGTCACCTGCAGAGAACCAGAACACACTTTCCTTTCTTCTGCTGCTTCTGCACAGTCGGAGAACAAACCAGACCTGTGCCATGGACTTCAACATTCCCATTTCCAGCTATCAGGGTGATGCTGAGCCTTGACTGTTTAACTCCAGTCAGGTTATCACAGGGCAGGTTCCCAGAGGTGGCTTCAGATTATTCCTAGGACAGAAAAGAGTATTTGTACTGTTTTTCCTTTGTAAATTTCTTAACCTGCTCTAAAATACACTCAGAATTGGATTCATCAGCTCTTGCCAGGCCACAAATTAGTGCAGATGAATAATAGATGTTCCATGTTTCCAAGTTTGTTTCTTTGCTGCAGGTGAGGCAGCCCCTTCTGTCCCTGAGTGCTCAGCCTGGCCCTGCTTCCCAGTGCCTGCTCTGTGCAGCCTCTTCAGTTCGTGATGAAAAGCAGTCACCAAGGTGCCATAAGGAGCACAAATTCATCACCCATTTCTCCATTTCTGGAACGTCCTGCATGTTGGAAACTATTTTCATTCCTTTTGGAGCCTGGAGACTGCTGAAGTAATAATAGCTTACCCTAGGAGCAGATTTCTTAGTCTATACGCTATGCCTTTGTGAAGAAATAGCTATTATTGCCTTCAGAAGGAAACCAAGGAAACAGACTTATCGGGCTTTTTGGTTTGGTGGGAGGATTTTTGTTGGTTTCTGTTTGTTTGTTTGTTTTCCCAGAGCACTTGTTTCTTTATTAAAATAAGTAGAATTTTGGGGGGACTTTTATCCACCCATTCTGGCATAAATGAGTTTTATAAATAACTGTCATGGTGTTTGGAGATGTTTTTGTTGGTAACTGGATGTCTCATTGCACAGCTTGCATCTGTGTGTCTCACAAGCCAAAATTACTATCTTCTGACAAGAACTCTCACCTGTGTTTTAAAAGTCACACATCTTTGTGAGGAGGAAACTCAGAGCTTATTTTGGAACTTATGTCTGTATCCTTGTCTGTAGTTTAAGGTATTCACAGTCAGTAGCAACTGGAGATCTAAGAAAAGCATTTCTATTTTGATACCTACACAGTCGAACATAGCTCTGGGAATTTTATGTGTTTTGGGTACTTATGATACATGTAAAAATACGTGTAACTGAATCAATATTATGGAAAAAAAAAGACATTTGTCTATAAATATTAGTGGAAGAGTTTCAATATTTGGTTTCACACTGCTCAAGCTAGTCCAGGCAGTATCAGAACTTACCGTAGAAGTGACTGATGGCACATAAAGTAATCAATGCATTTTAGGCATCCCTAATCATATCTGCCTCTTTTCACCTACCTGGCCATCGATGGAATGCACCCAAAGTTTCTTCCCCAAACTAAAACATTGATCTGTAAAGGGAGAGACACTTTAATCCTGCAGTGACTGAACATTAATGACTACAATAAATAACTGCTGCGTAGACAATTGGTGTCATTACCAAGTGACAATTTATTGCTGAACATCTCATTGTGTGCTGCAGTTTGAATCCTTCAGGACAAAAAGCTGCTAAATCAAACTTCACTTATCAATAGGTATAATTGAATAGGCTTCATACAGATTCCAGTTAAAAATCAGTGGAATTTCTGAGCAATTAAATGCCAGCTGTCCTTTGGATTTACTGATAAAGATACTATTTGGTGGTAATAGCAAAGGTATTAGCACTGGATCAATTTTCCTTGTTTGTTAAATCTGATGATAGGGCCATCATAAGAAAAAAAGTGCTTGGAAAGACAATTTTCTTGATAAGAAATGTAAGATATTTCTGTCTCTTTTTCTTGCAATAAAGTATTCCCAAGACGAGCTGCTAAGTAGCCGATGTAATCTGTGGATGTATGAGTGAGCAGCTGGAAAGTACTGGCAATGTGGTGTTATATAGGTTTTAATTATAAGATGCCTTTCACACCTCTGATCAGCTGTGAGAATTCTTGTATTAAGTCTAATTACTACAAGTATTCCAAACCAAGGAGCCATAATCTCGTTAATTCAATAAAATATCTTTCTGTATGAGCAAAGTACAAGTGATCTTTTGCACGGGTCTATTAATAGTTACAAGAAACGAAAAAGGTGTTATAAGAATATAGATAAAAATAGCTAAAAAGGTCCTGAGAAAGTCACTTCCTTTGCTTGCAGTTTGACTATTGTGAAAACCTAGGAAAAGGTTTCAGGTGGCCTAAATGTTGAGAAGTCTGGAGAATCTTGGATTGTTTTGAAGCATCTTCAAGTCTTTTGGATTTTGAAGGTGATGTATAAACTTACTTGCTTCCTCCTGATTATGGGTTTTGACTTATTATTATTTTAGGGGAATATAGGAGACCCATTACAGCTGGAGTTGTGAGTTATTGCAAGGTTAGAGCAGCAATGTGTGTTTTGGATATTTAATGGAGAACCAAAAAGATGAATTAAATTACAGGGCTTCTTGTGAATTCTTGTCTATCAACCCAGAAAATAATTTCAACCTGTCAGGGAAAAATGAAAACCACAGTCCTAGTCAACAAGGTGCAAAATTGCTGCTTGCTGTAATAGTAAATAAGCTCATTTTGCACTGCTATTTAGGATAACTGGTTTGCCCTGCTATTTAGGATGGTTGGTTTCAGTGCCAATGAAATATTTTTCAATTTCAGAAAAAACTCCCGACAATCCAGATATATTTTAGTTCCTTTATGCAGACAAAATATCTAGGTGGGTACGTGTGTGCAGTGATGCCACTGTACCCCAACAGGTGACACGAAATAGGAATAGAGAGAGAGAGACTTCTACTGGACTTGTTTCTAGGGAAGCAATTTCCTAACAGAAAATGCAGATTTCACAGGATCAGTGGGGTTTTCTGGTTAGTTTGTTTGTTTGTTGAGAGTGCAGGATTGTTGGTATTTGCAGTAGAAATCGAGGAGCTCATTGCCTTGATGTGTTTTCATTTTTGTTCTACCAAGACAGAAAACTCTGGGGACTGGAAAGGCAGGAGTCTCCCAACCTGCTATTTGTCAGCTGCCAGGTGGAGTAGAGGATTGTCCAGTTAGTTGACCACCCAAATTCAAATATGTTTTTCCACTTCACTAGAAATTCCACCAGAGCAATCAAATTTTTAATGGAATGCATATGTAGCCATCCAGCAGCCTGGGCCTATCCCTTTTTAGTGTTCATGGTGTCTGCCTGGCCAGTCCTTGGCTTCTGGTTGCTTTTGCCTCAAAGCTGCCCTGGGTTCAGTGTGAGAAGTAGAACAGCTTTTAACAGCAGTCCAAGCTCATGCATTTCTCCTTTGCCTACCCACACAAGGCCTGGTTTGTGCTGCCTGGAGTTCATCTGCACAGCACAGGAGCAGTTTGGGTGTTGGCAGACAGAGAAGTGAACTGATCACAGCTGTCCTGATCCCAAAACACATATTGACAATTTGTGCACTGTTAATCAAATTCATGTATTTTAAAGTCTGTTATCTAAATAAAACTGCCCATCTTGTCCCTAACATTATTGTCCAGAGGACTGGATTGTGTCTGGTTATGTGTTTAATTGTATTTGAGAATATTCAAGTTTGTCTTTTCGAAAGACAGAGCTTAAACGTTTTGATTTTTGATAGTTTTGATTTGATCTCTCATTTCCAACTTTACAGTGTCTTCCTGCTATCAGTACAAAACTTCAAATAACCAGAAGTGTGGAAACACCTGGACTGAAATTCCCTAGGAACATAAAATGTGCTGTGACTTAGATCACTGATGCCACCAGTCTCAGAGGGATGGAGATGGAGCAATTACAGTGGCCTAATCCCTGCAGCTAAGTACCATGTTGCTTTGTTTCTTTGTTTCTTTCATGTTTTCTTCTAATACCACTGCAAAAGATAAGCCAGCGGTGTGAAGACATGCTGCTCCAGCCTGTACCACCTCCTGAAGCTAATTTATCCTCTGCAAGCTGATCAAATGACAAATTCTGATAATTGTGCTATTCGTGCTCTACCGTTACACTGGGTTACTTGCAATACAACCCTCCTTTCCCAGGCCTGTGTGATTCTGGAAAGGATATGTCATGTTGGTGAGCATGGACAGCTATGGAAGGAGAAATGCAGGGAAAATTCTTTCCTACAGAGGTTTTTAAAAGCCTGCTTAACATTTATTACACCTCAGTATAAGAAGGGGGTTCCATGCTTGTGTACTCTGCTGATGGAGACGTATTTCCTGGATATGAAGTCATGATCTGATTTCCTTCCTGCAGATCTCTAGAGACACATGACAAAGTTTTACCTTTGGACACAGTGTTAAGGAACATTCTATTTTTAGGAAAAAAAGAACTAGATGATACCACATTTTTGTTAATGAATGAAGTTTACTTGCATGCGCTCAGGAGATTTGCTAATTGGCCTCTTCTCAAAAAGTTTTCATTTAAATCTATTATTGAATCTTTTTCTAAGGTAATTTCAAGTTAGTTCAATATCTACTATCCTTTATTTACTTATGCAATTTAACATTCAACATTTTAACACTCAACATTTCTGGTAAGTGGAACCGAAGGATTTTATATTCCCTTGCAGTAGGAAAGGCATGTGCTGCCACTTCAGCAGGCAGCATGGGACACCACTGAGAGTGACTGAACTGCTGACCTCTCCTCCTTCCCTCAGCCTTTGGTTTTGTCTGCTAAGTCAGCTAAACACCTTTCTAATTAGAGTGCCCTCACTGGAGGACAGTTTTCACACTGCTTGGTGGGGGTATATAATAGCACAACTGCTATGCCAGAACTGAAATCGCTCATTTATTGCTTCCCAGCCCATCCAGTCAAGTTGTGTTTTGAGCTCAAACACACGGCACAGAGAGAATAGAGCTGTAACAGAGGCATGAAGAACTAGTGCTGGATTAGTTTCTATCTTCTCTCAATGGCTGTTGAAATCTGCCTTGACAGAAACAGAATCAATTTCCGCCCTGGGATGTAGAAATGATTGGGTCTTTCTTGTAAGTGGCCCATTTCTGAAAAAAAGACTATAAAAGAAAATCCTGCAAGATTTTTCTCAAACTTATATCTTTATTTTCTTTCCCTCTGAAAACCAAACACCATTCAGGTGTTTTCAATCTGTGTGTAATAACCTTATACAAAACTTGAGCATGTAACAGTCACGCTTAACTACATTTGATGCAATTTCTCTAGGAATTAAGCTGTGTAATTCTGGCTCCCCACACTTTTCTTACAACCTACCTGTGAGCTGAAGTTATTGTCATGAATAACTGGAGGATAAGCAAGTGAGTTGTTGTTCCTTGAATGCCACCAGACTCGGGCTTTGGTTATCAGGGAGGGCAAAATGCATCTGTGCTCCATCCCTCCTTTGAGAACAGCGAGACTCTCCTGATCATCTAACCTGGTCTCTGCTGACGTCAGAAGATATTCTTGTAACCTTCAGTGAACTAACATAAGATTTCCAAAGCTTGTTTTCCCCATTTTTAAAAGGCTTTTAAGGAAATCCTCTGAGCAACTTAAACAGCTGTCCATCCTTTGGCTGGGATGGAGATAATTTTCTTCCTGGTACAGTGCTGTGTTTTGGATTTAGGATGAGAACGATATTGTTAACACACTGATGTTTGCAGTCACTGCTTAGCAGTGTTTGCATTAAGGCAAGGACTTTTCAGCTCCTCACCCCACCCCACCAGTGCTGGGAGGGGACAGGGCTGGGACAGCTGATCCCGACTTGCCCAAGGGATATTCCATATGGCATCATGGTCAGCCAATGAACCAGGGAGACCTTGGGATGGTGTCATGACTTTTCTCACTTTTACACTCCCAATTCTCTTCCCCCACCCAATGTGGAGGGAGGGAGTATCTATGGGGTGCTTTAGTAGCAGGCTGGGATTAAACCATGGCAGTAGCAAATTCCATGTACTTTTGTGTTGCCTTTTTCAAAACTAGAACTCCTAAGAATTTCTATTGCAAACAATAATTTTACTAATTGGGGAAATGAAGTAAAACAAAACTGTATCATCATTTTTCTCAGTCAATAATCAATTTGTTATCACAGGCAATGTTACCATGTTTCATTTTTAGTAACCCTTTAATTGCTTGTGAGCCTAAGAATTCGCTCTCTGCTAACAGTACACTGTAGTTTATTTCTGTTTATTTCTGAGCCATTTTTCAGTTTTCTGTTTTGTAGTAGAGGCCTATTAATTTATCACTTATTTATATAGAATTAATTATTTATTTTCATTCTTCATCTCTGTGTAGCCCCTGCAAATGTTTTTTTACTGCATATTCCTCTATTTTTATATTTTATTCAACACTTTTATGTAAATGACATTTTTCATTTTCCTGCATTCACATTACTGAAGATTTCCTCAAGTGCTTTGGTCCTAAATGTATGTTACGCTCTCTCCACATTTTTTTGCTTATTGCTGTGTGCCCTTCAATCACATCTTTGTAGTTCACTTCATTCTTTATCTTTCTTATTATATTTTCCAACTGCAGTGCTTTTTGCTTCCACTTCTGTTTTTGGACACTGTAATTACTATACAGACATGACACTGTTATCAACTTCCTTTATTTTATTATATTATTTAACCTACTTTTAATTCTAATTTTTGGTTTTGGATCATACTAGTAATGTTCTCCTCCTGCTCTGTGAACTGTACCACATATTATGATTCCACCACATCTTTCCTCATCCTGCTCTGTCTGTTCCTACTTCCCTTCCCCACTGTCGTGCCGTAGTTGATACCATCTTGATGAATAAATTATCAGGATTGTTCTACAAGATATCTGTCGTGTGGTATGTGACCTCTCTTAAATCTGAGATTTAGCCATGAATTCCACATTAGCACTACATGAGCTGCTCTGATGTAAATGTATAGAACTGGTGTCTGGCAGTTTCTTCTGAAGACTTTCTGTCTTTGTTCTGCTTTTCCATCCTTCTATAATTTATCACTTTTAGGACACAGTAAGTGACTTTGAAAAAGATGTTTTGCCCCAATTATAGCTTGATTGAAGTCAAGTTCAAACAGATGTACTCAATGCACAGCCTTGTAAGGAGGTTGATTATTACATAGTAGAAAATAAACATGCATGGACATGTGAAAAATGTGCAGGTTTTTCCTCTACCTTTATTTTTTCACAATTTATAAATGGCAGAAGAGTCACTTTATGATTATGATAATCACTTCTAGATTTGTACCTCAGCCAAGAGAAGGTAGAACTAGAAATCTCTGCTAAAACATTCTCAAAATGTTTTCTCAAATGTTCTAGTGTGTTTGGCTTTTAGTAACACCTCGAAGTACATCCCTTAGTAGTGAAACAGAAGCCCCAGTGCTGACACAGCTTTCAAGGAGAAAGATTCATTTTAGCATTTCCCTTTTCTATTATGAAAATGGTGTGATAATCTCAGACTTTCCATAACTGTAAGAAACATTAAAAAGTAACAAAGTAAGAACAGATAGGAAGAAGATGAGTGAAAAATAAAGCTTTTCATTTACCTGGCCTCTCTGGGCTGTTTCTGAAAGCACAATGACCAGTCTAATGTTTAATCCCATGTTCTGCCCTTTCAAGTGTAAAGTTTTTAAGACATATTTCTGTCTCTGTGAACCACAGCTCTTCACACAGTTGATACCAAGAAGGGGTAGTGATTAATTCCACCTTCTAATGAGGTATTTGTTGTGTACCTCCAGTTTCTGCACTAAGTTCTGAATTATTAGAGTGAAACTCTTGCTAGCTGGATGTCAATTCAAGCCAGTCTTTGTTTAGGAGCTGAAAGCAGGGTGACATATTTGGAGACCCTATATATAGACTGTTCTGGATATCATTGTGGTATAAGACCGTTATTCATTAAGCCAATAAAGATTCATTAGATGCAGATTTCAACTCAATGCACAAAATGCAAGTCCTTCCTGCTAATATGCTCCCTTCATATGTACTCATATATACTCATATATACAAAGGATTAAAATCAGTGTTTGCTGGTTTACATTTATGACATTCTAAATGCAAGTGGGACAAGCACATTAATGCCTCCCCAAATGTAAAACATCTGTTGTCCTGTCCCAGGCTTAGGAATTCGCAGACTATGAGAGGGAAGATCTTTTGTTTTATTCTGAAGAGGAAGAGTATTTTTAACATATTTTTATCTAAGAAATAAGTGAAACATTGGTAACTAAACAAATCCATAGACTGAGAAAGGACTGAAGAGCAATGGCTTTTATAAGTTTTAATTTGCTTTAAAAACTGTGCTTTAACTTTTCAACTTAACTGTAGTTTATTGGTTTAATTTACAGGGCAATTTAGGAGGCTCTTAAACTGTCCCAGAAGATGTTTGAAGGTCCTCACAATAAGCTGGATGCAGGTAAGGACTAAGGCAGAATTTTATTATTAGATGACTGTCTTATCCTCTGTGAGGTCTCTTTCTGCCCTTTCTGAGGTTCTCAAAGATGGTGTTTTTTAATTTAGAATTTAATTTCTTGTAATTGTGACTCCGTATTAACTGGGTATACTTTATGTACATGAATGTGTCTCATTATCCCTGTGTCTTTCCCCAGAAGAATTATATAAGGGACAATATTCACTGTGTTCAACTAGGCAAGGCAAACTGATAATTTCTGTGCCAGTAATTCTGAAAAAATATAAATCCACCACACAGAAAATCTAGTTCTGAACTAGTAAATCTCTTCCAGGCAGTTTCACCCAGCTTTCTTGGAAGCGTTATTCTCTTGATATATCTTGCATCAGAATAGCAGACAAATCTGTTTCACTCTAAAAAGTGTAGAGGACTGTGTGGATCTGTGTGCATAGGTCTGAGATCCAAGGAGAGAAAGGAATTATAAAAGACAGCTGACTCTTAGTTTGAATGACTGTTTTCCTGTATGTTTGGTGACAAAGTGAATAGTTTACAGAAAACTTTGGAACTTTTCAGGGAAAAGGATGTATTTTGGGCAGTTGAAAAAAGAAATCTCTGTATTTTATCAGAATGTATTCAAGCCTGAAGAATGACATTTCATAGAGTATAAAGCTCTGAATTCAGAATTCAACTCTGGGAAAGTTTGGTATAGATATGCAAAACGTGGCATTTCACATACAGAATCAGAAGTACACCAAAAAGATAGAGAAATGTGTGTTTTGTTATAAGTATTAGCTTCAGCCTGATTAGATAACAAGGTAAACAGAGATTATGTTAAAAATGTGGCATGACATAATGCAAAAATGCCTGCAGTGGTGCAGATGTACAAAACTGAACACAGGAGTGTTCTCAGTTCATAAGAATTTGGTTGCAAATTCAAGAAAATATTAGTTAATGTCTGAAGGCAAATATCTGTGATTTCTACAATGCAGCAGAGAAGCAGTGATGGATTTGCAGAAGCCTCACCAAGACTACAAAAGAAAATAGGAATTACAATAGAAAGATAATAACTTTTACCATACTTCAAACCAGATTGTGCAATTCTCCAACACCCACAGTGCCAGAGGAGAACAGCTGGGAGGTGGAGAAACAGCAGATTCTGCTGAGTGCAGGCTCCTACAATATTGAGTTCCTCCAGTGCACAGTGCTGTCTTAAAGCACAGCAGTGCCGTCAGTGTGCTGGGGCTGCACTGCACCCTGCTCACCAGCACAGTGGGTGTCTCCTTCCTGCAGTATTTGGCAGGAGGCAGGAGATTTCTGAGGCTGGAGAATGTTCTTTTCCAGCTCAGTGTCCTAGTTTTCATACACAGCTCTGTTTCAATCTGTGTTTTCTGAGTTCTTTCTTCCCTCCCTCCCAGTGCCTTGCAATTTGTTTTGGTTTGCTCGTATCTCACACCTCACACCTAAGTAGCTTTACAGAAAATTTTCACCAAATGTTTTCACTAACAACCTGCAGTCTAAATTGTCAACACTAGAACAGACCCCTTCTAATTTATGCCTGTCCAAGACCTCTGTGAACATCTTAGATCCTAATGAGATCTCTTGAACTCTTTTGGCATTTTACCCACCTAAAGCAGCCTGGGCCAGAAGTCCTTTCCGTTCAGATGGACAGGTTGGATACTAGGAAATACTTCTTCACTGAAAGGGTCATCAGGGTTCTGGATTGAAGAAAGACAAGCATTTTCAAGCTTTCCATCCAGACTGCTTTACAGTCTGTGTGTAACTGAAATGCTTGGTTGTTTATTTACTACTTTAATATACAGCAGTTACAGTGGTATTTTCCATCTGTCCAAAGTGTTTTGGGCAGAGACAGAAAGTGAATCCAATACTTACTTCCAAGGTAAAAATCGATTTTAACTAGAACCAATGCATTTTATATTCCTGTGTAACTCAAGACTGACTTAGTATTCATGATGCTTTTCTTCATGCAGCCCTCATGTGGGGTGTTTCATTTGCAAAGTGGCATGCATAGGAATAAAGGCCCAGAGGAATAGAACCCTTCTACTTCATACAAAAACTAAATTAGTTTTTCTTAGCATTCTGTCTCTTCATCATCTGGCAAACCTGCTGCTAGTGAAATTTTCTTCTGATGTCCAGTGTATTTTGTAATAAATTTGTAGCTTGTTTGAAAGGCAGCTGCAGTTTGCATATAATCAGCAAACATCTGCAGTAATTCAAAAGGAAAAAGTAAACCTTTAGCACCAGACAAAATGATCAGAGAATATCAGGTACAGCAGATGTAAAAGTTATTAATATCTGCAAAGCAAGTGAGCCAGGCTGCTCCAGGAGTACTGTCCAGGAAAAACAGGGGTTGTTGCCTGTCCTGACACACAGAGCTGTTAGAGGGACAGCAATAAACTCTACAGGAGAAAATCTAATGACAAGTCTCAAGATTGATGGAAAATGTTTGGTTTCGGTAACTTGTAACAGGATGTATTCACTGACTACTGAGTGTAGATGCAATTTTCTATGGTGCCCCCTTAGTGAACATTGATGAATATTTTCATTGTCCTCATGCTGATAACACGCCCCTAAGATCAGAATTTGGCACTCTCGTGTTCTTGCTGTAGAAAGAAAACTATTTCCACATACCCAGATGACTGAAATAGGCTTTTGGTTCATTTGTTTAAGTACATAATGCTCCAGATACCCAGCTTTTATCAGCTTTTGCATTTTCAAAGTAGTGGTCTTTGCTGAGACTCCAAATCTATTTTGGAAACCCTGTTTATTTCGGGTTTGGGTTGTTTTGTTTTCTTTTCCTTGGAGTTACAGTAGGTTCTTAGTGAAGTGACTTTCCCTAAGGCATAAGAGCTGGTAGGGAGAGAATAAAAAAGAACTAAGACAGGCTTTACTAGCTCCTAATTTCATGTTATTATCCATCAGATGAAGACAGCTCTTCACTCGGCACTCAGCATGTTTCAATGTGCTCTCCTGGGAGGATTCAACTGGTACAGAGGGGAAATGTGTCACTGGGTGCGTGCTGTGTGTGGCCAGCAGGTCTGTCACAGTGTTTCTGACAGAGCACCAGAGTCACACCAAAGCACAGCAGCCACCAAGGCACTTGGGAACATTCACAGGGGAGGTCATCGTGTCCACACCGCTTTTTTGTCCTCTTTCCATTCCTCCTACTCAGTAGGCAAACAAATATGTTCTGTGTGAATACATATCACAACAGACTGGCAATCAGCGAGCAACCAAAACAAATTACTGACAAAATCCCTCTGTCAACTTAGTAGCAAATCTAAACACAACAAACTTTGCTATGATAAATACAATAGAGAAAAGAAAATGCAGATTTCATGATGCTGCCATAAGTGAAAGGAAAATAATTAATTGAAACTCTAAGCAGGAAATTATGTCAACTTACTTTCTCTTCTACCGTCCTCATTTTTAAATTGTCTCTCTTAACTCTCACATAATTTTTCTCATTTTTCTGATGATTTTTCTTTCTTCAAGATCAGGTTTTTGTATGTATAGTTATACCCACTCTTCCCATATGCATCAAGATGCCACTTTTATCCCTCTTACTAATTAATCTTCTCTTTTCTGGCTGTAAATTTTAAACACCACAAGATCTTGGAAGTTTCAAAAATCTTACTACTTAATAGTTCATATTTAACTCTTGTTAAAGTGCTTTTATCTTGTAAATGTCAGTCCTTCTGACTGGTAGATCTTCCTTTAGGTTTCAGGACGAGTTTAGTAATCATGAGTTAGAGCATCACAAATGTTTAGTAATATATTTCAAATTCAAATGAAAATTCAGATGACTGGAAGGTGTTAATAAAGAAAGGAAAACCTAGAACTTCTGGAAGATTTAAGTCACTCTTCTAATCCAAGAGTGAGATCTACATTAGGACCTGAAAAGCAAATTCCACTGGTGGCTGACATTTCTCTTTTCTGGAAAACAAAGTTTTGGAAACTTCTAATTTCCCACTGAAATACAAATGGAGCCACTTTATAGTTTTCACAAAGGGGGAATATTATTATAAAGTTTATATTTGGCTTTGGCTTATGAGTTCCAGATTCCATATCAAAATAATTTCATTCCACACCACTTTGAGTCAAGCAGAACAGGAGCTTAAGTACTGTCACAGACGAGTATGTCAATTGGTCAGCAACAGCTTTTGATTCTGTATTCCAGCCTATTCCAGGTCTTTGGAAATGGTTTCAGTAGCATTCCTGAACAATTGGTTCATTGTATGTAATGGTTTTAGACCAGTGAACCAAATCCTGCCTGCCTTTCTCTTTAGTTTCTCTGGGAGTTTATAAGCAAAGTAACAGAGCCCAGAAAATGGCACACTCTCCCACTTGAACTAAAGGGAGAATTTTAGGTAGGTGGAATGCAATTATGAGGCTGGAATCCAGCCAGGTTCCAGGCAGAAGGAGCTGTGAATCTGTCAAGTGGCTATGAAACATGTCTCAAAGTTGTCCCCAAAGTAGAGGGAAAACAGTATAAGGCTAAGAATTCTCTTCCCTTTCTCTGCTTTCAATGTTTGGAGGTAAAGGGGAAAAGTGAGGAATACTGAGAGCTGCTTTGCAGAACGTTCAAAGAATGGCAGAGGAAAGTGCCAAAGATGGGAGAAAACACCAGTGACTGTCACAGCATGTGTCTTATTTTCTGCCCCATTCTGTTACCAGGTGGTAAACACAAACAGGGTGCCTAATGCTCACAAAGGTAATAAAACCCTAAGAGTGTGGGGTAGCCTCAGGTCCATATTTTATGGAATAGCCCTCGGTGGGAAATGCATAGAGAGAGGAAGGTAAAACACAGAAACCTCGGCAAAATCCAATTTTCTGAAGCATTATAATTGGCTAAACAGAACTCTGTGACCAGTTGTCATTAAATTATGAGCAGCCCTTTATTTACCTCTCCCCACTTGCCTGGAGTCCAGAGGGTCTGGTTAGTGAAATACCTTCTCAGGAACCAGGCAAAGATGTGGTTTAAGTTGAGACTTTTTTTTTTTTGGTTCTACTCTCTTGTAAGAAATAAGGATAGATTTTTGATGCTTCCACTCAGTCTCCAAATTGACATTACAGTAATTAGAAGTGATTTTCCTGGTTTCCTTCTCCCCCTTACCAGTTCAGTCTTCCTAGGCAATAACATTCTCTGGAGATTAAAGTGACAGACTGTAGTTAAGTTAGAAACAACACGTCAGAAATAGCTGCTGATTGCTGGATTGGCAGTGTTGGACTCCAAGAACCCCCACAAAAATATGTCAGAAAGTGGAAAAACTTTCATTTTTCACTCAGTTTTCTCCCTGGCCCCTCTTTCCTCCAGTGGAGTGGTGTTTTCAAAGTCCTGTCTGTTTTCATCTGTGTGTTGGAATAACATGTTATTTAAAATAGTTCTGTAATTTTTCCCTTCCTTTCTAATTTTGAAGTATTTTTCTGAAGGTGAAATTAGTTCAGAGACTGTTAGGAACAGCAGTGCTCTTTTGTTTGGCCTTTTTTTGCCCAATAGTATAATATTTCAATAAAAATTATGTACAGGTCAGATTCATGTGCAGGGAAAATACGTGACATTTCCTTAATCATATTGTCAAGAATAGGGCAAACCCAAAACATAACCCCAAAATTCAGACATGCGTGGAACACAGATATTCTTTGGAACCAAGAAACCCCAAAAGATCAAAAAGTCCTGTTTAATTTCTTTAAGAAACTGTAATTAACTTTTGTAATAAATGTTCCTGCTAAATGGCTACACAGGGAAGCATCTTCTGAGAATGGAATATGAAATAATCTTAAGGCAGTTACAAAGAAGTTTTTGATTTGCAAAATTTAGTATAATTATGTAATTTTCTTTTGTGTGCAAGCAGGCTTGGCATTGAACTCCCACAACATGATGAGTCATAAGGAGCTGGTTATTTCCTTGAGAAAGGCAAGAAGCAAGTGAAAATTATCATTTGAATACAACAGCCCTTGAGTACAATGCACAAATCTAATTTTCCTGTGGAACCAATGGTAGAAGTTCACCCTGGTGCTTGAAGATGCTGCTCCAAAGGTGTTATCGGGAGCACTTGAAGGCCTGGCAGGATGTGCAATGTTGAAATGCTCCTTTCCTGAGATGTGAAAATACTTTCAATCACCACCTTCAGCTGAGTTCACTCTCTTAAAGATTTCATTTCTTTGCCAGTGTGTTTGCAATGAAGAGTGTGTTTTACTTTATTATGCACTGTGAAAGGTGAACATATTGCAGGCATTTAACAGGTTCCTTATATTAGACTTGTTAGAAATGGAGAGCTCAGTAAATTAAATGTTCCCCGACTCAGTATGTGACATTACATGTGTAGATATATAAATTTCTAGTACATGTAGGCCAAGTAGAAGTATATCTAGTTAGTGATACACATAATCTAGACTTTAATGACTAAATGTGTACTCTTGAAACAGAAAATTGCTGATCTCACTGATATTAGTCCACAAAATAATTTGGATTGCATCCTTTTTCTGTTTAGAGCCAAGCAAATACTATTAAATTACTTACAAATAGTCTTCTATCTCTTTTAATTTTCAAAGTCCTTTTTGCTGTTAAATTTATTTAAAGCACTGAAAGGTGCTTTGTGTCAATCTGAAGTCCAGCTTTCACTAAGAACAGGTAGGCATTCATTGGGGAAGACACACTTTGGGTTAAGCAGTACCTTCTGTATTTTTCAAGAACTGAAAATACTTTTTTAAGAGTTTTTTTCTTTTGTATAAACAATTATTAGAATTAAGTCCCTTTAAAAAACACAATCAGTTGCCAGTGACAGGATGAGTGGTAGTGGGAATAAATCAGGATATGGGAAATCCAAGTAAAACTTAAGGAAAAAAGCTCTTTGGCAGTTGAGGGGGTCAAACAGGTTTGCTTGGGTGGGATGTGGAATGTCCATCCTTACAGATGATGAAACTGAGACTGGCCCAAGGCCCTGAGAACCCACCCTCGCTGACCCTGCTGTGGGCAGGGGGCTGGAGGAGCTGACTCAGGAGGTCCCTTTCACCCTCAGTGATTCCCTGGTAAACATTAATCAATGAAATGGATATTTACTGTTTTCAGAGAAACGAATTTCTAATTCCTGCACCCTCGTCAAAATGAAATATGCCTCTACTAACACAGTTTTTAGAGCAGGAATCTATATTGGAACTCATTTTTTTTTTCCAAAGCATTCTGACTCTGGCAAGAACTTGTTTTGCCATCTCTCATCATTAAGACATACATGACATGTTCACAGCACCAAACCGAGTGCTTTTTGCAGGACATATGCTATGTGACTTGAGACACATTAAAAGATAATTAAGCGTATAAAACAATAATTTGATTTATTTCATATTTGGTTTATGTGGGGATATAAAAACTGATTCATGCCTAATTCATTTCCCAGGCAATATCTCTTCACAGCACAGATGTTTGGTGAGCAATCACAATGCTGCCTGTGCTGCTCGTGTGGTGTCACAGAAAAACTTGACCACAGAGTTTGTAATCAAAGGATCAGTCTCATACAGAGGACAAATACATTTGTCCCTGAATTCTTCTAAAATATGTTCATCAGAGGTTGAGCACTGCAAATAATGTGACAAGTGCTAAGAGCAGTTAAGGACATTTCATTAGGAGAGGGAAAAAATAAACCTAAATTCTGTTCCAAGAAGTTTTTTACCCAAGGAGGACTAAAAATGACTTTAATCAGAGGCACAAACCTAAATAAATTGTGTAAATTGTTCTTTTGCTTCTCTGTGCATGAGGATGATTGCTTCAAGAGATGAAAACTGCACAATAGACTTAAAGTCAACAAAATTATCCTTTCTTCTTTGTCTAAACCAGGTACAGATTTATTCTAATTTTACAGATACTTAAGAATCCTAATAATTGAAAATGGAAATAAAAAGTTAAATATGCAAAACACTAAATGCAAAGTTTATAATTAATCAGCAAAGGTGATCTTCCCCTTCTATGTTAAAATATATTCAGATTTAGATGGCTGGTGTGTTGTGAGTAATCCATTGCTATAAAACACCACTTAACACATCTTGAGTGAAGTATCTATTATTAGCAGATTGTTGATTTTTAAAGAGGAGAAGAATACTCAAAGGTAGAGGTGAGATAAAGGATGAAATTTCACTTTGGTAAGTACAGTTTTTGAGACAAAACAAACCATGAAAAGTTTAGCAATGGGGAGACAAAAACACATGGACACTTAGGGTCTGTTGGCTAAAGTTTTGTATTTCACCAATATTCTGAATTGTGATCTATCAAATTAAAAGGAAGATTTATTAAAAATTATTATTCGTTTTACAAGTAGAATAATGGCGTCTGGAGATGAAGACCTTTGCTGATCAAGAGTCCAGCCTAGTGAAGCTGAAAGGAGAGCAGGTCTGAGCTGCTCCTGTGCTCCAAGTCCTGGATGTGCCTGGTGTCCAGCCATGCTCTGGACCTGAGTGGGAACAGTGCCTGGAGTCACCATTCCGGTGAGGATCATCAGACTGGAATGGTTATTTGGCATTAGCAGTTCTTCACCACCCCCATAATTGTTAACAAAGAAGTTGCATTCTGATATTAATTTATTTTTTTATGTTGGCCCGTTCTGAATAAATTGGATGCATGAAAAATGCTTTTTTGGGGGTCAGACTTTGCAACATTTCTTTAATTTCAGTTCCAAAGGGTCAATCTTTAAGGTCCCACAGTGTTCAAGACACTAAAGCACTTCATAATTCACAGGCCTCCTTTTAGTAGACAGGACAATTTATTAGCACTTTTTTAATTCTTTCAGAATAGTCTGATTTTGAAAGCAGAACCAGGAAGTTTTTCTCATGATAGCTACAGCAGATTCTGTTGAAATATGTTTTTAAGACCTTTTTTACCAACAGGATTTTCTGTCACTTTTTCTAAAATGATAAATTCAGTGTTTAATCTCCATTAATCATCTATTTCTCGGATCATCCATTAGGATGCAAGTGCAATAACCAATTCTTCATTCATATATATGTATGCTATAACTTCAGCACCCCATGTTTAGAAATATGGCTGGATTGTGTAGGGCCCTCTGCAGACCTATAACAAAGAAACAACTTTTTACTCCAGAGAATTTACAATATACATGAAAGAGAAGAGGAAATAACGGGGCAAGACAGACCATCCAGATCGGAGAAGAGAAGGAAGATAAAAAATGAACAGAACTAAGCAGAAAAGCAAAAATCTCTGATGAATCCTGGCAAAACAAGAAACATAAATCTTAAATTATGATGTCTGATCAAAAATGTTCTTAGGTGCACAAATGTTACAAATCGTCATAATTAATGATACATAACTCATTTATTTCTAGTTAATTAACTAATTTCATAGCTTTCTTTACATTTTAGGGAACAAGACTCATTGCCTCTCTCTCCTTTTTAGGCTATTTTCAATTTGTCTCAGAATTTTGAGTACTTTTGTCCTCAGGGTCTTAGGCTTATCTGGTCTCCTTCTGTTTTATCAGTAGTGTCCTCTGTGGGCAGATGTTTCATTAAGTATTTTGTGCAATAAATAACTGATTTTGAGAACTGATCTTTCCTGCTCTAATTACAGAGATGCTCAGAAGGAAGTTGTGTTATTTTTGTATTATATGTAGAGCATGGCCTTGGTCAGCATTGTACATAATTGTCAACTCTATAATCAAGATTCTAGTCATGTTTCTTCTATTCAGAAGAACTTGACCAAAGCTAGTTTCATCTTCAAGAAACATTCCATTTTCCTTTTATCTCACATTCTGCACTGGAAAATTTTGAAATTTGAATGATTTCTTATTCTCTCACTTTTCTCATGTTCATATTTACATCTAGAGTCCTACACACAGAGATTTATGAAATCCTTGCAACTGCAGAGAAAAATATATCTAATTAAATACACACAAATTAATTCCTAATTCAGTATTGTAACGCTTTTTGGATTTTAGTGATTTGTCATTTTGGACTATTGTACAAATGGTAAAACTTTGCATTGTAACGTTCTCAAATTCCCCCAACACCTGTGTTAAGGGCACACAGTTCTGCTGATGAATGTCCCACTCTTTACGTAGTGATATGTCATTAATCACATTAAGAAATAGGCCTAACGAACCATAAATTAAAAGTAAGACTGTGTTACTAGCTCTCTTTTTAGTAAAAATTAAATAGTCTATTAATATCTCTGCATTTGAGATGAAGGAACAGCTGGACACATCATTGCCACGCTGGGTCCTTTCCCAAAGCAACACTCCTGGTGGCAGTGACAGCTCAGTCCTTGCCCTGTGCTTTGGAGCTGGGACTGAACTCACCCCTGAGCCTGTGCATCTCCTCTGAAGATTGTGTTCCATATTGCACACTGTGCTAATCACAGTCAGAGGACAGGCAAATTACTGCAGTCTAATCCTGATTTATACTTTTGGTGAATAGAATTAGAAAACTGTTTGGCATAATAGCCTGAAGCACCCTGGGAATGATATCCACAACTGGAGCTATTCCCTCCAACAGTTATATTGAAATTGTGATTATCAGGAGCTGCATTATTTAAAGAAGTAAGTTCCTGCAAGGAAGAGATATAATTAGCATAATCTGTTCTTTAAAAGCTACACCTGCCATTAGAGTTTTCAAGAAATAAAATCTTAGCTGAAATCTTTATATTTTACTAGCTTTCATTTCCATATCATTTTGTCAGTACAGCACTTGGTGTTGACATCTCCTGAGTTTTCAAAGTTGTGTTCAGTTTATGTAGTTTTCATAAGTCTGTAACATTGACACTGGGTTTCTCAGGTTTCTCACAGGTTTTCCATTTAACTCTCATTATTCTATAACCAGTTTTGAGCACACGAGATTGATGAGGAACAATTCTCTCTGCTACTGAACACAGATCATGGGTGAGCATCTACCATTCAACCAGATGAAGGAAGGAAACCCCTATTGATATTGGCCTGTATAGTGTTGTGAAAAGGGAATGGTTGGTTCTCTAACTTCTGATTTAGTAATTAAATGTTTTTATTCATTACAATTTTACCTACTTCAGTTTAATGATCTCAGGTTAATCTGCCAGCACCTGGATATTCCATGAGCACAGTGGAATTTCTGGCTACTGCCACATGCTCCAGCACCCCACTGAATTTCTCCTATGTTTAGAATGTCCAGGTCAAGGTATTCTCACAGGATCACAGACCAATAGAGGTTTCAAGGCACCACTGAAAGTCATCTAAAGCACACATAGAGCAGGGTCATGATTGTCCAGGGTTTAGTATCTCCAAGGACAGAGATTTCAGACTCTCTGGGTCCCTGTTCCACATTCATTGGGAAAATTATTTTTCCAAGTATCTGAAGGGATACACTTGGTGTCTGTTGCCTTTTGTCCAACCACTATACATTTCCAAAACGAGTGTGACTCCATTTTTTCCATGCCTTCCTCTTAGATAACATTAGGATTCTGCCCTTGTCCTTCTCTTCTCAAGGCTGAACAACCCAGTTCCCTCTACATGTGTTGTGTTCCTGCTTCCTAATGGTCTTGATGACCTTTTGCTGGGCTATCTCTCATTTTTCCATGTCTTTCTTGTACTGACGAGCTCCAAATTGGACACAGAACTCCTGGTATGATCTTGCAAGAGCCAAATAGAGATAAAAAACCTAATTTATTCTAAATTTTTGACCATGCTTTTGCTCATACAGCCCAGGATGTATTTGGCCAATGTTCTAAAGTAACTTGCTGCTGACTCATGTTCAACCACATGGACCACAGGACCCCCAAGTCCTTTTCTCCATGTTGGAAATTTGTCCAGGACCTGATGCATCTCAGATAGGTTTCCTTGTTTGTATTTGAATTTAAAAAATGTCAAGCATCTACAATACCTGTTCCCTTTGAATGGCTGGCTAAAAACTATTTTGGAGATTCAAGCCCTCCATTTTTACAATACTTATTTGTCAGTAGAAATAAAAAAGACAGAAATACCACAGTCAGTGAGAAAACTAAACCCACAAAGGTCACTTTTCAGTTGTTACTACAAAGATCTGTTATTTCAGGTGTTGCAATGTCTAAATTCTTTTATTCACTCCTCTCCTAAGGCATGTGAAAATTCTCGTTTATTTATACACATCTGAGAATTAAATAAAGAGGCTTTTTAAAGCCCTGGACTCTGAAGGAACTAATACAGGTAGAAATGTGGGCTGTTTAATATTCAGGCTTTTATTTTGGGACACAATTGTAGTAAAAATGTTGTTGTTCATACACTTTTCAGTGCAACTGAAAGGCCACAATAAGTCACAGATGTGATAAATGATGTTCTATCTTTCAGCTTCTTAACTTTTTTCTTAGTTGATGGGTCAGGGACTCTACAAGTGAAATCCCATCTGAGGCCATAATTCTTTATAGGATCATGTGCTAAGGAAGCCCCAAGGCATGGCAGAGCAGCCAGGGGGCTGTGACACTGGTGACACAGTTTCTGGGGCACGTCCTTTCCAAGACACCCACGGCTGTGGGAGGGAAGGGCCCGAGTTGACCGGGAATCCCTAAGAAAGGGATTTTCCTGATCAAGTGCAAGGCTTTGTTGGTCTTTGGGTTTTAAGGCACATTCCAACTTCTACTTGCCTTCTCTTCAACACACTTAACCCTCACAGGCAGGATTACGTGGTGGGGGTTAGCAAGGAGAGACTAATTCAGTGTTCAAAAGGAGGATTTGAGCCCTTCACAGTCATCAGTAGAATTGGGTAAATCATGTAGTGATAAAATCTGAGTTTAGGAATCCTTGTGTATCTGTTTATGTTAGGGGTGCTATAAAAAGCGTATCACCATGGCATCCCAGCTCTTTCCAATTAAAGAAAACTATTTCTACCATTTACTTAGCAACTTTGACAATAGCCTCCAGCAGCAGTAAAACAACTTGACTGCCTGGCATTTTACAAGATAAATTCTTCACTACGGTCTGTTTTTTCTTGCACTGTTGCTTGCAAAGACTTAAAAAGTTACTGCTCCTTCAGCGACTGAGCCTGGTATTGTTACACTGATTTGAGCTATGGATCACTAGGTACACTTTGTACCTTCACATGCCAGTTTGAGAAAAATCAATTTTAGTCCTGAAGAGTATGAAACTAGTGTTGCAGAAGATCAGTGCACATTTCCAGGTGCTGCAGGGCACTGGCATCTCAACGTGGAGTCAACAAAACATGACATAGGTATGGTGCAAAATTGCTTACTCTTATGCTAAGAGATCTTCTGAAAAAAATTACAGAGTAAATCGCAATGCTGTGAGGAAGCGTAAGGCACAGCAGCTGCAGTAAGCACTTCTGCATTCTCCACAATCTTAAAAACATAATAGATGTTACTAACTCTAAATTACTATGCTAATAAATGTTGGTATAATAGAAAAAATCAGATACTATTTGATAGAGATTAAAAATAGCATATAACTGATGTTGAGGTTTGTACATAATAATGTTTAGAAGTATTTAAAATGCTTCTGTCCAGTTAGAGCTTGATTGTCACCTAACTTGGAGATAATGGCAAAACTGTTACTCTCTGCCTTTTTCTTGATTTATGTTTTAAATCTCTGCACCACTTTTATACATCTGCAAAGTTTGAGAAATGGATCATTTACTTTCTTTGTCCTGCTCTATTTCTACGCAGATAGATGAGTTAATTTCCAAATTCTCTTTCTGTAAGTTAGGAGTGGGTGTTCCCTTCCCTGTCTGAGGGACTCAGATTGCACTTCCATGGGATATTAACTGTGCTTTCAGTGAGCACAGACCAGAAATGCTGAGTCCAGATAAGACATTCTGCTGAACTCATATAAATGTTCTCTGCCAGATCATATTTATTAATGTTTTTGAAAGAGTAACTTTGTCTCAGAAGAGGTTATGCTAGATCAAATATCATCTGTTTGTAAAAATCTAACTTAATGCTGGGTCAGGTGTTGTCTATTCTCCTGCAGCTGATCCAAGTCAGATGTGTTCTGGTCTAAAGGATAAAGCAGTATATACATTTCTCTGTGCATTCAGGCTAACTTGATGCAGATATGTGCTTCTGTCTGGAGTCCTACCAGCTGGAAGCAGTTGCTGCTCGCCCAGCCCTTCTTCCTTGTCATGCCAATATTCCCTGTAGAAGGTAATCCTTTTTCTAACCTGCTGCATTTTCTTACCTTTGTGCTTCCTAACTAAATGATCCAAGTTAACAAATAGAGTGTGCACACTACAATTTTGCTAATCAAACTGATTGGGACTGGAACAGGTTTGGAATTGCTTATCCGAGCAGCTCCGCTGGGAGATTAGTGGAGGCAGCAACCCCCAAGTCCTGCAGCAGGCCCAGGGTGGTCATTATTTCACCAGTGGTGCTCTGGCTGGAGAGGGGGGTGTGAAAACAGCTGAAATGGCAAAGAGGGTATGGATCCTGTATAAATATAGATTGAAGCTCTCACTTCATTTCCCAGTGGAAGCACTAAATATGCAGCCAACTGCAGGCTCAAGAGCAAACCCAAAAGAACAAAAAGGGAGAGTGACGAGACCCTTGGAGGGTGAGAAGGACTGGCACACTCCAGTGGGGTACGATGGAATGGCCCAGTTATCCAAATGGCCCCGGTTTATCTGAGGGCAGCCTGGAACTTTCTGGAACTTGGGAGGAGCTGCAAATCCTCCCATGGAAGGGAAGGTCAGGGGGATCACACCCATAAAGGGTAAACAAGGGCCCAGAGCACCATGGAAGGACAATCTGTGGCAAATCTGACCAATCCGGGAGCAGGGACACCGTGAGGGGGAAAACCAGACTCCATTTTGTGTAGCACGGAATGATGATATTGAACTTCACAACTGGGAACTCAAACTGGGAAACCTGGAACTACCCGATATACGGCCATAAACTTTCTCTTACAGGAAACAGCTCTTGCTTGTAGCTCCCCTTCTTGTTTCCTCAGTCTCATCAAGCAGTTTCATGGTCTTTCTTCCATGTGGCGTAATTTTGTCCTCCCACAGGAGGTCGTGTAAATAGACTTATCCAAGGATTTACTCCTTTTTCCTTTTTCTCTTTTTTTTTTTTTTCTCTAGTGCACTTTTCCAGGGAATACTGTTAAACAAGCAGGAATGATATTGCAATACACTCTGCATTCTTCCTACAGCAAACATAGATTTGGGCAGAGCTAGCCAAACCTTGCCTGGTCATCCCAGCTTTGGATATGCTCTGCTGGAAAGGAAAAAGCAGGTGAAAATTCACCTCCAAATATCACTCCTGTGGAACAAACTGGATAAAGCATTTATAAAGCAAGACTGATTTAAGAAATTCCCAGTATATGTGACACAAGTTGGTCGTAAATTTCATCTTCATTGAAATAGGAAGAACAAGAATATTTAAAGTTATGAAAATCCTGGATTTTTTTCTCATTATTTCCTTTAAAAAAAGCAGCTAGCGATGGTGACAAGGATTTTGTCAGAAATTATTTTGACATTTGCATGTTTTGCTCAATGTCACTGGACACTTGTAATTTATTGTAATGATTTATGAGTAAAAAAGCCTACCAGTGTTTAAAAGTTGATAGCTCTGGAAACGATTTTCTAAACCATAATGTTCTCCTTTTGTATTTCAGGGTTTCTATAACACATTGAACATTTGCATTTGTTCCTACAGGAAAAATTTCTCAATGACATCACCTTTACTTTATCTTCCTTTTCTTTTTTGAAAATATCTTTGAGTGAAAATCATTGATTGGTGTTTCTTTACATTCCTGAAACTGCGATACTCCAATTACAGATCATTTTTATCACAAGTGATTGTATTTGCAGTGCATCAGGAACCATCTAATTATCTAAAATATTGTCAGGATATCCAGTCTTGCTCACATTAGCTTTTACTGATAGCTAGGCTTCTCTAGAATGCATATATACTCAATAAAGTTCTTTCTACTGTGAAGAACATTGAAAAAAGAATCACTTTATCTTGGAGGGGGGTGCTGTTGTTCCATTTTTGTTAACAAGAGGTGTATCAGGAACCTCGTCAATTGATTAGGCCACCAGAAAAATAAAGAGGAATTAAGGGCAATGCAAGACCAGGTCTATTCATGGAAATCATTATTGTGGGGTGGATCAGTGGGTTCTGTTTTTCAAACAAACAGTGCTAGACTGATGGGTTAAAGCTTTGCTAATATTGTCCATATGTTATCAGCCAGATTCAGTGGACCATTCTTATGCTTTATTTCCCTGAGGTAAGGAGTGTTTCCTGTTGGAATCTGAGCTCTTTCATTTCCATCTTATTTTCCTTAATGAAGAAATCTGTCATAGTTAAAGAGAAGAATTTCTTCTTCCTCCTTTAGAAATGAATCACACCATTCAAAACCAAGTGGAACAACGTAAACATTTCCTGGAAATCCTCATTGTGTTTCTGTTTTGTTAGCTGTCAAACTATAAAATTTATCTGCTGAAATTATGACTGTGGAAACCCACTTGTGTGGAAAGCTCACTTGTGTGAGCCGTAGCATGTAATTCCAGACTGTTATCATGCTGTTCAAGGATTGTTCTTCACATATATTGGCTTTTCTGACCGTGGGACCATATGCTTAAAAGTTTGTTTTTAGGAGCTGAATCAGTTGATAAGACTGAGTTATATTTATATTACCTCCACTGTTACACTTCAAGAAAGCAAAACTCAGTTTTGGAGATTTTCCTAATTAGTCATCACCTTGAATGGAATGTGCTGGAGAAAGAATGCCTCATCCACAGTCTATTTCTCATAATTTTCATTTCATATTTTGAGAGTAATGCTTAGAGTAGCATTACTGCTCATTACCCTGCTCAGCACTTAACTGTTTCCACTAACTGACAGAGTTGGGGTTTTTTGAGAAAAATGTACTTTTCCTCTTAGTTTGCTGTTTCTAAACTCAACAAATACATCACATGACATTTTCTGTTTTTTTTTTTTCAATTTCTACAATACTACACTTGCTGTACAAAGCTAAAATTGTCTGTGCTTTCAATTATAGGTGATTTCAAAATTAGTTAATTTAAGAAAAATATTTTTGAAAGTATATGTCTAAAACAACACAACCCCCATTCCCTTCCATACATAAGAAAAGTAAACCCACATGTTTTTCTGTCTTCCTGATCTTACTGCCTTACATGAAAAGCAAATTTTTTTTCTCCTCTGATTATCTTCATTTTAAGACATCTTTGAAGAAGCTCCACCAGGCAGCTAACATAGAAAGAACTGAGAAGTCATAAATTAATTAGACAATCTCCAAGCCTCAGCTTGCTCCAGTGAGTGCTCCTTTTTAAAACCTCATCAGCTTGTTCTGACTTGTAGTGGCTATTCAGAAGGATCTGTAACTTTTGCTCTTAATGGCCAACTGTGCACTCCATAGTTACAAAGGTTGACTTTGCTCTTGTTAAATCCTGGGTCAAAGGTATTTGAGCACATTAGGATGGTAGTTATTTTAAATATTGATTGAAAAGATGGTAGATCACAGTAGGTTAGAAGTCCAAAAATATAAGTTCAATTTATTTTATTCCAGCTTAGCACCATTCATTATACCTGGTAGTTTTCCTGACCTGTAAACAACAAATTTATCAGGCGTTGAATCAAAACCAACCCTAACCTGTAGTCACACCTTCACAAGGATTATATTAACATGTCAGAAATTCATTAAAATGATAATTTGTGAGTGTTTTAATGGAATTATTTTGACACATAGACAAAAGAAGCAGCAGAAGGATGCAAGAAAACCGTGAGTTAATTACTTGAACTTAAAAACCTCAACTGAAATATCAAAAGAAAAAAAATGGTGTTTATTTTTGTTTCAATACTTGTGACACTTCTCACAGATATATCTTCTCTACCTATGGTGCTATAAAAGACCTTTTCAAGACATGAAATATTGTGAAAAAAACAATGTTGTTACATTAAACATCTTTATTAATATGGATACTCTGTGATTTAGCTGTGTCTAGCTTCAAAACATGATGTTTTGTAAGACAAAGTACAACCAGAATTTAGAATGAATGTGAGAAATAAGTATTTGGGGATGGATACTTCACTGACAATTCGAGTTTAATCCTTATTCAAATTGAATTTCCTTTGAGAAAGCTTAAGGCCATCAATCTATTATCAGACAACAAAACTGACTATTACTCATTTGAGTTGTTATTTTTTTTTATTAAGCTTGAAAGAAGTATGGTGAACGAATATGTTTGTAAACCAGCCTGCAAAAACACAGCAGATTGATAGTCATGTTTAATTTGGTAAGAAAGAAGCTTTAGTGCAGCTTGTGTTTTCAGATCTTTTTGTTTCTATCACATCTCAGTTCTCATTCCTCTCACCTTTCTGTAGTTTACTCTGTTATCGTGTGTGTTTTATTCTTTGTTCCTTCTAGATTGATCTAAGGGGGTGTGGAAGAGGATTCACAATTGGAGTAGGTCCCTGTGTTCACCAACTGCTCTCTATAGACCCCCTGATATTACATTTGCCACAGAATTGTTTTCATGGCAAAATCTTTGAAATCCAAAAGGAAAGCCCAGTGCACATGACCATGGGTCCCATGGCTGGCTTGCCTTCAGGAGGATGTGGAGGTAAGCAAAGCATCAGGATAAAGGGAGTAGATATGGGATATGTCCCTGCAACAAGGAACACGGGACCAAAATTCTGCTGGGCTGTTTTAAATCCAGGGCATTAAGTGAAGACCACGCTCATAGAGACAGTATGGACCTGGAAGAATGGAACAAGCAGAACAGAACCAGCTGCTTTGTGTCTCTGTTGAGCCATAACACAACTACTTGGGGTGTTACAGCAGTGACAGCACTTCAGCTGGGTCAGATTTTGCACGAGGCAGGGAGTCACATTAGAATCTTGGAATGGTTTGGGTCAGAAGGGACATTAAAGATCAACCCATCTGTCATGGGCAAGGATACCTTCTGCTAGCCCAGGTTGCTCCAAGCTCTGTCCAGTCTGGCCTTGAACACTTCCAGGGATGGGGAGCCCAAAGTCTCTCTGGACAACCTTTGCCAGGGCCTCATCACCATTATAGTAAAGAATTTCCTAAAGAATCTAACCTAAATCCACCTTACTTCAGCTCAAGGCCATTGATGTATATCAGTCATTTCTTCATTCTCCTCAAGCTTCACTCTGCTGGCTACTAGTTGGGTCTGCAGTCATGCTCATCTCTATTCTGTACCAGTGAACAACTTCCTTAGCTCTGAACCCCTATTTATGTGTACAGTATTGCTTTCCTCCCCTTCTGCTCTTTAAAGTAATATTAATTTGTTTATTTTGCCAAAAAAAGACTTCTGGTGGAACAGCCAGAACTAATAAAAGTCATAGATACTAAGTAAGATAGCCACACATTAGTAGATTGCTTTTCTAGAGGTTTAAAATCTCTGTACATTATAAAGTCAAAATTAATCCTCTTCCAGTGACATGTAAATGAGGACAGGTTATTATTTGGAAAACAGGAGTAAAACCCATAGCCTCTGTCTCATTAAGTTATTTTGGTATAGAATCACAGTAATCAGTGTTGCTTGGGGCTGAAACAGATGCCCAGTATTATGATAAAGGATATGTTTATGCATATATTTTGAAAGAAATCTCTAGAGATCAGGACATGTCAGGATTCTGTATGCAGGCAGTTCTTCTGAGCAGGCAGGGTACACGAATGGCATTGCTCACCTCCTTCCTTTTTTATGAAGAATACTTTAAGGAATAAAACTCCACACTAACCAGCAGGAATCCAGCTGATAGGTTTTAGTCTGAATGTGCTGCTCAGTCACAGAAGCAGCAGCATTTTGGGTAGATTCAGTGTTACATTTTTCCTCCTGGTAGTTGCATCACTGGGATTTTGCATGAATTTCAAATGTTAAGTATACTATTGATACAATAACACAAAATGATTAATGGCCTATCCTAGGAAATGTGTCATATCAATAAAACTGCTTTTTAATAGCACTGTTGCAATTCCCAGTTGAAAGAATTTCAGGAGTCAGTTAAGACAAAACCTATTTTTCTTTATCAAAATTGTTTAGCAGTTCTGTACCTGAGAACAGAGGACAGAATGGGCTCAGTAACTACACAGAGCATTATTGCCACTCTGCTCTCATTCCCTCACTCCTTATCAGGGAAGGGTACAAAGAAAATTACTGCTTGGAATTCCTTTGCCATACCTTCCAATAATGCAGTAGCCAAACTAAACTGTGTTCCAAAAAAAAAGGTCTGGAAATATCACTGACTTCAAGCTACCAGAATACAGGAGCCACGTGCCCAAAAATGTTAACTGGAATATTCAAAAAGGTGTTTGTTTCCTTTGTTTTTTTGTGGTGCAACCAATACTAGGAGGCCCCAGGTTCCTTTATTTCACCTCCTCTACTTTTTGAAATGTGATTCTTTTCCTTTGGGAAATCTACCCTGAATGTGTGCATGAGGGTACCTCGGGCTTTGTTTAGAAGGGAGGTTTACTGAATGTTGCTAGAAAAACTTAGATAAAGGAACCTAAGGTTGTAAAATCCAGTTTCTTCTCTCTTTCTCACCTGAAAGTGCCAGTGGACTCACATCCCTGTAAGTATATAAATACTGGCACTGCCACATCCTTGTGAGCTGGTGCACAAGGATTGTTTTGCTGTGTGTTGTGGGAGACTTGTCTGTCCAAGGTTCATACATGCAAATAAGTATTCCTGGCACACCAATTCAGTACACAAGTCATGCTGCTTTGGTGAATTTCTGTCGGTGGTGTCTTTCACCAAGAAATTACTCATAGATTAAGTTGAAGGTGATGACATCTTCCAGTTATTGCATTGCTACAATGCTCATTTCTTTAGCCAGAGTTTGTGCCCCAGGAAGGCAGATGCAGCCTTCTGGGACCAGGTAGACCTGGTAGAGAGGGAATAATTAATAAAAGTGGAAAACAAAACAAAAACCCTCTCGATGCCTGGAAATGTTGCCGCCGAAAAGCTGCAAAATTATAATACTCAAACTGATTGCATGAAATTTCCAGCTGTTAAAAGCTGAACTTGATTCCTCCTTTAATCACTGTGAACACATAATACATGTCTAAAATTAAAGGTCACCCACTCACCCAGGGCCCTACAAACGTGCTTTGACATTAAAAGGTTTACAATTGGAATCCACGAGGACTGGAAGGTACCGGCAGGGCCTGTGGGGTTGATGGGAGCAGGGCTGTTTGTGGTCAATGAATCCTTGGTGTTTTGTGCAGGGGCCCAGCATGGTGGGTCCTCCCCAGGGCACAGGAGCTGTGGGGTGAGGTGCCAACTGCACCACCACACCCAGCTCCTGTGCCCTGGGGAGGACCCACCATGCTGAGCCCCTGCACAAAACAATTGCTGGGGAATGGCAGCAGGTCTGACCAACACTCCGTGGGGACAAGCCCAGGGGCAGGTCAGGGTGAGTGATGTTGCCCATGGCCAGCGACGTCCCAGTGACTGCAGCCAAGGCTGCAGAGCTGAGACCAGTCCTAGGCAAGTCTGGGAAGTCAATCCATGTCTCGGTGCAGGTCTGGATTAGTCGGACCCACGGTCATGCCCAGCCCCATCTGTGACACAGCTGGTGCTGCAGTCCAGGCTGGAGCCAAGCACCAGAGTGTCAACTTGGACGTGGTTCCCAGAGGAAGAGGAGGGTCAGCCCTGGCTCAGCCCCCGGCAGAGCTGTCTGGGGATGGGCACAGCCCACAGCTGTGCCACGGCTGAGCTGTCCCTGAGCACTGGCAGCAGGAGGCCCAGGAAGGGGCAAGCTCCCAAGGCCATTGCACTTTGATGCCTTAATGTTTAGGAGAAATCTGGCTGTTTCTCTACTTAAAATGATTTCTTTACCAGCAGAGTGGAAACGCTCCCTTTCTTTACATTTCTGTCAAAAAACAATTGGTGTGTCATGTTGCATTATGTCATATCATGTGGGGAAACATGAGCTGACATGCTGTAACCGAAAGGTATTTGAACATATCATGTCAGAAACTGGGAGAAGGAATACACGCTCTTGCTCTCTCTGTCTTGACAGAAGTTCTTGTTTTCCACTCTTGTTTTAATTCCTCTTGATTGCCAATTTTGAAAGAAATCAAATATCACTGCAAAGACAAGTGTCCAGTTTTCCTGCCTGTGCTCAATGCCCCTTTAATTTTTCCTTCTTTGAGAAAACATAACAAAGCCATGAGAGCAAAGGAAAATCTACAAGGTAAGTTTGCTTACAAAAACCACTTGTGAGACATGACAGCCTGAAGAAAGATTAATTACACAGAAATCTGAAAATTAAAAAAAAAAAAGCAACAAACTCAAAGAATCAAAATAAATCAGTGCATGAGAAACCAGAGAAATTTGACAGTCATTATCACTTTATGGGATGATATGTGTCAAAGAGTCAAACTGAGAGATTGGCAGTATTATTTCTTTTTTATTTTTTTTCCCCAAGGAGAAATCCAGGGCAATATGTGCTGCTGTCTCAGCATGATGGTATTAGGAGCCAGTCCTTGGCGCCCTGGTGCTCTTGGTCAATCTGATTATATGTGCCCCTGACCTGCACTGGTATCTTTTCCATTTTATATACTCATTCATTCATTTAACTGTGTACTTTGTCATGGATGCTTTTCCAGAAGCTGTAAAGCTTATTGGCATTCATTCTTCTTTCCCAGATCTTTCTGTTATTCATTTCCTTTTCTGTAACTGCTACACACTTTCTTTTCTTTTCTGTCTTCCTTCCTTGACTCTGTCCTTTGCTTTCATCTCTTCTTGACACATTGCACTTTTCCTTACTTTTGACCTTCCCCCTTTCTTGTTTCTCTCCAATCACCTTATGAACTTCATTCTTTCTCTGTACTATTTTACATTTTTTTCTCACAAATGTTTTGTTCTCTTTTCTTACTCAGGAGTTGAATGTTGCTGGAAAGGACTTTCAAAAAGATGTTGTTTCCCCCAGTTTTCTGCTGTGATAGGTTATCCAAGATGAGACTGCTTCGGTAGGCATTAATATTTACAGACTTGTTTTATGAATCTGAAGATTGATTTAGCATGAGAGTAATGCAGAGAAACAGATGAACCATGGAAATGATAAGGTCTGCTTTGCTAAGATTCATAAATCTAAAAGCCATGCTAAGGTGAACAGCTCTTAGAAGAGCAACACCTAATGACTGAAAATCATTAAACGTCCAAAGTCTAAAACCAGTTCGAAACTTAACATTCACAGGTACCAAAAATGATCTTTAATGGTTAAATAGATTCACCACACCCTTACAGAATTACATCTTTTCTGTTTAAAATTTATAAAGTCTAAAGAGTTCAAGAAACAGTAGTTTTCTGAGGCAGTCAGGTGATAAATGTGCTATTTGCTAACATCACGTATGTTTTTTCTTCCAAAAGCTTAGCATATCTTAAGCTACTCTTTGTAGTCTCATCCTTTTCTTTTTTAAAAATTATGTTGGTTTTTTTTTTCACTATTTTTTGTCTTCTAGATACTAAACCTGAATATTTTTCAAGGTCAAACCGTGCAATATAGATTTTATTTCAACACAGACATGTGAAATTGTAATCAACACATAGTTATTATTAACTTTAACATAATGTTCCTGTTAGAAATGAGAAATGGAAAAAAAAAGTTTGATGTCCTTTCTAAAGGAAGAACTTTTACCAGTCCTTGCTGCAGATTTCTGTGCTTTTAGACCACCTGGCAGAGAGGAACATTATTTGAATAAAATGTGACATTCAGAGGTTGGGCTGTTGTATCCCTTTTGCACAATGGAAACATTGCAGCTACATCTTAAGCAGAGGATTTAACATGTTTACTGCCCTTCTGACAAGGAAAAGATAAAAACAAGCTAAATGTCTGTCAGACAAACTTGGTGTTTAAGAATAAGACACATTCTTCTGGCAACTATGAAGTAGTAGGAGAGAACACACCCCAGACCTGTACCTTGTAATGCTCAAGGACTTTGCTTTCTTTTTGTGTTGTTCCTTAGTTTTGCCCTAGAAAAAATAAGTTGAACTCCAGGGTTAGTCAGCATGTGTACTTGTATAGTCTGTGCATAGATCCTGCCTTGTACTTGCAGATTTCATTTGACTGTAGGAAAGGCAGAATAAACCACTTTCCTTGAACTACTGAACTCTCCAAACTCTATCAGTGAGACATACCTAACACAATCACATTATTTTGATATTTCTTATACTTTGTATTTGTTTTATGTATTGAGTATTTGCATGCTTCTTATCAGTTTAGGGCTAAAAGTGTAATTGGTATAACAAAGGCTGATTATAAAAAAGGAAAATCTAAAGTAACATGCAGTGTGAAATTAAAGAATAAAACTGTATGACATCCCTGTTTTCAAGAGGTTGCTTATTCTACCAACTCATCACGTAAAGTGATACTTCTGCAGCTGCTGTGACTCTCTCGTGTGTCTTATATACCCATCATAAAAATACACACTTTGGTAAACAAAGCAGCCCATAGTCAAGATGGACTAGTACAGAAGAAGTCACAGGAGAATTAAAACCCTAAAGACCTGTGTGCACCTTCCCTCAACTTTGAATAACTGGGTACAAGGTATGAAGAGAACCTGCAAGAGGTACTTGTATGCACCGAGTATTATGTTTGCATGTGAACCCATTTAATTCCAACAAAACTGATACACAGAATGATTGAAAAATCAGATGGCAGCCTTGACTATGGGATAGAAATGAGTAGTGGTTCTACTCAAGCATTGAAGGAAATTCAGTGTTAATTAACCATTTTCTTGTATCATATGTTGTTCTCTTAGCAAAAGTTGGTACTTCAGTGGTACTTACTTCTTGGCAAAAATTTGGTACTTCTTTGGTATTTTTTGGCATATGAATCCATGTCCATGTCTGTGCTCCACAGCTGTGAACTCTTTACTGAGCCATGTTGCAACACCTGTCACATCCTCTAAGCAATGTCTGAGTATTGAGAGCTAAGCAAGGACGATAAAGACATAAATCTTGGTAAAATTTTGGGTGAAAACCCCACCCAAAACCCAAAAACTCTGAACTATTCTTTGGTTCTGTATTTCTTTATTCTAGATTAGTTACTCTGATGTCTAAGTTTTAAAATAGAGCAGGAGGTGCAAATGATGTATATGAGCACAGTGGTTTTCAAAATTGTCCTAAACATCACTAAAGAATTGGTACTATCAGGAGAATCCAACCATTCCATATTTGGTTGTTTTTTCCTATTGCAAAACCCGTGGTCTTTATCAGTATTTGGAGAGTCAAACCATTCCCCCCAGAAGATTAACAGAATCCCCTAACACACAGGAAAAAATGTCTACATTTGATTTTTTTTAAAAAGTAATCTAAGAATAAATTGTTTTGATATATTTTTTTTCCCTGAACCTATCTTGAAGCATTTGAATTGTGCTCATGGAGATACGTTTATAAGAAAAAGGATTATCTTTTATTAGATCGCATCGTATATCTTGAAAAAGAAGCATCTCAGGCTCACAAATGCTTTCTTGGCCCCTCTGTAGGGATATGGAAAACAATCTTGCTGGGAGGAAGAGAGCTCAAGGGAGAATATAGATGTCCTGTTAATCAGGACATAAAAAAGAAGGGAGAAGCTGTGATGTGACAGTGACTGGTGGAAGAAAATCTGGCAAACAGCAGAGAGAAGATTAGGAGATATGACAATTTGGGGAACGTATGTATAATTTATAAATTCAGACTTATTTTATCAGTTTCATGTACCACTCTTACTTGGTCTGTATTTATTCTGCCATTTGCTGGCTCTGACTATGACATAGATCACACACTCTGTGCAAGAACAGATACAAGAGTAATCTAAGAAGAGATAACATGGCATGATTTTTTCTCAGTAAAACACTGACTATGCTAAATAGGCTGGTTAAACTAAAGGAAATGGATGGTCTTGGGCTGTCTGCTTCTAAATTAGAGCAGTGGAAATTGCCTCTTGAGAAAACAGATGAAAAAACCTGCTCTCTGAGCTGGGGAGTTACTGGAACCAGCCAAGAAAGCTGGTCCTGAACAAATCAGAGGAAGCTTCCTGGGTGAGCTTGCAGGCTGATCAGGAGGGCAGTGAGGCTTTAATACCATGGAAGAACTGTCCAAAACTTCAGGGTCTTGCAGGGTGACACTGGTGCCAGAGAGAAGGTTTTTGTTTCCTGGATTTTTGTTTGCTTGTTTGCTTTTTATTTTGGGAGTTGCAAGTCTAGGTGCTTTCTCCATTAACATAGCATGTCTAATAATATAAATGTCCAGTCTCCACTTACTTTCTAAGTACTGTAGCTGCAGTATTTTCTGGTTTGGAGTAGGATATTATCTCATTCTCCTAGCTCAGACGTTGGTTACTTCCTGTTCATTTTACTGGTGCAAAGAGTTCAGGTTTGGCCTTCCATCAATGTCTTTACTCACATCAATTTGGCAAAATAACTTTCCCCTGCTCCTCCCCAGGTCTTATGGACCTAAAGTGCTTTTTAGTGAGGGCTGAAGGACTGAGCACAAGTTTCTTTTTGTGTCTTCTTGCCCTGGAAAGGGAAAATGTTTGACAGAGCATCCCAACCAAACTAGCAGCTGGAAGGGAAGCAGAGTATCAATGCAGGTCAACATATAGATGTTTGTTTTGTCTTACTGTCCTTATGTCTCTTTACAAGGTAAATCCTGTCATAAGTTTAAATTGTGGGGATTTATTCTTTAACATGTCTTTAAGCATTTAGAATCACCAAGGTCATGTTCCTGCGATCCCGAACAGCAGTTGGAAGTGTTGGATTTGCTGGAGTGTTTTTGAAATACATCTTATAAATCTGCAGCTGAATGTCTCCTCCTCATACAGTAGATCCCAACTCCCACCTGTGCAAAACACAAAAAGTGTAACACAAGAACAATGTGTTAATTTTGACAGAAGTGTCAATTTGTCTTACGTTTTTTCATTGGCCATATCACATCACTGAAGGAAGCACAGAGGAGATACTTTAGAATTGCTTTTCAAAAAAAAAATCCTCTGGCAAAACAAGAGAGCATTTTTTCAAAAAAACCACTTGCTATTTTTAGATTCTGTTGTAATACCCACCTATCTAATTGCCCCTTTTCTTTTTTTGTACCAGAAGGAATAACAGTACACTTAAATAAAAAAAAATCATTTCTGTTAGGCTAGTCCTGGCTCTTAGAGCTACTTTTACTCAGAGTAGTTTCTACTATATTTTCTGTTTGGTTTTTTTTTTTTCCCTAAAGTAAGAACTTTTGCTCTGCAAAGTAAATATTTATGAAAATGCATAAACATTTCCTTTGGAAATCGAGGTTTTTAAACTGATTTCAGTGAAATTATGCTTACATTGTTGTATCAGAGCAGAAGCAGCATACTGCACCTCTTGCTTAGACTGGGACATAAAACTGCATTTCAGGGTAGCCTCGTTAATTTAATCGTTTCACTTCTGTGTGTTGTCTCTGTTTAATTTTTTTTTCTTGACTTTTTTGCAACTTATTCAGGAAGGTGTCTTTCAGTGGATTCCATTCTAAAGAATGTTCAATTTGCATGTTTTAAAAATAATTTTTTTTAAAATTTGGAATCTGGACACTAAACAGAAGACACATCAGGCAAGATGCAGAAGGGATTCCTTTCTCAATTTAGCTAATCTTTGTGGGCTGTGTTCCTCAGCACTTGACTTTAATTCTGAAATTTCACTGGAGGGGAAAGAAGTAATTTTGACACATGCACAACTGTGATGTTGGACAAGATCACTGAAAATCTTCAATTCTTAATCAAAGTTAGCAAGGATGTTTTCTATAGTTTCAAAAGTAAAATACATGATAGTAGTGAAGTCCAAGGACTCCTTACTCATATCTTATACAATCATCCTCATGTTTTTAGTGCTTCTTATCACTATGTGAATCTGAAACACAGCTACATTCTTTTAGCTGGTTTTAACATGGATCTTTATAAACCAATGCATACTTTTGATACCTCTTCTCAGACATTATGTATCTGCTAAACATCTGTATGTTCTGTATCTATGATAAAAATAGTTAGGTGATGTCTTTCCACTAGGTGTATAAATTTAAGACAGACATTGTTTCCTGCTTTTCACTTGGAAATCTGGCTTTGATTTAATCAAAAAAACCCACATCTGCATGAGAATGAGAATGCAGGGAGTCTTGGCTGCCTGCAGTCATGTCCATTTTCATCTGATATTGTGCCTGTTAATTGCTTGGACCACCTCCCTGGGACAGAGATGCCAAACAATAATAGCTCCATGTCGGCATTTTGCATAATAAGGTGAGTGGCATCATTGGCAGGTGGGAGACCCATCACACCGAGGTCTTCAAAGCCCTGCTGCCTCATGTCTCTTTAACCATGGAGTACACCTGGTGGCTGTGCTGTGCCAAGTGGGATGGATGGTGGAGGGAAGGAAGGAATGGAGAACAGGACAATTCCTCCTTGCCAGAGGAGGCCAGCTATACTGCAGCTGGCAGCTTGGGCCACTTGTACTATATCTAACAGGAAAATGCTGCCTGATTATGGCTGGAGAGGGAAAATTAAACCACCCAAGACAGAGATTGCAGCCTTACTCTGAGAAATTGGCTGATACTGATAAGGAGACATAGAATGGAGGAGGAGCAGCACTGTCCAGTCCAGGTGGTGCTATGAAAAGTTAGGACACCTGAGCTGTAGAAACTGTATGGAAGGTCTGTCTCCTCTTTCTGTGTTAGGATTTGGCTTTTCCTTTCCTTTCCTTACAGCCAAGATCTTCTGAGCAAAGGATCTTTTCCCTGCCTTTCCTGAACAAAATTAGAATACACTTCTGCTGCAGTGTTCAACATCAGGTCACCACCAGATCTTGACAGTAGCCCAAGATGATATATACTTAGAAATCACATGACTCAGTTCTCAATAGATGCTTGACAGGTGCTTTAGGCAAATGCTGCTTTAGCTACCAAAAATTCTGTTTGAAAGAGTCTTTGGCCTAAGGGATACGTAAGCCTGTACATCGACATATTTCAATTCAATACAGAGCAGCTGCATTGCTTAGGACATTTTATGTCCTATTCTATTATATATTTGTCCATTTATATTAACTCTTGGAATTTTAGAAATGGGAGAACATCCTGGGTATTTCTTGATGTAATATGTGGATCCTGGATTGAATATATAATACACCATTTTCTTTCTCTATCTTATCAGCTGCCATCCTTGTATCTGTTACCCATCTCCTGCCAGTACCTCTCTGCAAATATTTCCCCGTCTGCCTTTTGAGGCCAAACTCTTCCAAGCAAAATACTTTCTTCCTGCTTTTTCTGCCAGGTAGTCTTTCTTAATGCAGCTGTGCCTCAAATGGAGCCTTTGTGCTAGTTTTGAGGTGATGGTATCCTCTTACATAAAGCAGCATCATGTAGGGAGTACAAGAGGGATCAAGAGTAGCTAGCAACTAGGGAAATGCCATCTAGAGATAAAGGGGAGAGCCTAGCTGGTTCTTGTCCACAAAAACCACATGCCCTCTCTTCCACTTGGTCTAGGGCTTGGCCACCTGGAAAGAAGAGGATGGAGAAAGATATCTTTTCACTTATATAGACCATTAATTTTACATCTCAGTCTTCCTAATAGTAAACATAAATGAAAGTAAAATACCTGCAAAGAAAACTACATTCTCAAGAAGCTCTTGAGAACCCTTAGTCTAAAGCTCTTCTTAAGCAGGGTTAGGCAGAGCAGGCTGCCCAGGACTGTGCCCCGTCAGGGTTTGAGTATCACAGAGTCATTAAGGAGGTGTCTCTTGCTGTTGTAACACGACTGAACAGCTGCTGCAACCAAAAAGCAATTACTGGTGCAGCAGTACATGGTTTGCTTAACAAGGGCCTTCCCCTTTTTCCTAATGACTGCTGGAACAGAGGAAGGATTTAGGAGGAACAGAAGGAACAGATTTGGGCCCTTTAGATAATTACAAGTTTTTAACTTTATCCCTTGTAGTGCTTGTTCAGTGTGGAACCTGGTGATGGAACAAGTGCTCAGAAAAGATTTAGGTAACTTTCTAGACTGGCAATAAGTAACCAGAGTAAAATCTTTCCCTGAAAAAGTCTCAGCTGGGATTCAACCATTAAACTAATACCGAGTGGTGCAACAGTTGGCACGGAGGAGCAGATGTCCCTTATTGCTCCAAAAGCAGCACGTGAAGTGGCACTGGTTACTGGATATGTGTTTTTGGGTTGGGGAGCTGTGTAGATATTTGCTTTTATTACAGATCAGTCTTAATATTCAGTCTAAATTTAGGTATTTGCATGTTTAACAATCCTGTGTGTTTAAAAATGCAAATAATGACATTTAAAACATTCTGAATGTATTTCATCATTGAGATATTTATACTACGAACCTGGGATAGTTTACAGGTTCTTAGATTAACTTTGCAGACAGCTTGTAAGCGAGTGCGGGTTACTTGTGTGGTCTGGTGACATGTTTTTGACAATCTGTTGCCAGAATATCTGTCTATCAATAAGTTTATCAGTAGACTTCGTTTATTAAGGAGAAAATTAGTAATGGGCTTTGTTTTTCTTTTCTGCTTAAGGAATGATATAGATTGACACCTGGCTTATTTTGTTTCGTTTCTTCCCTGTGCATTTGTGGTGTCTTGGTTTTGGTTGAGTTTTTTTGTTTGGTTGGTTTGGGTTTTTTGATTTTTTTTTCCACTTCAATATTTGCAGCTTGATTTGAAATACCTGAAGGAATAAATTCCTTCTTCAGTGACGAGGATTAAAAGCCAAGGTATTACTATAGTCAGGCAACATTCCTTAGTGTCCTATATTAAGCATTCCCTGAAAGTAAAGATTTGCATGTTCCAAGTTAATTATCCCACCTATAATTATACCCCCTTACCATAATACCCTAATGAAAGTGCTATTTATATTAATAAAGCATTACACTCATAAGAGCAACTCCTCACACTGGTCTTCATTCTACATGTAAACCCCAGAACATTAACAATGAAAAAAAAATAGCTCTACCTGAGGCAAAAAACAAGTCAGTGTGTCTGGCAGCTTTTGGAAACACAGCACATCCCCAGTCATACTTGACTGCAGACTGAGGGACATATCCTACCTCATTCAACCTTTTTCTCTCCCTCAGGGATCTTAATTCTCTTTATCTACTCATTAGCATGTGAAATTAGCACTGGTCCTGAGAATATTAGTGATCAGAATTTTGGTAATGCTCCTATCAGTTAATCTCACTGCATATTCCATGACAATTAAGGAGATATAGAATTATATTGTAAGAGTCCTGTGACATCCATATTTCTCAAGTACTTGCCCTCTGATCTGGTGCATGAGACTTTTAAAAAAGCCCAAACTATTGCACTTCAGAGGGAGAAATTTATTTATGCTTTTTCTTCGTGGGGTTACTGTAATAGTTGACACTTATCACTAATATTTAATCTTGGTGTGGAGTTGATTTGGAGTGACTTATCTGAAACATCCTAGCCTACCTCTTTAAAATAAATCTGTCATATATTCATAAACAAATATAGAGGTCAGATAATGTTAGTTGTCAAGTCTGACTATGCCTTGACTTTTATTTTAAAGCATAGAGAGACCAACCTTAATAAGAGAACAGAACTGTTTGATTTAAATTACCTGCTTTTTGTCCTTTTCTTATTTGAAAATCCTGCCTGCTTAATTTGACAATAAATTAAGCACTGGTGTTAAAACGAGATTTTCATTGAGACTGGAGGAACAACGTCCCTCCTAAGAGGAAATGACTGCAATGAAGAGGTCTGGGTCATTCATCTTCACATTAATTGAGCTGTATGACTGTGGATTGAGATTTAAACCAGTCCCTTCCTAGCAAAAATCTGTACCAAGAAATGATGATTTTAGGGTACCTGTGGAAAAATGGTTTAATTTTCATATTTCCCTTTTTGTTTTCTCCTAGGTTGTCATGTCTTACCCAAGCTGCCCAAGTCCTCCCTGGTGATGAGAAGGGATCAGACTTTGTGGAAAATGGAGGGGTCCTGGATGCAGCTTTCTGGCAACTGAGGAAACATTCTATAGGCAGCTCAGAAACCTTTTCATTCCCACTCTTGTTTTGGCAGCTACCTTCCAGCAGCAAGACAGTGTCACAGCCAGCCACTGGAATAATGCAGAGAGATGACAGTTGGTGAGATGGAAATGCAAGCAGGCTGTGAACATCCCTGTCTTCTACTGTCCCCCCAGAAAAAGTCTCTGGCCAGGCTAAGAAAGGAAAGAAGTATATTTATATAAAAATATAGTTTTTATATTTATAAATATGCATATATAAAATTAGATGTAAGTATAATACATCAAGCCATTTTTAATATTCAGAATTAATTTCTTAACAGGAAAGTAAAATTCTATAGTAATATACTTTACTAAAGCTCCTCCATGGCAGCGAGCATGATTAAGAAAGAGCAGTTTTCATCCTATAAATTATATTTTAAAATTAAGTTTTAATAACTCAGTAATACTGTCATTCACATTTCCTATATTTATAATAAGTAAATTGGTTACCTTTCTAATCTTTTTATAAACTGGATTTCTGTCCTATGACAAAATTGAAAGGAGTGCTTTTCCCAAATTACTCATTTATGGAAATTCAAGGGCAATTCCTATAAGATTTAATTTTCACTCCAGATTTAAACTTCCCATTTGTGTTTATAGAGGTTTTCTCTGGTTCTTGTTTCTAAAATGTACCTGCTGGTGAGCATTTGTTACCTCTGAACCCATACAAGCAGACATTTATTGACACTGTTGAAATAAACTTACTCCCTACAACAGAGAGCTTGATTATACATTTTAATATGTCTATTTATCTTTGTATTTCTGTTGGAGTCAGTAAACAACCCGAATAGCTCTCTTTTATAGGCTGTAATGGCTCAAGTGCAAGAGTTTAGCAATTATTTAATTAATTCTGTTAAATATTAGTGCATATGGTTGTCAAGTTATTTATGATCACCAGAAACAATCCTGGAGTTGTTTTTTTGCACTAAATGTGCAGGGAATGGTGCAGTTTTGGGCTGGGGTGTCATCTGTTCTATTAAAGGCACAATCCTGAGGGTGACCTGGGGCTCAGCTGGGGACGGAGCAGCCCTGGGGCAGAAATGCTTGGACACAGGAGGCTGTTGCATTGAACTTTGAAATCCACTGGAGCTTTGGTCGTGACTTGGAGACCCAGCAGGGCCCAGTGAGGATAAGAGAGACACTTAAAGAGCCCAGGTCATGCTAGTTCAGATGTTATGTTTGGTTTGGTTTTTTTGGACTTCACTCATATTGGAATTCATTCTTCTCTTTAAAATCAGTGCTTTCCACCAAAAAATAATATATTTGTGTAGTTTTTTTTCATATTTTGCCACATGGCACAAAGAGGAGTTTGTGTCTTTTCCTGCCTCCCTGCTTTTCAGTGCAGAATTCCATACAGTCTGGAGGAGCTGTTTTATGTGGATCCTTTCTGTATTTAGCAGAGCAAACACAGCACCACAATTAAAAGAGATGTTTCCTGGTGTGGAACACTGTTAGATTATCCCAATTTCAGAGGAAATATGGACAACCATAACTTTTTGAAGCACCCATTCCATCCAAGACTGGATGGAATCAGGTACAGCCCATTGTCCCCTAAGCAGAAATATCACCAGAGGCAGAGTTTGTATTAAACTCTATTCACTTACTGTTAAATTTTCTTGGTCTTTAGTTTCTACTTATGTCAAACAGGCTTTTCATTGAGAAGCTCTCATTTATGAAGAATTAACTTTGAAAAGAAGGGATCCGAGTTGACAATGTAAAAAATCAGCAGAAAGCTGCTCTCAGGCCTGTAGTCTCACTGCTATCAGTTACCCCCTGACAGCACTAATGCCTGGTTCTAAAGAACAAGAAACACCTTCATTTATTTGTATAAATAGGTAGGAGCACTGTAAATAATTGTAATTTTCTGAACCTTTGGCCAGAACAAAATCCACGCCAAATCATGTACATGGAAGAAATTGCAAACCTTGTGGTTGAGCTGCGAATGAGGAATAAATGTTAGAATAAAAGGTTCTCTTAAGCATGCCATGTTTATTTTATACTAATGCTGCTGTGGTACAGCCTGTGAAAAGAAGTCATGCAAACACCACAAATCTCCTTTGGAAACCAACAAAAGTTTGAAAAGGGTGTGAGACAGATAAATTTTACCCCATGGCGTTCAAAAGGCAGAACGTGGAGCAGAAGAAAACTCTCATCTGTTCAAAAAGTGGCTACATATGGTTCCCAGCAAATCTTGTAAGCTCAAATTTTGCTAATCCTAAGGAGAAACATCTAAACAACAGCTAAAGAAAAATACTGGAATAAAGAGTTCAGTGAAAATGGTGTCACTGGAATGTATAAAATTATTTGGACATTACAAAGCAAAGGATAAATTTGTGCTGGCAGAAGGTTGGATAATGTAAAGTCCAGATCAGCTGTTTCATCTACTAATTTCAGTTAATTGGATTTTATAAAGTACAGACTGATTGTGGAGATTACAACAGTCTAAATATTATATGATTCTTAAGTATTTTAATTTCATTGCCAGTAAATCTCCCAGTTTATCAACAATTGTCTTAGAAATCCTTCCAGTGGTATATTCTTTTGGAAGTGGTTTTAGAATGTAAAAAATCTTGGACCAACAGCTCTGAAACAGTTTTAGGCAAGTGGTGTTTGGTTGTTTCCTTTTCTAGGCCACCTAGTTAGTCTGTTTTTATCTTTCCTTCTGTTTGCAAGCACAATTTATTCTCTCTGCCAGCTCACCCCTTGACCTTCTGCAGAGAATGACATTAGTGACACCAATTCTGGTGATAGTTTGTGATGTGGATATTTATCCACTAAAGCTCTGGACCAAACCCATCAATTTACTTCACACAGGGGACAAAATGGCCATTGGGCAGCACTGACTTTCAGCCTTGACTGTCTGGGGTCAGAAGGGAACCAATGACCTTTGTGTGAATGACACTATGGCTTGTCAGAGCCATTGTTGTGAACACTCATTCAAAATAATCCCTTAAAACTGATGAGGATACACCATAATCACTAATCAAAGAATAGCTTTAATGCCTGGAAAGTGTGGAGCGAGTTACAGGCATCAGAATAAATTACAACTGATTTTGAGCAGTCATTGAAGAAAAAGTTCACAGGCCGTGACAGAAAGAGACCTTGGGATGGGTTGATACATTATTAATACAGTCTGTTAGGTCATGTCTTGGCCCTATATATTTGCAAAGGGATCACAATACCTATTAAACATTCACTACTTTTTTTTTTCATACTTCTCTCCTACCATTAGCACTGATTGATGTATTTTAAAAAAGTTGTATACTTTGCTCAATATTGTATGGCACATGATTAGTATGTGTGAACACATTATATCCTCATGTATATATGTATACAAACATACAGTTTATATATATTGAGAGAGAATCTGGGGTGTTTTGGTCTTTTCTGCTGTCATGCCATTGTTTGCATGACTTTTTTCCCCTTCTGCTTCCACTGAGCCTTGCTAAGGTAAGACCCTGAGGCAAAATATCTACAGGTTTGCCTGCCATTTTGACATTCCAGACAATTCAGGAGCAACACCACAGATTTGTTTCTCCCATTCTCTTTTTGTTACTTCCCTTCCTCCTTCCTTGCACTTTTGGTGCCTTTATTAATGATAAGCATTTTTTTTTTTACCCTTTTGACTCTAATCCTCTCGTTCATTCATCGGTCAAGGAATACGCAGTTAAATTGATGCTAAACAGCCATAAGTCAGAGGTTGCTTCCATTCCTGTTGCTGCATGCTCAGAATTCCCCTTATACTGCAAACTTCAGCTGTAGTTAGTTATTATGGTGCAGTAAAACTTGTAACATCAGTTACCTGTAACACATAGTAGGTGTTTATGACATCCTGAGTAATAATACTGCCATGTGTAAGAAAATGAAACACTGCTGGTGTTCTGGGAGTGAACTAGGGCTTTCAGTTATGGTTTTTGGGGGTTTTCTAATATAAAAGTGTTTTAAATTGGTGCAAAAGAATTTATGCAAAAAGAACTCAGGAAAATCTTATTTAGTTCTCAAGTGGTGAGGGGCAGGCATCAAGTCTGTATATTCACTGTTCTACCTCTAGAATTTAATGGTGAGGTATGAAGGAAGAAATATGTTTGGTCACCCCTAGTTAAAGAGTCATTTTTCCAGCAGTGATGGATGGGAGTTTAGAGGTATCCAAGGCTAAGGATTATTTAATATCTCTAATCACCCAAGGTATCTGTAACACAGAAACAGCCGAAGTCTGTTGAGATTTGCATTCCTGCTTCCAAACATTCCTTCTTGCAAAAATGTTTGAATTCTTGATATAAAAAGAAATAATTTTAGTTCATTTTTGGAATGAAGACTTTGGGGGAATGACCATGGTGGGAAGAAAGACATGAAAAGTACGTTTTAATTCACTATTATTTTTAGCTTATGGTTTTGAGATTGGTGTCACAGGGTTTTAAGCAGATAAATGCAGCACAGCAGAGTTGCCTGAATTTACTGTGGACTTGGTTCCATGTAGCACTATTCACAATTTCATATACCAGTATTTATGGAAGTAAAACCCTAATGTTTACTCTAAATTGCTGTCATTCCAGGTAATGCAGAGGAGGAAAATGGTAAAGATCCCAAAATTACTTCTTTTTGTTGTTGCTCACCTTGTTAAGGTAACTCTTTCTGCTATAAAACAGCCCTCTAGAGTTTAAAGGTGAAGAGTTCTTGTGGACTTGTCTAAAAGTAGAAACTCTTATAAGAATTTGACTGTCCTACATTAAAGAACATTGCTAAACATAATTTTTTTCTTGCAGATAAGATTAAAATGCTTTACAGTTATAGGTTCAGTGAGTTCATTTGTGTATATAAATCTTCACAAAGATTTGTGCCTTTTCAGTAACTTTATGTTTTAATGTGCAGCTTATTATGAACTGTCTTTGTTAGAAAAACCCATGTAATGTCTTAAAAATCTGGATTTGTGGCATTTAAGTAGTAAAACATTAAAACAGGGTTTTCCCACTGACTTTTCAGCAGAAAGACTGGGAGCAGTGTAGTATCCAGGACAGGAGAAACCATCTCTGCAAAGTGCACATCTGACTGATGGAATTACCTGCACAGACAACATGCTAACAAAAATGGCCCAGTCTAGATTAAATTGCATGGGCTGTCAACTGGGTCCTGGAGGATGAAAGTTTGGTATGTGAAGCTGTTATCTGTGGAAGAGATATTTTCATTTAACAAGTAATTCACTGTAATTAAAATAAAAATGAAATAACTTTCCTTGTAGCATCCTCAGAGAGTTTACCAAACCAATATCCTAACTATCTGAAGGCAGAGTAATTTTTCATCCATAAGGTATTTATGGAAATATGTCCATTCTTCCCCAAAGCAGAAAATGATACATTTTTTTAATTACGTTTTCTAAGCAGGAAGATTTTTTTGTAATAGAAATTTTTACACAGTGCATAATTTATGGATTCTGGGAACAGTTGATTGAAATGTTGTCCTCAGTAGAGGTGGTCCAAAGGAACCTTTAGACATGCACTAAGATCACCTATATTCACAACGTATTTTTGATAATTTTATACAGATGCATTTTCACAGGACGAGAAAGAACAACACTGTCTGAGTCTATTTGTGTTTATAAGTCTATTATGTGTTTACAGAGCAGTTTATTTTATGTTCTGCTCTAAAAAAAAAAATCAATATGGGCTGTTTTGAAAACAAGAAAACTGTAATTAAAGGCATTGATGGATAGTTACATTAACAGCTCGTCAACAGCTAATCCGAGACCATCTGTTCTTGGTGGTCTGAAAAGGTTAACAGCATATGGATGCCTCTACTTGCCACATACTATAACTTACCCTTGCCAGGCTCAGGGAACGGTGCTACAGTGCAGGACTTCTGGCAAAGCACGTTGTGCTGGAGTTCAATTCCTGCTGCCAGAAGTGGCCACACAGGACGCAGGTTTTCCAGGCAGGCACGTCATTAACTAGTGTAATTATTATTAGTTTTGCTTCTTTGGCAATGTGGGTTAGGCAGACTTAATCAGCAAGTGGGTGTATGTCAAGCTAAGAGACAGTTAATAGGTGTTATTGAGGTTTGGGGCTTTTTATTGGCGAGAAATGTGGATTAAAAAAACCCCCAAAACTAACAAAAACACAACAAACTAAAATCCAAAAAAGGAAAGGTTTCAACAAATTGCCAGAAAACATTGAATATCTTCAGAAAAACTCCAAAGTTGATAAATGAACAATGCATTACTTATCTTCTACACAAAATGGATTTTAAAAAATGATTCCGTGTATAATCAGTTTTCAATATATTGTTACCCAATGAATGGCGCAGTCTGTGGGGCAGAGCTGGTTGTGTGGAGCCTGGCACAGGGGGAGGTGGGTCCCAATCGAGCCAGGATCAGCTGCTCCTGGGAGGTGGTAAAGTCAGGGCTGCGCCTGGGCATGTGCCCAGCCATGGGCTCTGCTGCTCTGGGTGCTGACCTGTGAGCAGGCTCCTCACTGGGGATGGTGTGAGAAGAAATGACTGTGTGAGTTGTCATCTTGGTTTGTTCTTTCCCTCTTTATCATCTGCATGGTTTTCATCACTGGAGAGAGAAAGAGACATGGAAGAGGTAATGGTTGTTTTCCTCTTTTGTGTATATTTGTATATATAGTGTATATCTGTGTACCGTTCATGTATAGTTCTTAAGCTATAGTAAATGGTTCATAAACTTGACAGAGTACAATTAAGCTGTTTGGGTTATTTAACATACGTGGAGAAACGTTTCTCTTTGTTATGAGTACCTGGGTAGTGGGATAGCCATGAAAGACACCGAGTTGGGAAGGAGATAAACTATGGTAAATGCAGGAATATGGATTAAAGGGGTGATTGAGGAGTCCCCACTCATGTTATGGATTTCCCACAGCAAAGAAAGGCTCATAGCAGAGAGCCTGGCTCTTCCTTCTGCCACCATGAAGAAAAGTGGCAGTGGGAGAGCATGGGTTATTCCTCTCAGCTCGGTGAGATACTTGAGAGCTTTTGTTTGGCTGAGTTTACTTGTTTGACTCTAACATAGGCAGATTCACAGGAAGGTGGAAAATCTGTTTAAGCTGAAGAGGTGAACTGTGTTGCTGTGGCTGTGCTTTTATCAGTCTGCAAGAGCTAGCTAAAATGTGTCAAGAATATTCTGCAGGGCTCCTGCAGGACTCTTCATGCTCTGCAGTAAAAGCATGAACCTGTCACAGTATTTGTATACCTGAGTTAATCAATCTAGATCACTTATGGAGTCTGACAGGTGGTCTTAGCCTGCATTTTGGTTATGTAAGGAACTGTTTTCTGCCTGCACTCCTGTTACATTCTCAGTACAGCTGTCTCTGAGGGCTAAAAACCAGCAAGGTAACCTCACAGGACAGAAAACGACGTATTTTCCAACGTATTATCACAGAATTAAGTAGAGCAAAAGTCATTTAACAATGAATCATCAGAAATGTCTCTGATCAATTTAAAAAAAATCACTAAAGTATTTCTGAGTGGTTGAGCAACCTCTAGAGCAAGAAATAACACTTGTAACTCTGCAAAGAACTAAGTGAACAGGGATTATAAATTAGAGGACTTTATTCATAATAATGTCAGAAGAGGAACAAGCAGAAGAATAATACTACTCCATCAAATATCTTATGCATCTGGATTCATATCAAAGACATGAGAAAGAAATTGAGAAATATGTATGATGAGACAGAGGAACTGAAGGTTTTAACACAGGGTCAAGCTTATGAAGTAATTGGCATATGGATGCTTGAAGGAATAATTCCCATAGTCTAAATATTAAATAATACTTGAATTTGACAGGAGTACAGCTTGGAAAAAAAAAAAGAACAAGTAAGGTGATATTCCCTTACAATAGCTCATTCATGTGTCTAGAACACAGACATGGTTTAAGTGTCTGTCAATGTACAGCAAAAGAGGAAAACCCCTCTGATGATGCAGGTCTGGTACAGGCCACTGGACGGGGAAGCTCAGGCTTTGGGGACTTTCTGTGATCGTGCATTAAACTGCGGGTTTGTTAGGTCAGTTTAATTACCACATAGGTAGTTAAAACACAGACTACACAGGAGAACGTGCTGGTGAAATGCCACTTTGAAAGGTGGCTCATGAAACAATAGAGCTCGTGCTCTTCAGGAAAGAATGGAAGATAATGAAATAACACAAGAGATTTCAAAAAACTTGGCTAAATCATGGGTTGTGCTTCATGTGAACCTAGAGAGGGTGAAATAAGGTTAAAGAGACTGCAAAGAAACAACAGCTTTTACTATTTTTAATTCTTTTAATGGAGGAAGGGGAAGAGAGACAGAAAGTGTAACAGGAGTCTAATTTGGATAACTCAGCAGTTGTTGAATCATCTTAAAAATGTAGTACAGATGAATTAAGCTTGCTGAGGTGAATACATGGCTACAGAAATAGGAAGGTGAGTGTAAAAAATGAGATGTAGCTATGTAAAAGTATTCAGACATTATTTCTGTCTGCTACCACTAAGGAAAACCACTTTTTTTGATTTCTACTCAGTGAAAATGAAAGTTACTGAGTGAGAAATCTTGGACAGCACAAGTGTTTGGTATGTTTTTCCTTGGCTAAAAAAGTCAACTGTGGTTTCTTGAATGAAGCAGTTAATTTTAATGCCAAAAAGGCAAAATGTTCTCTGATAGGAGAACATAAAAGAGTTGGGTTATATGTTTTCAAGATATTTGGACCAGATTAAATTAATCCAACAGGTTGAATCCATCTCACAGCCATTCAAAATGATCTCTGAGATGCTGGAGCACAGGTGAGGCTGTGGAACACTGAAAGTGGCATCTGTGATTTTTGAAAACAGAAGAGCAGGAGGATTATAGGTGAGACAGATTAATTTCAATTTTGGGAAAAACTGTGAAATAAAAATACTACTTGTGAGCCAAGATGACAACCATCAACATGGGTTTGTCCAGAACAAATCATATAAAGCCAATCTAATTTGCTTCTGTGGCAGGATAACAAGCCTTTGCATAGAAGAGTAGCAGTGGATGTGTATTTTGATTAAAAAAAAAATCTTTTGAGACTTTTGTAACATTTTTCTTACCAGGCTAGTGAAATTAACCCAAAGTTTATGTGTAAGTAGGTAGAAAAGAACACTCAAAGAACATTTATCTGTGTTTTACTTTCATTTTGTAGGTCTATCTAGTAATTTTCCATAGGAATCTGAGCTGTGAACTGTTTCTACTAACTTTGTTCATTAATGATCAGGATGATGGAAAAGATAACAAGCTTGCCAGATTTCAGTAATCTGAGGATTGCAATTGGGATAGAAGCAATAAATGCCTGAAAGGATCAAAAGCACAGAAATGCCCTCTGCACAGACAGTGATGATGAGCTGCAAGAATACAAAATGAAGGAGTTGCCCAGCAGGATTTCTTCTAGAAATTATTTGGGGAATATTTTAGCTCACAAATTGAATATGAGTCAATGATTTTGTGCTAGTTCATGGAAGTAGCTACACTGAGTTTCTCAAGCAGCCCTGGCCCTGTCCCAACAGGCCTGTTGAAGAAACAAACCTTGCTCAGTGAAGTATCATTTATTTGCTGGTTTTTCTTTGCAATTTTCTTGTAATCTCTGACAAATATGTCCCAATGAAAGTGCCCAGAGTGCATAACTCAAGTAGGTGGAAGGGCTTCTTACAATTAAAACTTAGGCAAGTTGTCCTGCACCTTCTCCTTCCCCTTTCATGCCCGTGGACTGACATGTGTGCTGGTTGACTGGCTTTAATTGCAAAGTTATCACCATATTTTGATCCTTATGCCTTGGGTTTACTGCACTGTAGGTCTCCTGGTATGTTTTGAAGTAATCTCTGCTATTGATACATTATTAAGTGGCCATGGGGTTAGTACACCCTTAGAATAAAATTTCCCCAAGGGTTATAATTGCTTCAGTGAGAGGTTGGTTCTGTTTGATTCTAGACATTCTGAAAATAACTATTTTGCAGGCTGAATTTCCAAGTACTCCCCAGTACCTTGTGTGACCATGCTGGAAGTTCTGTCTGCATCAGAGAAAGACACATAATGACACTGTTATATGTTGTCCTGTCTTCTGGGGGGTGAAAAAGGGAATAACATAATTCCAGTGATAAATCCTTCATGTCTCGATTAGAAACTAAAGCACTGCCCTGCAGGGAACTTACTGCTTTAGTCCCAAGCAAACTCAGCTTGTCACCTTTCACAGCAAAAGTTTATTTGGTCAGCAGTGAGAAAGGCCAGGAAACCTGGGATATATTTGGACCTTCAGTGAGAGTGCAGAGCCTTGTGAGTGACATTTGCAGTAGCATGGCTGGATTGTGTCAGTCGACGTAAAATCTTTGACAGCCTTGTAGTTTTGGGCTTTTTGGTTGTTTTTTTTCTTTTTTTTCTTTAAACCAAAATTAAGGTTATGGTCTATGTCCAAGTTCCCCTTATTAAATTCTGAGGGAAGTTCAGGTCTGGATTTTTCATGCTTTGAAAATCACATTAAAGATAGTCTTCATTTATTTAGGGACTTCCATTTTTCTTATGATTGCAGGTTCCTAAAGACTTTTCTTACAAAGGGCAGTGTATTCCTCACAGATTAACATTACCAAAGTTACTTTGTAGTTTAATTACTGTTTTGTGTAAGGTAAAAGAAATAGTCTTGCAGGGCTTTCTGCTCCAAGGGCGGAACATTGCAATGTCTATTTCTGAGGTATACAGCAATATTTGGATTTTATACATTTTGTCTGAACTTAAAATGCTACATGAATGCCTTTAGCATTGCAACAGAACAGTCTAATGTAGAATTTTGTCCTGGCCTATGAAAGTCTTTATAACCACTTTGATTTAAATATGTTCATCATAATTATAGCAAGCTAACCTTCCAGCCTTCTTGCAGATGTCTCTAATTTATAAGCCTTGGGCCCATTCTTCATTTGGACTTTTTAAGGTTGTTTGATTTACTTTTTTTTTTTTGCAGTAGATCGGTCATCCTCATATCTTAATAAAACAAAAATTGAATTATATGCACTACTAAGCAAGCATGACAAGACTTTTGCCAGCAGATGTAAAGTGTGAAAACCTGTGGGAAAATCCTATTCATTTTAGGTTCCACTTGAGAATGCTGCAGTGCAATGGAAATGGATTGAGTCTTAACAGAACTGAAAAAGATAGAAGCTGGGGAACAATGGAAATCAATGATTTGAACCTAATTAAAGAGACCTGATAAAAATTCTGGAGAGCCAGATGGCAAAGTCAATTTCTCAGTATAATATCTGTGCAGAGAAAGAATATGATTAGCTGTTGACATTCTGCAAGGGTAGAATGATCTTATCAGCAGGATGTCAAAGTATTTCTTTAACAGTATTAGACTGTGCTGTTATAACTATCATACACCTGAGTTAATGTAAATCATTTTTCTTCCAAGAAGTATGAGACATAATGTTTTTCTCAGATGTCACAGTACAAAACTCTCAAGTTGGATATCTTGATGAAAGCTTTAGACTTTGACTGCTGTAGGCTAGACACACATATGATCTGAACATTAAAGCTGAAATCACAGTCCAGTTATAGCTGTTGGAAAACTTTTGTGAGTCTTTATATTTGTGTTTCTAGTTTCCAGGTAATTCTGTTGAATTAGGAGTAAATTGTGGAAAAGGAAATTCCCTGTACTATGTGTAGTGAAACATTTCTTTCTGTGCCTTCAGCTGAGCTGTTCATGTGTTGTACAAAATGCTTAAAAAGACAGAATGAATAAATGATGGATGACCCCATAGCTAAGAAAGTCACGCTGAAGAAAAGGTTTCTGGGACCTTCTACCACCTCCTACACTTGATAGACTAGGAATCTTTGGCAAAGGATAGACTAAAAGGTAGTGATTTGAGACTTTTCCTGGGAGGAAGAAGGGTCAAGTTCAAATGCTTTTACAGGTAGAATTAAATCTAGGTATTAAATATGCCAGGCAAAAGTGATCTGATCACACAACCACTGAGTGAAAAAGAAGTTGCAATCATGCACCATTATTTTCTCATTGTCTTGTTGTTGGCTATAAGAATTTGTAGTGGAGGTTTTCATGCTAATTTATTGCCATATTCAGAGATCTAGAATGAATGCCAGTGCCATCAGGATTATGAGCTATTTAATGCTGGTTTGAAAAAATGGTCACCTGAGTGTTACTGGTGTTAGGTTTTGGGAAAACATGATTTGAAAAGCTTTGTCTCGTACTAAGTTACCCAAGCAGTAGCTGGTTCACTGCTGGACATTCCAAATCCCAGGATGCTGATGCCTGGCATGAGCATAAACTATTGTTTCCTTGCAAAAGCTCTGTCTGTATGCTCGACTACAGTTACATCTTGAGTGAAAAACTAGGAGAAGAATTGGGTAATTGAATATATTTCCATAAATTAAGTGGCTGGGTTTTCCAGGGCTGGTGGTAATATCAGCAGGGATGGTTGACTGGTGCTGTCTCAGTCTCGGCACTGGGCAGTGGGGTTGTCCGAGCTGGTTTAATGGCTCAGTTTGTGGCCAGGCTAAGTTTCACATTCTTTCCATATTCTCTGTGCTTGGTGAGTAGCCTTTTATGGTGCAGAGCAGTATAGACATGTCAAATTTAACTTTTCTGAAGTACTGCTAAATGTATGGCTGTATGTGACTTTCTTATTTTTCTCATCCATGAAAAGAAGCAATCTGCATAAACTGCCTGTATTTCATGCATTACTGTTTTTTATTACATGCATCAAACCAGTATCCATTCCTGTGTTCATAAATATTAGTGTTTCTAACATAACCATTGCACATCTAGTCTTTTGAATTCAGATAACATAAAACATAAATTACAGCCCCTTAAAAAAGCCTCAGTAACAGATATTGGATGACATGTGATGCAGACTGTTAAGGTATAAATTTAAGAACTGATGAATCTTCCTTAAACCACACTAATTAAAGTAGCTTTAAAAAATCTGGACTATGGATAAAACAGATGATAGAAATATCCACAAGTAAAACATAAGATGATCTGACAGGGTTTGTCTGGCACACAGTAAAGTCTACAATGCAGTGAGAACTGCTTTGAGTAATTGAGCATTGAAATCTTCCTTCTTTATGGTTTTCAGATAAACTCAAAAGCAGAACTGCTGACTAACAATAATATTCTGATCTCAGCTTCAGAATCTAAAGCAACTTAAATGATTCCATTTCACTTTCATGTTCTAATTCAAATGTCTTTTAAACACCCTCCACACCCTTTGAATATTTTGGCTATGTCTCCCCTAGGAATTTTAAAGGACTGGCTAAATATAGGACGTGGTTCATGGCAGGCATTGACTCGTGCCCTTTATTGAGACATTAGAGCTCATTATACTAATGTCAGAATTTATCTCTGGCCGTGCTGAGCACTTAAACAGGAGTAACACTTCTTATTAAGCGATAATTGATGAGGTGACTCAGGTGAGGGGTCTCCCTTAAACAAGAAGTAGCTTGGGATAATCACAGTTCCAATAGCTGGTCACCAACTGGTTGCTGTGTATAATGGCTGTCACTAATACATTATTCTATAGAAAACCACAGTTCCCATTTTCACATGAAATCTCCCTGCTGTGGGAATACAAAGTGTAGCAGCATTTACCTACTGCCTGATAACTTTCTTAATTAAAAGTGAATCTAATGTGTTCTCTGTTAAAGACTATACATATATTTCCTTCCTGATATAACTCAATAAGGTATTTCATAACTGATTAGATTCAATCTAATCTTCTAGGATTTTGAAAGCTGAATTTTTGCTTTTAATCTGCATTTTGTGCTTCATAGATATCAAGATAATGTTTGTAGTGCAAATTACTTATGGAGTTTGTATTTTTGAAGTTGAAACTGTAATCTTCAGCCCTTGGAGTGAAAGTAATTTTTCAGCCATTATTTCTTTATCCTTATGTTCCCCAATCATTTTGTGTGTATGGTTGTTCTAGATCTGCATTTCTTGATGCTGTAGTTCTGTTTTATTGTACAGCACATCTGCAACACTGCTGGGAATATATCTGATGATCTCATTACTGGATCAAAGCTTTAGTCCCTTGGGTCACAACCCTGCTTAATGTTCTTGTGCAGACCCCTCCAGACTTTCACTAAAAACAGCACTTTGTGCTCATAAAAGCAATTGCTCAAGACATAAGCAGCCAGAAAAGAAAAGAAAAAAAAAATGAAGCAGTCTAAAAGGTACTTGAGGCTTTTGAGTTAAAAAAAAATAAAAGAAAAGAAAAAAAGGGGAAAAAATTGGTTTATGGTATCAGCTTTTCACTCGTTCTATCTGCTTACTGCATTGGTCTGTCATGAGCAGAATCAGTCATTTATTATTTTAGGAAGGGAAAACATGGGGAAAATGGAGTTTAAAGTTGAGAACTGTACTTGAAAAATATAATTTATGATCCATGGAAAAAGAAGCAAGAAAAATTTGATTTTTCAGATGCTGGTCTTTTTTTTACCTACGTTAGATGACCATGGCATTTTATGAAGAGTGAAAGCTTCATATTGTTAAGCTATGATGGAATATAAGGAGAAAAGTTATGGACTCTTGTTTTCTATTCAATGGGAAAACTTTTCCAACTTTTTGAACTCAATCAGTTGACAGCAGAGGAACAATCCACTCTAGAAAGGGCTAAACAGAACCCTGACAACAGATAAACAGGCCTGAAATGTTCTATTAAATGCTTCTGTCAAAATTATTAGTGCAATCTGTGTCCCAGAAGAGTGCAACACTCAAATGTTATGTTAGGGGAGCTACACCAAACTCCAAGGGAGAACTGGAGAGCAGACATAACTTGTGTTAGGGTGTGTGATATGCCCATACATCTAACAACAAAATAGTTGCACATCTGCTGGCTGTTCTAATCTAACCTTTGCAAAGGTGTCAGTAAAAATGCTCTGACAGTGCAGAGGTGCTGCCTTCTGAGGAAAGCTGAAATTTGGTATAAGCTGCAGAGGATCTGCCTGATGGGAAGATGAGAAAAATACCCATTTTCCACCTCAAGGCAGGAGGTGGAGGAGGTATGAGAGGGAAGGGCTTTGCAGATTGTCTAGCAAAGAAGATTTTAAAGTTTAAACAACCACAATGTGAACTTATTGCCACATGTAATATTGCCTCTTGATTTATCACCTTGGAAACAGCCTGAAGTCTCTGTTTGCTGTAGTAGCTCTGCTGTGATTTAAAGGCAGTGGCTGAGTGAAACAGATCTAATAAGATTTAACTCTTCCATGGTAAGAACATGTAATCAGATTTAGCAATTACTTATTTCTGGCTATAATTTTTGGAATGGAAAAGCCTTCCATGTGAGTTACCAGAGTTCTTATTACTCCATCTAGTTTCATCTCCCTACCAGTAAATTTGTTCTTCTGCCCTTTCAGGAGCAGTTTCAGCCTGTGTCATATTTTGCTGCTGACATATGGATTTTTTTTTTTTTAACTTTTATAATATCAGTTAAATTCTGTTGTGATTCAGGAGCATCTCTGACAAGGAAAATTGAGTAATAAGTTCAGAAAGTGCAAGATACCATTATTCCACCTTCTGAAAGTAAATTGTTTCCAAATATCAGTGTGTTCTTAGTATTACATGATCTACTGTATTGCTCTTCCTTTTCTATACCATATTCGAATGTTTTGAAACTTGCTGAAGAGAGCAAAGTGATGTATGTTTGAGAATCCTGCAATAGAATGTTAAAAATAAATTAGTAAGAAAATTGCAGCCAAGTCTTTTCAGTGAGAGCCCACTTGCTTCAGCTACCCCTCAGATAGACAATGGAAGAAAAAAATTCTTGGAAATAAGGTGACTGTATTTATATGTCTGTAAAGAATTTATTAAAGGCCTTCTAAAGTTGTAGGATTTTAACTAAAAAAAATAAGATAGTAACTTGCAGAAAAGGTAAAAGAAAAAGAGGTACCTGAACTGCTCTAAAGAACATACTGCATTTTTATAGGGAAGTAATGTAGAATTGAGAAATTATGGACAATGGTGTTACATGCCCATGTTTTGTTTGTTTTCAAACTCTTTCACAGAATAAACCTCACACATTCATGTTCCTTGTTTCTTTCTAGTTGTCTTTTTTATTATTGTTTTTGTCTTTAAATAAACTTAATGTTGACAAGTCCAAACAAGGAAACCGAACTGTTAAAAGTGGCTCCAGTTTAGTTCTTTTGGAAGGAATATAGGTTTTTAGAAATTCCTTAGATCTCTTCTCTGAAAATCGAACTCTTTTAAAGGATTCAGAGCTTTCTGCTTTGGTTACTAATCTGCAAAAGGCAGCTTTGGTTGACGAAGCTCGTGGAGTCTGCATGTTAAGATGTAGCACCAAACACAAGTGTTTTGTCTAGTGGGATAATGAGTCTAAAGCAGATGTCTCAGAAAATTGCTTGAATTATGCAACTTAATTGTAGGATGGTGGTAGATTATTTTGTTTCCACTTGTGAGTCATTCACGGATCAATCTCAGATTCCACCAGAGCACTAGTGATTAGCTGGTGTATGCTCAGTGGTGTTACCCAGCAGCTTTCCCTTATAATTTCTTTTAAGTGTTCATTTTGGTGCAAGTTATTGGACTCTATTTAATCCTTACATTAGTCTGCCTTTTTATATATGATAGACAGCCAGGAAACAGCCAAAAAAAATTCTGCATAAACCAGAAAATAGCTTGAATAGCTAAACAGTTGTGGGGAACTATTGTCTTCAGAGCAGAACTTATTAATAATAAACACATGATAATAAAATAAACATGTTAGGTTCAGTGTTTTAATATTTAGATATTTTGGATAAACAAGCTTCTACTGCTTTTCTGAAAATATGTATAACTGGCACTTGTAAAACTAAACTGGTATCGTGCTGTTGGCTCGAAGATCTGCGAGAAATTGAGTCTCAAACACTGCTGAAGTAGCTCATGCCAAGCCAAGGGATACTTGTTTGTGTGTCTGTCTGTTAGAGAAGTGTTTATTAAATAAACTAAATAACACACTTCTGTGGAAATGGATGTACTCAGTATTTTCTCGGAGTGATCCTGTAGGAATCCTGTTAAATAGCCTGAAGGATTCTGAATGAATTGTGGGAGCCACAGCACATGCAGTTTGATGCTGTTCTATTTTAACTTCTAATAATTTGCACAGAAGGAGGATTGATGTTTCTCACAGTAGTCCCTCTTTTGTGTTGCTTTTGTAATCTTTACTGATATGAATTAATATTTAGCCACTTCTCTTTTTACTAAATTTTGTTACAAGCGTGTAGTATCAGAATTCCCCTTGAGCACAATCCTAAGTGCAAAGCATCACGTATATTTAATTCCTCTGGTTTTCCCTGTGAGCTGAGCCCAGTCAGTGCTTTGAAAGACTGTTCTTTAATTTTGCAAAGCCCTGATTTTAATATTATTTTGACCTTTTTAATATTCTGGGTTTAGAGTGTTCACCAGGCTACAGTATTTCACCGAGTGAATGAGTGACTACAATTTAGGATTTGAATTGGGGATTTAAGTAGGAGAAGACCAAAATAAATTTCCTTAATCTGTAGATGAGATAGTTTAAATAATCATGGTTTCCAGACTGTAATTTTCTGTTCTTCTTCAACAAGTCTTGCTTCTTTAGTTTCTTCCTGGAAATCAGACTTTTTATTTAATTAGTATTATTGAGACTGTGTATTAAAATCTTGTCATATTGCTGCCATACCTGTATGTGTGTCACAGTCTGAGCAGTGGGAGGCACCTTTTTCAGTGCTTCTAGATCTACTTTGGATCCTTCTTGGTTTTGGAGGCTGTCAGCTATTTATCTTCCTAAAACCTGTAGGTATAGATGACTTAACAGACCAATTCATAGGTGTAGCTGCCAAATTGCACAAAGCCCTAAAAACATACACAAATTTAAACAGACACAGTTTGGAATTATTTGGGCCACATGTACATGTGTCCTGCTTTTCCTCCTCTTCCCAGTCCTGTATGTCAGAAATCAGCTGATGCTGACACTGGGGTAAATTCTTCACATCAGTGAAGCAAACATTTTATTCTCTTTCTTAGATTTTCAGACTGGGAAGAGTTTGATTTCCCTCAGCTCACTTAGTGTGATGTTGTTTGGTTGTTCTTCAGATTTCTTTGAATTTATATACATTTGATTTTGTATTTTATGGAATGTTTGAGGGCAAGACAGCTGTGTTCTAGGGTAAAGGGCATTCTAGATTAACATGCAAATGGGCAACACAACATGATATTAATATAAAAAAGTATAAGGAAAATATTTAATAGTGACTGCAGGTGTTAGAAAAATATTTACCTCAGAATAAGTACCTATGGAGCAAATATTTACTAAATTAACCATTTCAGTTGGTACAGACTTGTGCACTCCTCCTGTGATACACACAAGTTGATTTTGGGGTCAGCAACTGTTTAGGAGTCCCTGGAAACTGTTTGCTACTGATCTATATGTAATTAGGGAACAATTGGAGGAGGTCATAGGAAAGGGCAATCCTCATATCAGAGGCTGTAGGGGATTATCTCATCGGACTCATTGCTGAATCAATCTTACCAACAAAATTCAATTAACTTTAATGAATTATTTAGTCACACTGAAGTTGTAGATAGTTTTAATATTTGTGTTTCAGCTGCTTTTGTGCAAGGAATATAAAATATTTCTTCTTTATCATCAATCAAATTCCAATGTAAATGTGATTTTCTATTTCAGTGTTTTACGAAATATCTTCTTAATCACACCTGATGTTGACTGAAAAATCTTACATACTAGCTATTGCTTATATTTAGATTCTGAATTGCCTCAGGAGAATGTCAGGAATTCCATGCAACTTAAATGACAGATTTTTAATTTTTTCAAATTTCTTTTTTTTTTAAGTCCATGGCAACTTGTGAAAAAACTTGAAGAACTTCAATGCTGCAAGTTACAATCTGCTGCTTCAACCCAGGAAGGAAGGCGTTTGAACAATGTTGCTAGAGTTTTTATTTCTTTGACAAAAGAGTTTAGTTCTTGTCTGAGAAACCGTGCTAGAGAGAAGCTAAGAATAAAACAGGAGTGACTTGTAGACAGGAAAGACTCATTTTTTGAGTGTCTCAAAAAAATGAAAGATTGTCAGTCCTTCACTCACTTCCTGCTCTGTTCTTAGTATGATAGCAAAGATCTAGTCATCAAAACTGAGAAATTAGGAACTTGAAGGCTTGACAAGCCAATCAAAATAATGTGAATGTCTCTTGCAAGCATTCAATGAAGCAGCAGACAGAGAGTCTTGGGAGAGGAATAACAGGATGCATGGAATAGTTACTGAGCCAGTGCTGTGCTGTTGTTGGGGAAGGGTTGGAAGTTCAGTGCAATTTGGTCACCCAGCTCTTTGTTCAAACTCCTGGGGAAGTGCTGGAGTCTGAATAACTTTGTGCTGCTGCACCAACACTGGCACTCCTTCCTGAGCTGGGACTTTATGTAGTTGAAAGCAAGGTGAGTATGTATAGAGAAAGAAGAATCAGAGCAGGGACAGTGTGAACTGCATCTCCAGACCTTAAATAATTTAGATCAGGACTTTTCTTCTTAAGTATTTTGGTCATTCCAGTTACACTCTCAGCACATCTGCATGTAAATGAGTTTTCCAGGAGCTGTGTACTCTGCCTTCATTTGAGCTGGGACAATATTGCATGACACCCTTTCTCCTTGAAATATCATATCTTTCATCATCAATCGGGTATTTTATCAGTCCCCTCTGGTTTCTCTTGATATTCTTTAGGTTGATTTAATATTAAATCTTACAGATGATTTTTTACTGCATCTTTTCCATTTACTTTAATTAAATGTCTGAGCCTTGTAGAGCAAGATAACTTTTATTAAAAATAATAAATGGGTGGTCCTCACAGATCTGCTTGTAGTTTCTCCTAGTTTCACCAAAGACTCTAAAGATAGAAGAAGATGATAAGATAGATAGTATAAGTGAAGACTGAAGAATTTATGACTTGAATTTCAAATGCAAGTAGCTAATTTTTCCTTAAGAAAGCACAAGAGCAGTGTTACCAATCAAGCTGGAGAGATACCTTTTTGAAACATCTCAGTCAATCACTCATTAAACTTCACAAATGTGATTGGGTAAGATAGAAATTTACTTACAAAAGCACAGAGATTTCCACTGAAATTTGGCATGTTGATTGTAGATGTTGAATAATTTAGAAGTCTCAGTGCTTCCAATGCTGGTAAGTTATGCTAATTCCTAGTAGAGAAACGTGTTGTTATATACCTTTGATTTCACTCTCTGCTCTCACAACAATCTTACCTTTCCAGTGAATAGAACTCAGAACTTATTTTTCTAAGTGTTAAAGCTGTGTGTGATAGAATAGCAGCATATATCACACTGAAAAAGTACTGTTGGAGTTTCCTTGTGTTGTGCAATAATAAAAGCTTAACTCTATGTTTTATCTTCTTCCCTTTCAGTCGTTTCTCATGCACTATATGAAGTAGAGTTGGGAAGGAGAAATTGTTTAATAATTTTTTTCAGTTGTGTGGAGATTTCTCACTGTGTCAATAGAAATAATTGCATGGATAATAGTGCTAAACATTAATTTTTAGTTAATCGTGGGTGTGATCTTGCAGATAAAGCACACTGAAATCAGGTTGCTTCCCTTTGCTCAACGGATTACAACTAATGCCTATTCAACAATATCAATGTTACACAATGTAGTTTATATGGCACTGTTGATTATTTGATTAGTAAAGTAGCAATATTAGTGCTCATTATTAGTATAGAACTAAATAGAACTAATTCTGTTACTTATAATACTTCACCAGTTTTTCTGGTATATAAAACAACTGATATGTGTGTGTGTGTATATATGTGTATCTTTATATATTTTATAAATATATATAAGTATGTTGGTTCTGTTAACCTGGTGATCAGTTTTGCCTTTTGGCATATCTGTGGTAATTTCTTTAAAAAAATTAAAAATTGAAGGCCACTAAGAAGTGGAAGACTGTACTGAAACCAGTGGTAAGTGTAAGGAATAAACTAGAGAAAACACCCTTTGCCACTGCTTAGGAAATTTTCCATTAATAAATGTAGTTCAGTAACACTAAGCTAGCCTTGCAGTAAAATCCAGGGAATACAGACTTCTCATTAGCACTTAAAAATCTGTCTGGATTTTATTCCACAGCCAAATTTTCTTATGCAAATGTTCACATACTCGTTAATATTGTGCACCTGGCCTAGTTATGTGATGTGTAATTACACTGACAAAACTGAGGAGAGCTCTAAAGTCAAGTATTTGCTTAATTTCAACAACTGCTGATCCAGATCCATTCCTTCGATGAGTGACAGACTTTTTTTGTATCAGTGGAGTTTTCCACTTGAGTGAATGGAACTGGACTTTGTAAGATTTGGATGCTACACCCTGATAAAAAACATGGCTAACCCTTTTTCCATATCAATGGTTTATTAAAAAATAAAGTATTAAAAATTGTATGGATGCTTATAAAGCATGACCACGAGAAAATGTTAATCATGTTAGATCTGGTGTAGAGACCTTACGTGGCATGAATTAAAGTCTGTCAAGGCCACACATTGGATCGGATACCTAGAGAAACAGTGAATAATTGTGCTTTATGTCAGTAAAAGAGTTCTGTGAGAAAAGTGAACATTTGCAAACTTAAGTTTTCATCAAAATCAGAATGTTACACTTTGAATGCGTGGCATTCAATATTTTTCAGGCCATTATTGTATGTGGCATTGCAGTGCTTAGGACAGAGCAGGTTGCAGAGCCCTCTGCCATCTACTAATATCAGCAAAAGTCATATTTATTAGACTGTTTAGCCATACTTGAGCCTAATGCCAGTCTGATTGAGCAGTGTTGATGTTTTTAAATCCAGAGAGTGTGACGATAATTTAAAATTAATTTCCAGATCTTTCAGGCAGAACCCAATATCACAGTGCAGGTCTCCATAACAGAAAACTCTCTAAGACCAGTTTAGGAGCTTACAAAAGACTTGTGTGTGGATAAAGTATTTCCTGGTAATGATGGTTGAGCAATCCAACTCCCTGAAGGAATAAGTCTAAGCACTTTAAAGTTTGAAAAACCTAATGGGCACTACCTGTTTAAGAAAGTTTTAAGCCTGCTTCAATAAAATAAGTCTATCCGAATAAAAAGTTTTAAAATGCTGTACGACCAGCAGAGATATGGCAAATTTTCATAAGATCCTACCTGTAGAACAATGAGGTTAATAAGATTGCCCTGATATGGCAAATACCAGTTAAAATTTCCACGTTTCTAAGTAGTTTTCTTCAAAACAGCTAAAAGCAATTATGTAATTTAGAAATATAAAAATGCTATACATTTGAGGAACATACCACCTATTCAGATGTAGCTAAACAGGTTCCAACAGAAGTGCAATTCCTTGAAAGCATTCCATTCCCCCTTCAATTCTTTGAGTGGTTTGTTTTCTGTGCTGATGGTTATGACATGAAGATTAATAGGAACACTCTGACTAGAACAGTAGTGTCTTTCTATCACATAGGAAATGCTATGGAATCTAAAAGCAAACCAAAAAGCTTCTCTCAAGGAATAGAAACAGATTTTAAACGGGAAAATAGGTTTTTAAGTTTAATTTTTAGAGTAGCTTGTTTTATTCTATTAAATAGCTTTAAATAGTTTGGAATGGTTTGTTCTCCTGTGGCATTGATGGGCTGGGGAGGTGGGGCTGTGCAAACCTTATGAAGTTCAGCAAGGCCAAGTACAAGGTCCTGCCCCTGGATGGGGACAATTCCAAGCAGAAATAACTGGCTGGGTGGGGAATGGATTGAGAGGGGCTCTGGGGAGAAGCACTTGGGGGTGCTGTTGGATGAGAAGCTTTTTTCAGCTCTGTATTGTGCTGTTTTACCAGTGCCAGTGCAGTGAAATCAATACAAACCCTCCAAAATTAACACAGTAACCTGTGGAGGAGGAGGGAAATTACATTAATTCAAGTCAGACATAAGCATAAGAGTTAGGTGACTGAAATGTAACTCTATTTACTGTAGTTTTATTTTAACCCTCTGGGAATTCATTAGCATCCCTCTCAAATACCAGTGTTCAAATCCTACCCATAAGAGAGCAAATAAGAAAGGTAGCAGAAATGATTTAGTAGAAGACATTTTCCCAGGTTATGTAAATGCAGCTAAAGAAATACTGCTTTGTTCTGGGTTTCCCATGCTTTGTTGTAGTAAAGATGCAGAAAATAATATGGGTTTCCCTCTTGAAAAATCATTTATCAGGATGACAGGTGAATAATGAATGCAATTCACTAATATTGTACAATCCCCTCGTAGGGGATTACAGTGAACAGGAAGGGAGAAAACTGTTCTGGAGTTGGTTTAGCAATAGACTAGATGAACTGTATCATTTTGTGTCCTTGTAAATCCTATTTCAGTAAGTCAATGAAGGTGGTGGCTGTTGTTAATTAAGAGAACAATGGCAAACAATTCAGATCTTAAATTGCCCCTGATAAGGTGGTCATGCTTGCCTAAGTTGCCTGTGTTTTCAGTAAACCATCAGGAATGGTGGCTACTCAGGGATATGTATGTCTTGAATGCTGGATAGAAAATCTATAAATAATGCTGAAAATACTATTTCAGCTGAAGAATACTGTTTTCTTTAATATGTAATTGCTCTCTGAAAGTTTTAGAGCTAAAATTCCTTATGACTTAATTGTTTTATGTATTGTTCATGATTAAATACACATTTCATCTGCATTCAGATAGAATGTGTCTACTAACTGACCACCCCTGAAAATTTGTTTTCCTCCAGAGTGTAATGTGAAGACAATTAACTGCTTCATCCTGGTGCTCCTCAAATTTTGTTTTCTCTTACTCTTTGTGTTGGTCTGAAGTATTTGTCTGCAAAGGTTAATGTCTCTGCTGTGGGAAGAGTGTTTGGATATGCACACCTAAAGCTAGAGATGCCATGGAATGCTTAGTACTTGGGCTTTATAAATAACATGAAATATAGGGATTCCAGAACATTATTGGTTCTGTTCTGTAATCTGAAATCTGCTTTATTCACTGCCACAGCATAAAACAAGAATTCTGTAAGTTACAGATGGTCACCAAATTGACAATGCATTTACTGAAGCATAAATTTCCAACCCAATGAAACTCTGCTTCCCATGTGCTCAAGAGACTCCTGGAATAACACAAAGTGACAATATGCACGGGTGTGCAGGCGAACATATGATGCATGCAACATATGTTATACCTTAATTTCAGATTGAGCTGAAGGGGTTTGATAGAAAAAACATCATGTCTTAGGAAAAAATCTTTTTGGTACAATCAGAGCCCCTTCTCAGTTCCAGTGGGATGGCCTCGAGATGCAGCTATTCCATCCTGTGTGGTGTGAAACACGCCACTCTCCTGGCCACACACATCTAGATTGTTCTACAACTTTCACACAGCTACCTGTGACCACAGCCAGTGCTGACACCAGGCCCTGTTTTCATGATTATAACTACTGCAGTTCAGTTCTGAATAACGAAATTCCAGGTTTCTGAGATGTTGCTTTAATTTTTTCAAATGTGTACTTATTCTCCAAAAGTAAATTCATCTTTACATAGTGCATATGGAACTTAGGCATTCGCAGTGGGCTGTAAATGAAAACATATGGTTCCTAAAGTCAGTGCAGGTAAGAGAACATTTTACTTTATAACATGAAAATAGCCTGCAAATCCATTCATATGAACAACATATAAACCTGGGGTAGGAGAAATACACCCACCATCATATATTTTTATAAATGCATATACACACACCAATGGTGCTGCTTTAGTATTAATGTGAACATATGTTTCAGAGTTTTACATTCAGGTGTTTATTTTTCTTATTCCTCTGGAATACAGTTTAAAAATTTGGACTCTGCTGAAAATTTGGTGCTTAACCATCTGGATTTAATCATCTTGATTTTAATAGGTATTGCTAGTTCATTTTCCAGCTATTATTTTCTTATACACATTCTTTGGTATCAGGGCTGGGGTATAAGGATGGAAAAGGAACATATGAGGTGCCTGAATACAGCTGTCTAGTGTGTCCACCTCCTGCTCCCCAAAGACATGGAATAGGACATGTATTTCAAACCTTCCAGACCTGTTCCTGGGGCTGAGATCCCATAGGGTATCTAATATGGTCCTGGATGCCTAAATTCATGTGCCAATATTGTTTATAAAGTAGCAGAATGTTTGACTATTCCTGTCAGTTCCAGTGGATTATTTATGGAGTGCTGTTGTTGTTGATCTTACCCCTGAACGCACAATTCTGAGCTCTGGATTTTGGCCCCCAGAAGAAATTGTAGTCAGATCAAAATCAAGAAAAGAAGGGTCAGAAACAAACTGAGTATAAGGACATTAGGACAGATTGCCCAATCCTTTATCTTATGATGAGCTGTGATTCTTAAGAGTGACAAAGTAACTCAGAGATAATTTTCTTTCTAAAACTGAGAGGAAACATTTCAAATTTGAACACATCCCTCCATTGCCTCAAAACTATCTAGGCCAAAATCATTGTGCAATCTCTGAAACTGTTTGGAGAAGTAGTTTTCTAAAAGCTACTTTTTGTTTTAGCAACAATTATTAGAAAAAGAGGTATCCTTTCTCTTTCCTTTGCAGTAATAGCTCTTACCAAGACGCAAGAGACCTAAAGCCAGTTCTATCTCAGGAGGATAGAGAGTCATTGTCTATCAAAATCCATGTCAAAATTCCCTCTCTGAACCAGGTGGAGAGTGGATTCTTTTATGTATGTTCCACTACCCAGTTAAAGAAGTTGTGAGTAATTTCAAATAGTTTTTTTCTGAATTTTTATGACTGGAGCCAGCGAATATATTTGTATAAAATATTTATACAATCGCCAAGCCCGAGAGAGAGTAAATCGCTAACTTGGTAACTCACCTGGGAAAATGGGCACATAGCTATCAGTCTCTTCTCCAAGCCTCAAAGATTTATGCAGGGTGGAATAACTCCGTCTAAGATAATAAGAAAGCATGCATCAACAGTCCACCCAGGGCACTTTCTCCAGAAATAGTAAATGTGAGCTCAGATCAGTGCAGGCAGAGCTCTGACTCACTGCGAAATCGCTCTGTGGAGTGAGCTGGTAGAAAAGACCTGCCATCAATCCCACTTTTAGGAATTTAGTCCCATTTAGTCCCTTTTCTAACAGATGCTCAAAAGGTGGGTTTTTTACTTAAGTTCAGATGGAAAGCTTAAATTGTTTTAATTTTTTGTTGTTGTTGTTTAAAATCCTCCTTCAACAGGATTCTTTCCTAATTTGACTTCATATGAACATTTTTTACCCCTCTGGCTAATCTGTGAAATATTAGTCTAAAATAAGTTCGCCTTTTAGAAAGAATGACCCCAAGTTCACCTACTTTTAGGACAGCAAACAAAGACTGAAAATTCAAATAGATATTGCTATGATTAGCAAAGAATCTGCTATTTGTGTCTGGTGGTTTAAAAAGGAAAAAAAATTAAGAGGGAGATGGAGGAAGAACGGAGTCTGTTTGTTTCTGCTGTTCCACAGTGCTGTGATGGTGAAGCCTGCTGAACTATCTGCCTCTTTCTCACTTCTAAACACCATCTAAAATAGAGGAAAAAAGAAAAAAACCCACAAAATTATGGTAATTTTCTGACTCTCTCATTGCTTTTCAAACTCTGTTACAATTGTTCTGTAATAAATAATGAATAAATGGCCATAACGAGATACACCTTGTGCTGGAATAGACATGGCATAAGTTTAACACTTGATAGCCAAGGAAAAGGCAAGCATCCAGTTTCTGGCTGCTCTGGAATTCTCTCTGGAATTGCCAGCCTTTTGGATCATCTGGCAGAAAGTACTTTATGAGAAGCACAGCTGTGTCTTTTTATCTCAGGAGAATCAAAGGAAATACCCTGGTGTCAGACTCAGCTGGCTGAAAAAAATTTCATGCCCAGAGTTGTCTCCCAGTTGCCTGCAAAATGCCTTTTTTAGTCTATCTTGCACTAAGTGGAATTAGTTCAGCACTTTAAGATTGATTAATAAGTATTTTAATAATATTCAGAACACACATCAGTCCCAAAGAAATGCATAGATGTCATGAAAATTGCCACTGGAAAATCAGACTCTTAAAAATGAAAAAAGCTAATTATTTTATAGAGAACACTATGACAAAATACAGTGGTTACCATAATCTCTATTTTATCATTGTAACAACAAGTATTTTAAGCTTTCATTGCAGTGATACAGAAATTAAAGTATTTGCTAAAAATAAATATTGCATTTCAGTTTAAAAAATAAAAAGGGAATAACCTGGCCTGTTTTGGTGGCTTCCACGGGCCCTGATCTTGCAAATACATGCACAGGTTTTTGGCTTGGTGCTGACAACTGGTGCTACTGAAAGCTAAGATAAAGTCTAACTTGAAAAGTCAGAGAAAAGCCCATGGAGGACTCATCCAGCTTTTTTTTTTTTTTTTTTAATTGTATTAACTTGCTCTTCTATTCCTCTGAAACACTCTGATAGTTTTGTACAGCACTCACATTGTTCCATTTTGTAATTGTTTTGACTGGTAGACATGTAGTTTTCCATGGTGGTGAGAATTGCATTTAACAAATATGGTCTGTAATTGTTGGGGTGTTAATCCAGTTAGTTCAACGATGTAGAGATTGTACTGGCCATACTTCATACTGTAATAATGTACATTACATACTTGGATGACTGTAAAACCTCCAGGCCCCAAACTGTCACTCTTCTGATGTCTTTATCTGAATTTCAATTAATCATAAATAATCACTGTCTAAGGCTAGGCTTGTAGAAAAAATTGGTGTTTTTTAAAAAAACCCTGAATTTTCAATTCTGGAATTGTGGGTATGAGCTCCAAAGCCAGGATTAGGTGGAATGACCTGGGATTGAGAGAGATGTTCACCATCAGCTTCTTCATCTGGTCAGATGGAAAGTGTCTACTGTAGAATGAGTCTTCAGCTGCCACTGTGCAACTGCCCATCTCCTCCTGGGTTTGTAGTGTATTCCTGACACTGGCTAACCCTTTCCAAGTGGATGTCATGGGGTTTTTGTGTTTGTTTTTCTGTTATCTTTTTTTTTCCTGAGTGTCAAGTACTCTGGAATGGAGAGAGCCTAAGAGGAAATTACCAAGGTCAACTAATACTTTCTAAATATATTCCCTATGAAAGTTTTAGTTGTTTATTGTTGAAACATAATTATTGTTAGAAATAGGACCTTAAAATAGATAATGTAATTTTATTCCATAAAGCCTTATAAACTGAAAACACGCACTGAAATCTAGGATGTGTTTAGGAAATATATCAGGGAAATCCAGGGACATTTTCCTGTTGCAGGTTCTGCTGAAATTTCTGTGCTCGGAGCACGAGTTCTGTATTGTATTTCAGCATCAGGAACCAAACAAAGCCTGAAAAACTGTGCCATGAACTATTTGCTTTTGTGAGGGCAAGAGCACTTGAGTCGCATTAGGAGCTGAAGGTAGATGAGGAAACTGGGATAATGTACACAGTAATGCATTCATTCTGCATTTGAAATATAGATTCTTTTAAAAATATTACATCTGCACTTGTGTTTTCTTGTATCATATTGTATTGAATAAGTCTCAAACTAGATTGCACAACTGCAAATAGACTGCAGGAACTCAGAGATGAAACAGAGTAAAGAAGGCAACCACTTTTGCAAACAACATTTCTGGTCTGAGTATAGTTATACTATTGGATCCTAATGAATATGTTCTGTCAATCGATTTCCTCTATGAACTTCGGGGTTTGGTTTTGACTGGAAAGCTTTAGCACTCACTCACGAGCTCTCTCCCATTGGTACCTCCACAATAGTGAGGAAGTTGAAATTGTTGGTTTGCATAGAGGAAAAGAACTAGTAGTCTGACTGCATCCTTCCCTTACATCTTATTCCAAAATACTCTATTTTGAGGAATTTTGATGTTTTTGTTATCGCCACATAAAGCAGGCTTTTGTTTTTGTTTAGAAACTATATTCATCATTTTTCATCTTTCATTAAATCATTCTTTGTTTTCTTCAAAAAGACATCCAATTGTTTATTGAACCATGAATCTTACCTTTTCTTTTATGTACCCCAGTTGTATGATGAAGTTGTGAAGGATTTTATCCTGTAGTCCACTTATTTCATTTTATCTAGCAAAGCGTAAATTATAATAGACTCTCTCATTGAAGTTAGCTGGTATTTTACTTTATGGAAACATGAACACTTTGAATCAAACTCATCATGTAAATACATCAGGCACGAATGAAGCTTTTCAAACCCTCCCAGGGCTTTTAAGAAAATATGTAAAATAACTTTGTCCTAAACTGAACTTTCTCAGTTTAATGCTTATTCCTCTGAGAACTCCAGTTTTATAGAACATATCTTGATGTAGCCTTTTATTGAAACAGAATAATACTGGGAGATACCTGGGAATACATACATCTCACTGCAGTCATATCAGCGGTAATAAATGGGAATATATTTGAATATTTTCTACATTAACAAACACAAGCCCATTGGTGAGACTATATGGTTAAATATCCTGACATTCACTCTGGAAATATTTGCCTACTGTTTTCATTTCCAGAGAATATTATTACTGCTTTAAAGCAGACCATTGGAGCTTCACCTGTGATTACTTCTTTAGACCACTTTCAGGATTACTGTGTCAGTTTATCTGCCATTTTATTTCATGATGAAATGGTTATTTAAAACCTTTAGATTTCCTCTTCCTCCCCAGTTCCTTCTCTTTCAAATATTATTTTTTGTAATATTGATACAGAATGATGACAAAGCCAGAATGTACCTAAGTTGTTTGGTTCTGAGCACAAAATGCTCTCTGTAATAGAAGTCCCAAAGCTTCTGGTCCCAGCAAGGTGTTGCCCTTTTGGAGTCCCCTGAAGCTTCATGTGCAGAACAGAGGGGATGTTTTCTCCATTGTCTCATAAGAGAGTTCCTAAACTGAGCACTCCCAGTATGTCTTTGTCCAGTTGTTTCTCAAAAGAATGAAAATTTTACCAAGTATTTTTCAGTTTTACTCACTGTTACCAAAGCTAATTAACACATCCAAAACCTGTAATGTTTACTGTTTGCATAATTTAGCCTTGTTATTTTAATGAAATTAGGTTTGATTTTTTTTTTTGGTCCCTCTGTGTGATTCTGCAACCATCCCTCAATTTTTAGTCCACAGATGAATAGACCCAGCATATCTACAGTCTGAGGTATATCAGATTCCTACAGGTGTAGTTAAAATTGCCAGCTGGGTAGAGAAGACAGATTCTGTTAGTCCTGTAGGTTACAGAAATTTGTAGCATCAGCTACAGAATCTACAGGGGAGGGGGAAGCTGTGAGCCATCAGTGCCCCAGTGCCTGTAATCTCTGCAGCAGCAGTGCAGGAAAGCTTTGGTTGGAACCTACTAGAGATCAAAAAATCTGATCACAAGGCAGGAATCTATATGAAAGCAGGCTTCCCGTGGAGCCACAGTGTGTAGAACAGCCTGTCATTTAGTTTTGTTTGGCTTATTTAATGCAATTTCTGTCTAAAGCAATCAAAGCATGCATTAGAGCCATTATCAGTTCTGTTGCTTTCCTTGTACCTGATTTTCAAATCATCAGAATATCCTTTGTTCTATAATAAATTAATTGCATTTGAATCTTCTATCATTGACAGATGGATTTCTTTGTTTAAATATAAATATAAGGATGCTGATTTATTTGGATTCCTGAATGCTGATTGTATGATAATTGTCTTCTTGTGAATAATTGAATTATTTTCATATTATGTTAATCTCATTTCCCTTAAAGCCTGCCTGAAAATTAGACTGACTTATTTACATGTAGAGGTGAATACCTAATCCAGACTGATCTATTTTTGGACTGTAGAAACACTCTTTTCAAATTTCTCCTGTATCCTTTTATGATTGGTGATGCTGGTAAGAGCACTGCTAATGCAGCTGCAGGAAGGAATGTTTTTCCAAAGCAACAGTTCGTGCAGGTTTTCCTGCTGTAACTCCACAGTAATTAATTCTACAGTGTTAATATTCTATCAAAAAAAAACCAAAAAACCAAACCAGGAAAGAACTAGAAATAAGGATTAGGTCCACATTATACTACACTTGGTATAAATATGTGTTTGATGATTCTGCCTATCTAAGAGGGTTTTTTAATAAACAGTAGCCTTTGCTGGTGTTATCTGTTTGTTGCATCCAAGTTACGGAATATATTGCATGAAGTCTCCATCAGTTTCACAGGCAGAATCTTGTAATGGGAAAAAGGAAACGCACCCCATGCCTGAAACAGAAATTTTATTAGCCTAATTGAAGTGTTAATGCTCTAAATAGCATTAATTGAGATACAATGATAGTAACTGTTCAAACTATATAAAGTTAAAATGAATATGCACAAACATTCCAGTATCTCCCCCTTTACCTCTTGGTCTTAAGGTCAATGTCTGCTCTCATGGCACGAGCACAGGGTGCAGAAAATCAATAGTGTCCAGTGACCTTTGCTGAGAGAACTGTGATATTGAAACTTTCTTCTTTGTTACAGTAAATTCTGCATTGGGTCACTTTACTGTATTTATTAATATGTTCTAGATCCTGCTCTTTCTGCATTAGGACGGAATTCCACTTGGCATCCAAATTTGCTACGTATGGTTTTGCTTATATACATTTGACTCTTGCTGTTCTCCTCTCTCTTGTTCCTAAAACTGGTTTTGCCCCATTAAAAAAAATTTGGTTGCTCATGAATTGACAACTGAGTCAATTTTTGTTGCCTATAGCCCTGAAATCTCTGGAATCATCCTGTCATTGTAGTTTCAACCTACTGCTGTTATCCCATGCCTATTCTCCTGTCTGTGTCCTTTTGGTTTAGGGTCATAGACAGTTTAGTCTGCACAGAGTAACTGTTCATTATTACTAGAGATTTGCTATATTTGTTATATATATGTATGTGTGTGTGACTATGGGCACTAAACCAGCAATAATATAATGTCAAGCAAAAGCTAAAACAAAGTAGGTGAAAGTCATGTTTTTTCATAGTTATTTTCACAGATAAACATAAAAAAGACCCCATGTAGGTCAGATAAGTCCAGAAAAAGCCTGACAAGTCCCAAGTTTTTTATCTTTACACAGAGCTAATGGCATGTCCCAAGGAATGGCAATGCCATATTCACTGGGCTACAAGGTTGCACTGGCAAATTTAAACCAGAACTTCAAACCTCCACGTGCATTTTTCTTCTTTCATCTGGATAACGATGATTTGAATGCAAACTCCCCATATATCACTTACGTGGTAGTGATATGTTTTGTCCAGAAAAAATGAACAAAACAAAAATGTTCCTTTTCTCCAGCTGGAATATCAGTAAACTTGAATGGTTGCTTTATTACTGGGTTGTTGATCACGTAATTTCCTACTTCATGCTATTCTGCCTCAGAAAAAAAATTGTATGAGAAGTGGAAATGCACTTATGATTAATGCTTACACTTGATCACATTAAGTGAAACCCATAGCATTTAACATGATTTTGAGGTCAAAAGAAACCTATAGCAGTGTGACTGGTGGGAAGCACGTTCCAAGCTCAATGTCTCTGGTATCAGTAAAATATTTGAAAAGAGAAGGACACGGGTTGGCATGACAACACTGGTTAACTCATATTTGTCAAGGCCACTGTAATTACTTAGCTGAAGCCACAGGTTATAGGAAGAATGTTATCAGAAGTAAAACTGTTCCATCTTCTTCTCAACTTCCAGGGCAAAGGTTTTTAGATAAATCAAGAAGTGCAGTTTGACTAGAGGAGCTCAGTCTCTCTTGTCTTGGCCTCAGCAACATCTCCTATTGGTGCACTTCTCTTCTTGTGTGTTCTGGATGTGAATTGCAGGTTGTTTTGGTGAAAGGACCTTTCTCTTGTTTACCTGATGAAATGGCTGGGTACAAGAAGTGGATTGCTTACCTGAGATGTTTCTCTTGAATGTGTTTCAGGAGTCACTACTCAATACCTGAGACCAACGCCATACGACAGCAGGTATTAGAATACAAATTAGTGTATCAAACCATGGAGGTTTTTTTGAGAGAACATTCAAGTACACACACTGTGCTTTACTGCATTTATAAAGTAAGGTTGAAGGAATAAGTGTTCATTTGGGGGCTGAAAGGATTTGATGTTATAGAACTGGAGGGTGAGTCGAACATGGTTGCCCCTGGATTGCTGCAAGGCTTGCGTTAGATCGTGGTTTGACTCATCTTAAAACCATGAGCTGTGCTCTCCCATCATCATTATTACATCTAAAAATTATTTTTGTCAGCACAAGGTTTTGATTTTTTTGATCAAAGTCTAAATTGCTTAATACCATTAAAGGCTGTTCATTGAAGTTAAAGGTTGAAAATTTGCTCTTGCAGTTGCCATGTGTGTCAGTAGGAGAATTCAGTGGTTGTTAATATTTCTGCATCTCCAAATTCATTTAACTTGCTTACAAATACAGAGCTTAACAGATTAAACAGTGATAATTAATTTTGTAGCTAAGAGCCTAAAGAATCACTGAAAAAGGAAATATTTATTGGTATTTCTCCTCTCTTTCTTGAAGTCTCAAATATTTTGCCTGCCTAGATAACCAATAGAGACTTTAAAACAAAGATCATGTCCTGCACATACATCTCTATGCCATGAGCCGTCTTCTGATTCCTTGATTAAGAAGTGCCATGAAGAATATTTATTGGAAAAGGATTCCATTTCTTTATTGTGGCCACTGGCTGTGTGTTCTGGTGCTGCAGCTATTTCAGCACCTATTCTTTCTTCAAGGAAAACTGAGTGGTGATTTCAGAAAAGCCATAGTCTGATTGTAAAATGTGATTAAAAATTATGTTGGCAGTGTTGCTTTCTATAGGTGATATTCCCAGATCATACTGAAAAATAGTTTTCCCTTGGTAAAAGGGGGGATATTACTGCCTGTGCTGGATAATAATTTCGGAAATTATTATGAGGCTTCTTTAAGAACCTAGTTGATGCTTACTTTTGTTTTCTTTCTTTTCCTGAGGTTGCATACATAGTGTTGTAAAATTTCTCATGTAGAATTTCACATGTGGGTTATCACCCTCTCTGTTTCTGATAAATGGCTTGTAAAAGAAAGGCATTATGGGTTTAAATGGTATTTAAGTTTTATTTCTATTTTTTTCTTAGATTTATTGTGTGCTTCTTCTATTGATCCATACCATTAATGCAGAGATATGCTACATTTATTTTCTGAGATTGATCGTGCTGAGTGTGGTTTGTTGGCTTTAACTGGGATGTGCATAAAGAGTCTTTGAGCAGAAAAAACTATTCTTTGGAACCCAGAGATCTTTTCAATGAAAAAGTCCTAGGAAATGTTTCTCTTACAGTATAGATTCTAGATACTACTTGGAGTTATCAATAAAGATAGAGCCCAGAGGGAAAATTTTGCTTTGCTTTACATGAATAGATTCTCAGTTGGTATAAATAGGCTTAACTGCTTAAATTTCAATGAACTTAGACCACTTCACTGGGCCGATGTGTGTAATTTCTGCTTGGGGGAAAGAATATCACTTCCATCAGCATCTTTCCAGTGAAATAATCGAGTAATTTATCCGAGTAGCATTTTCAAAATAAAAATGTAGAAACATTCTTGTTGGAGCAGTGAAACAGAACAGCGAGGGTGAGTGAGTTCACACCTTGCTGAGGCTACTAATTGAAACAGAAAAATCAAAACAATTTAAAAGAAAGCAAAAGCAATTAGCAAAAGAATACAACAACAGTGAAGTCTATACCTTGGAAATGATCTTATTTGTTTCCCAGAAATATTTATAAATGAAATTTCATTGTAAGTGTTTCTTTTGTAAGAAAAAAAACCCACCAAAAACCAATCCACTGCAGTGTGTTGGACTAAATAAAATGTTACCTTAAAGCTATCAACTCCAAAGCAGCACGAGCACCCATCTCGTGCACGGCACTGCTGTCTGCTGCTGCCTGGAGTCTCAGTCAATTCCAGCAGAAACCTTGACTTCTGGGCTTATTTGTTTTCTCTATTGTTCTGAAAATGTTTTGCTGTTTAGAGTATTTATGGCTTGCTGTCCTTTTGGCTGTCATCATTACCAAGACTTGTGGCTTATCGCTATTGACATAAAACTTATATTTTCACATTGGTAAATTAAAGTGAAAGAGACTCAGGACCAAGGCTGAATGAATGGTCCGTACTGAAAGCTCAGTCATCCCATAAGAACATGGGTGTCTCTTAACACTGAGGCTTCAGCTGACCTTTGGCAGGACTGTTTTCAGTGGGAACATATGCCACTATTTGTGTGATAATGGATTGTTTCCTGCTGGAAGTGCCTTTTAATGAATGATGTAATCACTAACAGCTTACTGCAGCTCTCCTTTGTGAGGGTGAAAGTCTTATTTTTGAAGACCAAGGAGCCTGTAACTTTTGCTTTACACTATATTATTTTAAAAACTAATAAATTGGTGTTGAGCATTTAAAGTCTGATTGAATAAAGTGAACTACATTGACTCAAAGCAGTTGAAAGTCTTACTTAGTTGAATGTCTTCCTTAGTTCTGATGCTCTCAGTTTATAGGTAAGAGGTTTACAGCCCAGCCTTCCTGGCTCAAGGCTTCCACAGAGCTGGGCAGAGTTTGTAGCTGAGCAACAGAAAAGGATAAGAATACAGAGTTGAGACTATCCCTTGGGATTTCAGAGAGCCAAGTCTTGGTAGTAAAGAATTGAATATAGAGTTCATAGGGTACATAGGGTTTAAATTCCCCTGCAGCTATTTTTTCTCTAAATGTATCTTATGTTTGCTCTATGTCAGTGAGAGGAAGAGAGTGGCCTCTCTTGGGAGGTTGGGAAGTAAAGGTTTGGACCTTTTTCAGTGAGGCAGGGCTCAAAGTTAGGCCTTTTATTCTTTAAAACTGTCTCTAACCCCCCCAACTACATTGCTACTACCACCATTCTCTCTTTTCTTGAGTCTGTGTCCTATTAGCTCATCTCTCCAAAGCAATGCTCTGTCTTTAAAGAGGTTTCTGAGTAGAATTCTGCATTTGTAACACCCCAGGGGCAGGATCTGAGACTCTTCATGTCCCCAGGACTGACCTGCAGGTAGGTCTAGACAGTTCCATACCATGGGGCTCTGAAATCCTGCTCTGAAGGGTTGTTTGTGCCCCAGAAGGGGGCTGTACACATTTCCCCCACTGCTCAGAACTCCACTCCAAAGAGCAGGCACTGCACCGAAAGTGTGTGATTCTTTAGACTGAATAATGTCAGTGGTCTTGCCCTTTATCTCTCTGCCATTTGACCTTCCTGGGCTTTCACTGTAAAAAAAGTTGATATTTTCCAAGCCAGCATCAAATATTATGATGTGTTTGGATATTAGGGTAATGTTGACACTATAAATTGATTCTCTGTGTATAGATTAGGATGAATTCAGCTGAACTTTTGCTCACCATTTTGACCACGAGCTTTTAAAATCTATCACTTCAAGATGGAATAGGTACAAAGAAGAGCTACCAGTATGATTAGAAAACAGGGTTTAGTCTATGAGAAAAGTTCAGAATGGTTTGACTCACCAGCTCCAGCAAAATGAAGGTTTGAAGACATTTGGTGACCAGATTTTTCAGATGATATTTTCATTATTTTTGCATCTAGGCCAAGATTATTTAACATTATTTTGGAAAGAGATACTGAGATACTTGTTCCAGAACCTTCCTTACAAGCTGCTGATGCTTTACTCATGTGATAACATTTTGTACAATTTTAAAGTTAGCTGAAACTTAGTAATCTAGTTCCACTAAAGAGTCAACATTTTTCTATTGGCTTTTGATTTTTTAATAAATCAGTAGTTAAATGTTCATTGTGGATACTTGTTGCTGTTCTAAGAAATGAGTGCCATTCCTTCAGCTCTGTTACCAGAATTTAATTTTTTATATTAACATTAACATTGCATATTAATTTTGACATTAGCTTTTGACATTTTATAAATGTCGAAACAAATAAAAATATTTTATCGATTTTGGATTTTTTTGTTTTTTCGTTTTTCTTTTTTTAAGAAATGTATTTCTCCATTTACTGATATAATTAAGAAGTAACTAAGAAGTCTAGAAAATGAAAAAAGATATATGATACTGAAAGCACTCATCCAATAAACTGCTGTACATTTCATTACTTGCATTTGACCTTTAAATTAAATTACAAAAAGTGCCTGCAATAATTGAATATGCAACTTTTTTCTGAGATATTTTCTTGTTCACGTTCCAGTTTCTTGTATGTACCAGAAAAGCTTCAAGTGTTTTAAACATTGTGTTTTCTTTCTGGCAGATAGACAAAATTACTGTAATAGATTTTCATTTCTTTCTTCTACAATTCCTTTTATACCTGTTCTTGCTGGTCTCACAATAGCACTGGTAAACAACAGTGCAGTGTGGGATATGTGTGATATCTCATAGAATAATTGCACTCCCACACAAGTAATTTTAGGGTGTGCAAATCTTGTTCCCTTTATTACTTCATATAAATCACCACTGCAATCGGTTTTGTATGAGAGATAAAAGACCCAATCCTGCTTATTGTACTGTGTGGTGAATTTATCCAGTGATTTTATAAAAATCTCACAAAATTAACTTGATGCAAAGGTAGAATTCAAACCTGACATTGTTACTGAGTATATAGCTCTGTGTCAAGTGGAATAAAATTCTTCTGGCAGAGAAAAAGTAGGAACCAGCTCTGTGGGCAGTGTGTACTTGGGGTTATTATTTCAGAGTGATATACAAAAGCATTTTTCATCTCTTAACTTGGAATGTTTTTTGAAAGAAACTAGAGAATCTTTGGATTCCTCTTTTCATGGAGAAACTAGAAAATGTTTAGTCAATTCTTTTGGGGAGAGTTAGATCTCCTGAATTGCCATCAAGAAATTGTATTCCACTCAGGTGCACTGTGGTCTGCAGTGGAACTAAGTACTTCCATGACCTCTGTTTCTAAGAATGGCACCATTTTTAGTGATAATTGCATGAATTCCCACATATTATTATGTAAAATTATGTCATAGAAAGCAAGAAGAAATTATCCCTACTTCATGAAGAATGAATCATAAAAAGATGTAGATCATTAAGGCCAAATTTGCATTGAAGTTATTGAAAATTAGTTACCCTTGTATGTTCCACATCTGAACATGAGGTAGTTCGTGAGCAAGGAAAGGAAAACTGCGGAGTATCCAAAGTGTCTCAGATTCCAGATCAGCAGCCTGATTGCCAAACTGGCCATTGTATAGCAGGTAACATTTTCTATATGTAGGTTTACTGTGCAATCACTACAGGTATTTCACTGGCCTGGGATGATACTCCTTTTTGGAGTCTCTGGTAAGAAGATTCCTGTAGGTAAATGCTCATTTCCACTTCTCTAACTGCTAATAATGGAATAAATAACTGATAAAATCACTATGATGTTTCTGCTTTGTGGCATATAGTCTCGTGAGATATGCTTTACTTTTGTTTGTTTATTTCCTTTCAAAAAACCTTAGAAAGTGTATCTTAAAGAAAAACCGTAACATTTTTCATCAGGGTTAATCCACTATTTGCTTGCAGCTGCTACTTAGCCAAAATTTGGCTCTCGTGGCTGATAGCAAAGAGAAAGGAAATGTCTACTCTGAGTCAGAATTTAAAGAAAGCAATTTCAACTAAATAAGGTTTTGGCAGCAAATCTTTAGAGGTTGTCATGCTTTCATAGTCAAGTCTTAATAAGAATCCTTTTTCAGAAGCAAACAAGTGGGTCAGTAGCCCAGGGTTGGCACAGCTGGGTCATTGAGAATGCCTGGAGAGAACTAAGAGCAATTCTCTTCAGGCTCATGTTGTGCTACATAATATATTATGAGTCTGGATTTTATAGTTCCAGCCTGAACTTGGGCAGCTCTTTAGAAAAAAATCAGTTTCTTGCCCTTGTATTGGTCTCCTGTCCCTGTCCTTCATGCTTGGCTGTACACTGGTCATGTCCCTTAGTCTGTCATTACAGCTGGTATAATTTGACACTTCCTTCATCAGTCCTCAAAATAAATTTATTATGCTTAGCTTTTATTTCTACCTAAATAGTTCTTGTAAAGCTTTTTGCATAAATTTGTAGTTCAGTTTACTAACAGAAAAAAATCCACAATGATGTTTTGTTTTCTTGACTGAGCAGGAATCACACAGAGTGTTTTCTATGGGACACAGGAAGGAAGGAAGAAGAACTGTTCAATGAAGTGACAAATGCAAATCCCTCTGTTACCTTGGATCAAAAAGGGCTCCCCTAAAGGGTAACTTGAGCAGTGGCTGCATTACAATGTCAAGTGCAAAATCCTTAATGGAGAGAAATTGCCTCAACTAATCTATTTGTCAGTAGGGAGGGGAAGTACAAAACTATATATAACTTAGAAGCTGAAAGGTTTTGCCCTTCTCCAAAAGAATAAAATAATATAGCACTGAATAATGGGTTTGATTACAATTTTAAATTAGAAATCCAATTTGTTCTTATGAGCTCCCTACTCCATTTCTTTCAACTCTCTCAATTCTTCTGGGTGACATTGGGAGGTAAAGCACAATTTACAAGATTGAAATAGGTAAATTTTTCTAAAAGCTAGACTGAAACATGTCCAGAATGATGTATTATAAATTCTGCTGCTTTTATTAATAAACGAAAAATATCCCCAGATAAGATAATTTTTATGTTTAGAGATGTGTTAAATGCAGATGCCAAAGCAATTCTTTTGATAATTAGTGTTACCTGTCATAGGAGCTGAAAAATGGGATTTTGAAGCTATCTGAATATAGTCGTGTGCTATGACTACATGAACACAGGCAGAGGAAACAGAACTGGCAGGGGAAAAAAGTACTCTTAAAATAAGTGATTTATATAATTTGGAACCACTCTCAGAAAATTATCTGCTATACAAGTGCTATTTAATAATTTATATCTATGCTTAAATTGGGATCTGTCTGCTATGTTGTGTGTTCATCATGCCCTAGGGTGGTAGGGGTGAGATGAGTCAGGTCACTATTCAGGCTGTGAAAAACTGTGCCAAATAGCACTTACATAGTTTAACTTTAATGAAGTAGAGATCTTCTCAATACTGAGATCAGTAAAATTTATTAACTTCTTTTGAAATTACTTTTTTAAAGAAAAACAATAGAGGAAGAGTCCAGGTTTCCATCTTTTTATTCTGAGAACCTTTTATATATTCAGAGAACTGTAAACTTGTATGAGAGTTGAAAAGTAAAGTGCAAACATCAGAGACTGTCATCAAAACATATTTGGTAGAGAGACATCTTTGGCTTCCTTAGAAATGAAAATATTGATAGGCAATATTCTAGCGGAATTGTATTTTTTTTATGTTTGGCAAAAATGTTTAGAGAGGTGGGAGGCTGATCCTTTGTTTCTAAGCGACTGTAAAACTCAATTGACTACAGTGAGAGCTCTGAATTTGCTATGTTTTCAATATAATTGAGGTTCCAGAGACTGCAGCCAAATGAACAGGAACAGTTTCAAGCTTTATTTATATGTGTCCAAATTTATTGATGGAACTTTTACAGCACTATCTTGTTCACAGGACTTCAGAGTCCTTCATTACCCATTACCTACAAATCACATTCTTGAATTTGCTAACATAATGTAATAATGTATTCCTTTTTCTCTTCCACCCTGTATGAGTTTCACCTTCTAGGTGTCTAAAATTTGCAGTCTGAAAAACCAGAATTTTCAAATATGAATTGAATGAAGATACAATTGAGTCTGAACCATTTCTAATCCAAGACTTTAACATATTTATTGTGTTTTTCTATTTTATATTCTTACATAAAGTACACTCCTGCAGGGGCAGTAGTGAATAGATGGGGAACAATGCACAGGACGACAGCTGTGGGGGTGCCTGTAAGTGCTTTCCAAGCATGCAGCTTCCAGTTATTCAGGCATTTCCTGAGCCAGAACTGATATTTTGTAAATTTTTGATTTTTTTTTAAAAAAGCATCTTACATTCAAATACTTATTTCCCTGCATGGGTAACCCATACAAGCTGCATTGATATTAGTGTGCAGGAATTGTCACTGGATGATGTTCCAGATGATGTAAAACAGCATTCAATGACAATACACACATTTAATCTTCCAGAGGACATAGTCTATTCTATATATGAAATTGCAGAATGTTATTGTATCAGTTTAAAAACAGGTGAATATAGGGACTTGATGAGACCTATCCATGTTTTTATTTACACCGTGTTTTGTCTAATAGCACAGTATGTACCTTGTGTACCTGTTCTTATTGGTGACTTGAAAGGGAAGAATGTCATTTCCAGGGCGAGCAGTGACAACGTTCATGAACAGTGTATGAAAAAGATTAGAAGGGAATTCCTGGGTAGTTCAGGATGTGTCTGCAAGACCAGGTACAGACAAGTGCAAGCAAGATTTGTCTGAAAAGAAATAATTTGGAGCCTTAGTAAAAGGGTATTGATTTTCCTTCTCTTGATGTAAGAATACCTATACTAAGGTTTTCTCCTCTCCTGAAAACTGATAAATAAGCAAACCATTACAACAAAAAGCTTTGTGATTCAGGAACATAACAACCATGATGTACTTACCTTTTAGCCAGTGTGAATATGAAGTCTTTCTCCAGACTGTGGAGAAGAGCCAGAAACTCGTGCCTTTTGTTCCCTGAGCAAACCCCAGGCTGAACATCACTTCCCTTCCAGGAGGGATCAGCAGCTCTTGCCAACATTTCTGTTGCCTTGCTGTGTTTCTTTGCATGGTGAGATGAGCCTGGAGGCTGTCACAGACGTGGCACAAATATGCCATAAGGAAAAAGACTTCATTGATGAAATTATCTTTTTTTTTCCTTTTTTTTTCGAGATAGAATTTAATTAATTTCGACATGCCTTGTTAAAATACTGCATTCTGTGATACCTCCCCCATCAGTGCCATTTGGCACTTGCCAGAAGGCTTTGATTTATAGAATCATAGAATCACTGAATGACTTGGGTTGGAAGGGACCTTAAAGATCATCCAGTTCCAACCCCCTGCCATGGGCATTGTATCTTCATATATTTAACTATCCATTTGGAGACATTTCCCACCAGTGCCTTTGCTCTGCCATAGAAATGGTAGTTTATGCCTTAGTTTCTTCATGTATGGGGAAGTTCTCCTCCCAACATCCCTAATGTGGCATCCACATTAATATCCCTTGTGCTCAGTTATGTCCCTAATGTAAATTATTAGCCTTTAGATACTGGCAATGTTAGCATGCTGTTGCTGTAGGCTAAATGTAATTCTTTTAATCTTGATTGTAATTTCCTAGTTAAATATTTTAAATAAATAACTTTGTACAAGCAATATTAATCATATTGCTTTAGAAGTATATTTGGATATATTTAGTTATTTCTTTGTCTATGCTTTTAAACTTTTATATTTGGAATCTAGTTTGGCAAAGGCAGCTATGCTTGGTTTGCAATCGTGTATTTTGATCAGCATGTTTGATCTCTCTTAGTATCAGTGCATATAGTGAAATATAATGTAGGGTGTAGAATGCTGTTCATCTCAGTGGTAATCTACAGGCACTGAGGGATGATGGGAACTTTCTGCTGTGTTCTCCTCTGGGTTCAGAATCTTCTAAAACACAAAACTGGGGCAGAAATGCAGGGTTTATGTCAATGCCTCTCATCTGTTAAAAATAAAGACTAACTGGTTAGAGATTGCTGAGATATTATGTACGTATAATGCAATTGTAGCACAAATGCTTTTATTATATTGAGCACTCCTGAAACAAAGAGACTTCATCTCAATTTATGCCAGTATTCACAGGAACTTGTTTAGATAATTCCTGGAACACTTTCCTTAAGTTTAGGTCAATGAAAATCAAACAGGTTTTAAGCAAAGATGCAGCTATTGTAGTTGTTAGTCTTCTCACAAACAATGGCAATAACCAACTTTTAAATGATCAGGAGACAATCAGAGGATGGAATATGAGTCTAATTGTATTTGTGGCCTTGGCACAGAGAACATCATAAAGGGTGAAGGAAATTGTGTAAGGAGCTTTTTATTGTATCTTGGGTTTTTTTAATCTGCATTAATGCAGACCTGCTGTGAGTGTTTTTCGTGTTCTCTTCATAAACTCTTCATGTTTTTAAGTTCAACCTGCAAAATGAGAGGTCTTTCCTGCTTTGAAAGATTTCCTATGCAGAAATATTTTCTTTGTACATTTTTTAATACATTTTTTAGACATTTTATACATTTAAAGGGGAAAAAAAAAGGTAGAAACTCTAGAATTTCTATGGACATTTTATGGATACTCACTGCTTTGTATTTCACCTTTGGGTGCTTGCAGGTATGTCTGAGCTGGCTCTGTTTGTGAGCTGTGTGTTCCACCTCAGCCCCAGGGAACCATGGAAAAACCATGGAAAAGTTTGGTTTGCAGAATCATTTGTGCCACATTTTCCCTTATTTTAGTGCCCCCCTCATGAAGCCTGGTAGGACCCTGGTTGACACAAATAAGTTAAACTGAGCCACAGAACAGATATTTTCTTTTTATGGTACTATTGCTCAGATATGGAGCGATTCAGCAGTTTAAGCTTTATGTTTTTGCATAACAAAATGGTAAATTTCCCTGAACGTCACAAGAAAACTTTTCTTCCTCCTCCTGGAGGAATTAAACACATACATTGCATATTTTTATAGATTCCATACTGTTTTGCTATTTCCTCTGACTTAATTTTATGTCTTTTTCATCTTTCCATCCTGTTTTTCTGGCTTCTCTTTTTTGCCTTGCGTCTTTGTAATAATGTAATTTGAATTTCTAGTACCCTTTCCATGAATGTTTCAGAAAAACCCTACACTTAGTCAGCAAGGTCATAATTAAAATTCTTTAAAAGTTACTTTTAGAAAACCAATTTGTTTCATTCAGTTCTGTATAGATGACAATTTCCTTGGCTTTGTATCTGTTTTACAGCTATTCATATACAGTTACAAGTGCTCACAGTTTTCAAATAATATTTGCTCTCTTTGCCCCTGTTCCTGCTCCATAGAAGGTCAGAACTAGAGAGCTTTCCTGTTGGGGAAATTTTAAATTCAAGAATAATTCTGCAATCCAACTTGAACATCACACATCACCAGAAGAATAACTGACTGAGAAATACTTTGAGTGAGAAATAGAACAGAGCAGCTTCCCGGAACTGTGAAGAACAACTGGAGAAGGTTTGCACAGCATTTCATCCTAAGCAGGGGATAACTTCCAGAAGGAAAATGCTGGCTCCAAGCACTGTTTTTCAGTTTTCAGTTAAATCAAGGGAAGAAAGCCAATTATGTTTCTTTTTATGAAACTTTGAGAGTCTTATACTGCAGAAAAATGATTTGGAAGATACATCTTCTCACTTAGGGTGGAACCAGAGAGGGAGGCCAGAGGAAAATGTCAGAGCTGGAGAGGCCAAGCCTGGGAGAGTTCGAGGGGAGAGGGTTGAGAAGGGCTCAGGGAGTCCTGTGGCTCTTGTGCCACGCTGGGACTGGCTCCTGGCAAGACATTGTGGGAAGACTGGAGGTAATTTTATACCTCCAGAATTATACATTATACATCTATAACAGACTCTATCCAGGGAAAAGCTAGTGCAGACTGCAACAACTGCAACAAAAAACCCACCTAAAGAAGGGGTGAAGCACTGTAGCATCCCAGCTCTAAACACGCATTACAGCAAATTAATTATATCTTATAGATAATCAATTGTTAGAGTACAAGGCAGCAGTCCATGGAGAGCTTTTGATATCAAGGACTGTTTCGCATACGTTTTTCTGTCACAAGTTGTAACCCGCCTGTTTACGGTTTCCCCATGGTTATTCCCCTGTGTGCACCCTCAGGCTGGTCCCCCTCATGGCGGATCCCTTGTTGTTTATCCCCATTCCCCTCCATCTTGTCTTCTTCCCCCTCACACTGTCCTGCCTTTGCCCTGGACGTCCAACCTCCCTAGAGCTCTGCCTTCCCAAACCCTTCCCTAGAGCTGCAAGGGCTGATCCCTTCTCATGGCAGGCACCAGTAAGTGTTGAGGCAAGTTTTTGGGAAGATGTATATATTAATTATATGTAATTACACATTATGTGTATTTTAATTATAGATTATACAGATTTTTTTATGAGAAGTTATGTGTCACTCTTCTTAAAAATTGAAGATTTAGTTCCTTTTCTATTTACCAAGGTTTGGCTCTATCAATTTTTAGATAAATATCTAAAATGCAGATAATTATTGGTATTTCTAGGCCGCTTTTAGAATTGCTTTCTCATAGTGGAGCAACAGAGCCAATGCAGGTCCATTGATGACATCCCCAGTATAACAATTTCTCAGGCCAGCAGTTTGATTCTGAGATAAACTTTTGCCATTGTTGATCACTGATTTTCTAGTTTACTGAACAGTTTAAGTTGCTGTCTATAATTGCAACAAATTTTGATTTTCCACTACTTTTATACTTTCAAAAGTTGACTCCAAATTCCCCATTCCCCTCCATAAAAGTACATTGGATTAATAAAAGTGAACCTTTGTAATAGAGAGAAACTGTTGATTGATATGAAATAATGATTGAAATAGATAATTCAAAAAATGCAGGACTGTACTGGTGTTATTTAACAAGATACTGGCTGCACCAATCTTAATTAGATGCCCTCATTAGGCTGCCTCTTGGCACAGTTTGTCTTTACAACAGCCATGGAACATCTCAGAATACGGTGCCATAAAAAAATCCCATTTGCATATAGTATTTTAGTTTGAAAAATAAAAATACTTTTGTTAAAACACATTTTAAACCAACTAAACCATATCTGCAAAAGTGATTTAAAGTTTATATGAGCCTTTTCCCATTAATTTTTCATGACACAGGCAAAGTGGATAAATTATCCTCAAATTGGGATTTAGTTGTCTAAGTAACTTGTTACTTACTCAAACTTTTAATTAACTAAACTATTCTCTTTATAATTCATATTGAGCAATTTCCTGCAGCAGTATTTTACAGGTGAAAATCCATGGATTGCTGATTTACTGAATAAGAAATAAAGTATGAAAAGAATGACTTGTAAAAAAGCTTTTAATTTATTGCTTTTTATTTCACTTGAGGATGTTCTTATTTTTGTCTGTGCAATTCCAATTTTTCTTAAAAGCATTATTTTATGAACCATTGACATAGATATCATTACTTAAGCTGTAAAATTATTTTAAAGGATTGCAGAATATTCTACATGGAACAGAAAGCTATTCAAGCACCAGCTTTGAGGTTCTCATTAAAGTGCCAAAGAAGAATTATTTTAGTAAAAATAACACATTAAAAAATAATAAAATAATAGAGAAGGAAACCCTTGGAAAAAACAAAAGCTTGAGCAAGTCTTGTAATGCCCTGGAAGAAACTTTTATTCTTTTAAGTTAGAAATACACATAGAACTGTCAGGCATTGTGCATGGAGTTTGTACAGTGTAAATTGGACTGGAACTCCTTCCGAAATGGTGTTAGGAGTAGAGGCAAATTTTATTTCACAGAGATACAAGACACCAGCCTTGTCTTAAACATTAAACCTGGAGGACTGTAAGGGAGTCAGTTCTACACAGCCAGCCTTCTTTGTCCTGAGCTCTTTAAGTCTTTCACCAATTCTTTCCAGCATTCTGAATTATGTTGGGTGTTTTCTCGCATTAGATGAGTAAGGTAGAAAGAACCAGTGCCAATCCTCACATCTGCTGCTCAGGAACTCCTGTGCTAAAGGTGTCTGTGATCCACAGAGAAGCAGGGAATGTTCTGGTCCATGTATGTTACCCTAAACAAAGGGAAGTTTGATTTCACAGAGTATATTAACTACACTAAATGTTCAGAACTCAGCTAATAAAATAGGCAGCTGGTTTATCATGGGATCAGTCTGTCCCACTTGATGTATCATTATCCAAATACTATTCTTAAACCATATAAGATCTAATTTGAACAGCACTATTTGTTAATAACCCAAGTGTAGTGATGTAATGGAACTATTTGCAGTGGAAGCACCTCACGTGCTCAGGGGGCTATAAAAGCATCTCTTTCTGTGAGAACCTGTATTTTCTCCTTATTTGTTTTATCATAAAAGATGCATTTTGTCCTTATTTTTGTCATAAGAAATGCATTTCTACTAGATAACATTGCATTTCCAATATAGTTTATATTTCCAGAAGAGCTAGAAAATTTTCCCTTAAATGGCTTTTGAGATCCATCTGAATTTCTCTCCCTCTTGTGACAGTCTCAAAAGAAACAAACACAAGTTGTCATCAGTGGGGAAATTTCTCTCATATTGCTATAAATTTTATATCCATTTTGTTTCACAGGGCTGCTGAGTGATGTTAAAAATGATCAGTGTTATATCATTCCAATAATAGAAGGAAACTTATTAATTAATTTTTCCAACTTAATCCTGAATTGCAGATTCATCCCTTCCTCAGTTCTCCTGTAGAAGACATTATATATACAGTAGATCTAGTTGGATATCTGTTTGGTTTTTAAAGATCTGTAATTTCCTTGTGTAATTTAGTTTAAACTGCCTCCAGTTTTTATCACTTTGTAAATGTCAGATTTACAAAATGCATACAGAGTTTTATAGAAATGTGAAAGATTTTAGTTTGTGTCATGTAATAATTCAATAATTCTCACATACTTCAGTCTTGGCTTTTCCCTCCTGTCTGCATTTCAGTCCTTCTGGTTTTCCCATTTCTCCTTTCCTCTTTATAATTGACTTTTATTTGCTGAATGCAAGAATTTAATACCTGTCCTTTTCCCAGATACTGATCTTTATCACATTTAATATAAGATCTAGGGTCATTTGGGTAAGAAGGAATCTCAGGAGGTCTTCAGTCAGAGACCCTCCTCCTGCTCCAAGCATGGGCAGCTCTGGGATCAGACTGGGTTATTTAGGGCTTTTCCCAGTCACATCCTGCCAGGAAAGGGACCAGATTTGGAACCAGTACAACCTAAGCATGTACTGAGGAGTCCATGAAGAGAAATGATTCGTGTTTTTTCTGGAAATGATTATTTTTAAAAATAGTGACATTTAGTGTAATCACACTAATTTTGTAATAATGCTGCCTGGAGACTTGAAATTGGGGGTTAGTTGAAATGATTTTAGATATATTACTTAATTTAGAGTTAGAAAATCAGGCTAGTAAATGATTATGACAAAAAAATTGTAAATAAAACATTGTTCTGTGTCAATGAAAAGACTGTATGTAACATTCTTAGTTTCTAATAATGAACAATAATGCAGCTGGAGTAGACCTTTAAAAATTATTCTCCAGATCTTTCTGTACAAATAGGAGAATAGATAGTGGCAATATCAAATATATTTTCCTTATTTTTTACTCGATGCATTTACTACTCTAATGGCTGAACATTTACACATTTAGGGGTAATATAAAACTTTGCTTTCATAGAAAGATGGAGCTTCTACATAAAGGTGGAATTTTTAAGTAAATAGATATAATCTACTCTTTGCACTTGCTTTATTTTCTAAATGCATCTTTATCTGTTATGCACTTTATATGCCATTTCCTGCTAATTTATTGATCATTGTATAGGCATTTTTGCAATGATACAGAACCCAACATGATTGTGCAGAGTTTGCAAGCAGTTGGTGCAACACAAAATACAGAAGTTAATGGATTCAAATTCATCACTGGACTAGTCAGGGAATAAGAAAGACAAAGAGACAGGGAAGAAGTTAACATGGTGAGCAATGGCACAGGACTGCCTTTCTTTTTGTGCTGAAAAGGCTGTGGAGGAACAAGCACCAATTTTCAGATGTTCATCTTCTTTATGTTTGTTTCTCTTTGAGGACTTTATTCTTCCTGCAGATGTTTTTCACTGGTGTCTCTCTCTGTTCAGAGGTAACATTTCAGACAGCACAGTGGTAAATTTTAAGCAATGAAGTCTTAGTCCTATTTCAAAAAGGGAAGGTACGTAAAGCTGGGAGGGGGGTGCTGTTTTTCTTTCACAATTAACTAAATATAACCATTCTAAGTGCTGGTTCTTGCTTAGTTTGAGACTTAAATGTATATTGGTTTGGTTTTCTTTTGCAATGCCAGTAGATGAAGAATTACTTCTGATATCTGAGGAGAGTGAGTTGGACTGGAAAATTCTGTAAAAGCTGATGCTCTCAGTGTCACATAGAAAACGTGATGATTTCTTATGCTGTGCCTTATCAGAAGATGCATTTTCTGCTTTCCCTTGTTGTCCACCTCTGTCCTTTAATAATTATCATTAGGAAGGCAGAAAAGTTTCCATTTTCCTTTTGGGTTTTTTTTCAGCTTTCAAATTTGTTTTGCCCCAGGCAAAACTTCTCTTGCTTAGCTAATGTCTTGTGCTACCAAAATTCCAAGGAATAAAGTGCACTTGGGGGGTCAAGAAATGAAAACATCCACCTGTTGGGCAGTTGTTCCAGTGACCCCTCATGTTCTTGTTTCTCTGTCAGTACTGCACCCACCCTGCACATGGCCCAGGGGCTGAAATTCTACTCCCCAAACCAGATCAAATTGCCAGCAAAGCGCAACCTCCTGGACCTGCCATTAGCGGTGCAATGAAAGAGCTACAGTTTGATTAAACACTTTTAAGATTCTATTTCAAGTCTACAGCTCTGAAAATTGAGGACTAATATAATGAGTAATTAAACATATGCATTAAAAGGTGAACCTCATACTGTGGACTGAATCTTTTCAGGTTCAGGCTTCGCAGATGATTTGAAAGAGAAAGGTCATTTATTAGCAAGCTCTTTTTTCCTCTGCTAGGTTTCAAAAATTGAATACTGACCTAAGAAATGGATAACTTCACAGCACACTTCTAAAATGAAAACTAACATTTTCAGCATTTTGAACAGGTTGGAACATCTAGAAAAGTGTTCAGGCTGATAAGAGGAAATGAAAGCCATGAACCAGTCTTACAGTTGTAGTGTTTCAGCCACATACAGTGTAACAACAGGAAACATATGGGACAATAATATGAAAAAATGTATCTTCGTTTTGAGAATCTTGAGGGTATCATTGGCAAAAGAGCATTTCAAAAATACTGCATCCTCTGTATTGCTGCAGTGCCTTGTCTTCCTTTACAGCATCACAGCTTAGGGGTTTGGAAGTTTGACTTGCTTCCTTAAAACTGCACTCTTTTCCACTTTTCCTTCTCCCCTCTCCACCCAACTCCTGCATGGCAAATTCTTGGAGGAAAGAAAATAGCTAGAAGGGGAAAACCGAGGTATTGTTTTTGCAGTTCCTGGTTGGCTGCTTTGACCTCCACAGTTTGTTTTTGTGAGGGCAGTACAGTAAATCCCACATATGGGTGGTATTAACCTTTCCCATATCTTTTCTCAGGGGGATATTCCTTCCCTGGCCCATGGGAGAGCTGTGTGGGTACCTCGTGAATACTGATGGGAATGAGGGAATCTCTTCTCTGTCAAGGGAAACGTTGTCGAAAGTCTGCATGTGACAATTGCTTTATACTTGATACGTTTCACTAATAAGCGAGAACTCTGTTCCACTGAAATCCTCTATTCATGTTCAAGTATACATTTACTACGAATACCAGAGGGAGATAAGGCATAAGAGGTTCTATTATGCACATTTGCAATTATATAAATTAGGATAGTTTTCATATTTGCTAAGAAAAATCCAGCAACAAGGGCTTGTCTTGTTTGAAAATAATTCCTGTAACTTGAAAATGCTCAGTCTGTTACAGAAGAAATAGAAGAGTTCCATATGAATAAGTCCCAAATTTAGGATGTGTTATGACAACTGAAGTCCAAATGAATATGATAACTTTTTATTTTGCTTTAATTTTTGTTGTGATTTAACCTCAGCTGGCAACTGAGTCCCACACAGCGTAGCAGGATCTTTTTTCTTTCTGTAAATTAGAGAAGCTTCTCTTTGGATAGCAGTGATTATGGGTGTGGGTTGATTGCACTGTGAGCATGACCAAGTTGCTCACATTAGCTGAGCAATACAGGTAAATCACTATGTTCTGTGCTGAAAGCTTAGAATTAAGTTAACAAGCCTTTGTTCAGAATTCATCCTGCTGATAGACAAAGTCAATTTGGCACCAAAGACGGAAAATGTTATGAGTGGATGTCATAGAATTTTGGCAACACAGCAGAGAGGTTTCTGCAGCTCAGTCTCATAGTTCGGGCCAGTAGCTGTAGCTGAAAGAATTGAAAATCTGGTCCCTATTTGGAGAGACAATGAGGAATTCTCCATTCAGTTCCATGCAGTTTTATGGCTAAACCACAAGAAACCAATCTTTAAGCAGTTTATCAAATAGGTTTGATATTAATCTTTAATGAGTGTTGATAGTGGTATAGGATTTGAGATAGGTAAAGTGGTGATGACTCAGAACATCTGGCGGTTAATTGGATCTATGATTTCAATGTATTTTGAAATAACTTCTTATGTGATTTCTTGTAAAACATCTGGATTTGAAGTGCAGCTCCAGTAGTGGAAGCATATCTCATTCATAAAACATCCATGTCCAAGGTTATTGGTGAGCATAGGAAATTAAAACTCTGATAGCTTCTTTTATGTTGATTTAGGCTGCCACTTTTATTAGTGAGACAGTTTGTATTTCATTAACTTCAGGTTAGAATCAGATTTCTACGTGATCAATCACTTCTGAAAATGAGGGATAGACTGGTGTGTGATATTCCTGAAAAACAATTCTCAAGATTTGTTTTTTCATACAATTCTCTTCTAAGTCAAGATTACAAACACCTCAATAGAGGAAGTGTGATAGTCTTACCATCTGCAGCCATTGATCCAATATTTTTCAATAGCTCTAAATTTAGTCAGTAAGATAAAGAATTTAAATTGAACAAGTGGAAAGGCATCCAGCAAAATTTTTGACCCCCTTCACGTTCTAATGGTGACTTCCTACACTAATTCTTTCAACTGTATTACTACATTTGTTGTTGTTGAATAAAACATTATTAATGCAATCTAATACAAACTGTATTATTTTCATACAAAAATTAAATAATTTCCTCTTTGGCCTTTCATGGCCCTTCATGTGTAGAACAGATTTGGTTTTCACAGAAGACAGTGATGAAGAGAAAAGTCTTCTTCGATCTAGAAAATGCTTTGATCAGAGCATTGTTAGAAAGAAATGCAATTTATCAAATGGCACAGCTGTTCACTGTATGTTAATAATGATCTTTTTATTTGGGTGTTACTTGGTATTTATAGCCAATTAAGTCCCTTTTACACTACCCAGCAATCTGCACTTAGAGAACAGAGAAAACGGGTACAGATTGAATTGGAAGTTGTTAAATACATACACATGAAAATCAGTTAATTTACTGTAGAACAGGTTTTAGCAGCGCACTGAGAGGTGCTTTCAGGTGTTTCTTTCTGTAACAATGTATTTTTTTTAATTTTACTTGAAATGCTGAGTATAAAGACTTTCACAAGTTACAGAAACTCACAAATATCCTCATTTACTCATTACTGACTGAAGAAATAGGCTGTTTTCAAGGTCAGATGAAGCAATTGTTTCCACTGTTAATGCTGAAGTGTTAATCTCATATACAGGTAATGTTTAGAAGTACATGCACAAAAATCTTCAAGTAAAGGAAATCCATTTTTCTTCTTCCACTGCTTTGAAGGGAGTAGTTTGTGTTTCAGAAATGGAGAATTGTATCACTTAAGTGCAGTGAAATGGAGAAGTGATGGTTTAGGAAATATTCTTCTGTTGTAGATGGAAATAATTCAGAAACTACTTGCTGAATGTTTGTTCACAGAGTACAGGTTTCCAGTTAACTTCTGCAGTAATATGCTGTGTATGCTTTCCCACCACAGATTTTGGAATTTAGGTTATACTATTTCAGAATATCAGTTACTAGCTATTTTGGTGGACACGGCCAATTAAAGGAAATGAGGACTACTTTTTAGATTTTCTAATAGGAAAAAAACCCAGATAATTTGAAGGCTTGAGCAGTTCTAAAATACTTTTCTCTTTTCCTTTCAGTGAACTTTTGGAACCAAAATGAGTTATTTCAGGTTAATGATTCCCAAGTATTTTTTTCAGAAGTTATAGTTTTTTTGGGACTGATATAGAATTTTTCTTTGATGTGGTTGTTTTGGTCTAGTGGATTTTCTGCTTCTCTTCATTCTTAGTTCTCACTTTCTGTATGGCTTTAGAAGAGGTACTTTGGGGTAAATGTTCAACAAAGATTGCATCTATTTATGCAGACTTATTAAATAGTGTCTTGCAGTTTTCCCATTTGTAAAATGTGTGATAACACTGTTCATTTAAGTAATTTGGAACCTTATTGTTTTAAAGCATTTATTAATCTTTAGATGAGTCTTTCTTACCATTGCAGATAACAGATGCAAGGGACAGGAGGCCTTGGTACTTATTTGATTTATCTCTAATGAGTCGCTTTCAAAAATTATTTTTGAAGTACACATATGCAATTACTTCTGTTGTGATATCTCTGGGCAGATGAGGGAGGAGAGGGAAACAAAAAGGAGGAGAGAGGCATCTGAGCCTGCTGCCTGTGAGATTTCCTGCCTCCTGCTGGCTTTGCACTGCAGGTTCTGCTCTGATGGTCACTGGGGTGATGTAGTGGGGAGCCTGAGGGGTGGATTTACCTCACTGATCTGGAGATCCTGTCTGGGATCTGGGAGTTTGGCTGCTCCCTGCCCTTGGGTACGACGGGAAAGTTGGTGTGTCTCATATTTAGGAAAAAGTAACTTTCATGGAATCATGGAATGGTTTGGATTGGAAGGGACATCAAAGGTCATCTTGTTCCACCCCCTGCCATGGGCAGGGCCACCTTCCACTAGACCAGGTTGCTCCAAGCCCTGTCCAACCTGGCCTTCAGCCTTTCCAGGGATGGGGCAGCCACAATTTCTCTGGGCAAATTTCCACTGCTCTGTCCTGCCAGGCTTCTCAGTTGCTCTCAGTCACTGCCACAGCACTCGGAAGATAATTAGGTCTTGTCATCCTCAGCATTCCCTGACTATACCAGAATGCTTTTAACCCAAATGCAGTCCTTTTAGCTCTGTGCACCAGCAGGAAAATATAAAAATGTTATTCCAGTATTCAAATGACATGTTTGTTTGTGTATTATTTAATTCTCACTGACTTTAAGGCAAGATGTTTCCATCTTTGAAATTTAATAGCACAAGTGGGTGTTAATTCTGATAAGAGTTCAGGAGCAATATAATGCTGCTGGAATTTCAGTAAATAGCAAACTGCTGTAAATTTTAGTAATACAGTCCTAGTATCAAATAGAATGAGCAGCCAGTGTGCAGATGAGGGATTGAAACCACTTTGAACAGATCTCAATTGACAATCATTAAAGAGCCATTTTTACTGATTTTGCATCCAGTATTCAGTCAGAATTCATAGTTCTGAAAATGTGGAAAGTAAGTGCCTTTTATAAGCTAGCTAGTCTATTGGATTTGATTGTAAATGCAGTTGAAAACCCTTATCAAGAATATAAACGTGAAGAAAAATGTATTATCTCTATAATTCTCTCTGAAAACACAACTCAATGTGAATTTGTAAACACTGAACTACATAGAGCTCAGTGGAAAATGTTCAGCAGATTTCAAATACCTCTCACTACGTTTATTTCAAGGCTAATATTTTATTTTACTGGGCTTCAATATTTCAACTCTCTCACCCAACTCAGCCTGGGGAAGCACTGAGAATGTCATCCGAACTTAAGAGTGGCATTTTTTACCTGGAAATGTACCTTTCAGCGTATACTTGAGTCCTACTTGAACAACTCAAGTATCACAGTGGAAGGGAATTGAGGTTAGGTTCAAATATTTGTCTGAAAGAAGCCTTTAGATGGAAGGAGGAGGTTGCTTTCCATTTAGCAAATTTGGAGTGTGGAGAATTATGAAAAAAATTAATACAGGAGAGCAAATACCAAGAAATGCTTTTCTTTTCATTCTTTTTTAATATTTGCCTAAGTATACTTATGTTACTCATGAATCAGTTGCTGTATGTGTGTTTCCTGAAAAATAACTGGTATTTTCTTCTTGATTTTCTCCATCTTATGCAACCTTTTCTTTAGCCTCCTGATCACTGTTATTTGTTCCTCATCCCTTTTAGTCCTCCTGCCCACCATTAACTTTGACATGTGTTGGCTGATTTCAGCCACATTGGACAAGAAGGCTCCGATCTGGGGCATGTGGTCCTGTGAGGGTCTGCATGGCTCTGACTCAGACACCTGCAGACTCCAGAGCTATTTGTTTTACTCGCCAGTAATTTAGAGGGGATGTTTCTCCAAGAATGACAAAGCAGCAGCCAGGTAATCAGTCAATGTACGTGAAGCTGCAAGCTAAAACATAGCATATGCCACTCAGCAGGCTAAAAAGAAAATGTTAGTGTATGTGGAATGGGATGAGAGTTTAGGAAAGGGAGAGACAATGAGGCAGCAGGAGATAGAGCAATTGTAAAGGGATGGTTTTTAGATGTGAGGGAGCTGAATAAATCAAAAGTGATGTATAAGCTCAAAAAGGGCCAGGTTTTGTTATTTCTGCTGCTCAGAGTATTAATTGCTTGTCTTTGCTGCTGTTCACAAGAAAGTAGAAGTAAAAAGGAATCACTACATTTCAACTCAGTTGGGAGGCAAGAAATATTTCTTAAGCAGCTCATTATATTTAATATATCTCCAAATAGTATTTACTAGAGATTGTATTTGTCCTGTGTTGTTATAGCATTTGTAAAAAGAACCAAATCAAGTGTCTTAAAACCGCTACTTCAAAAGCAGTTCTGAGGCACCTCTTTCTGGGGGAGATGTTTGGAGCGCTGGTTGCTTACATGTACTTTGTTAGTCCTGTCTTTGTGAGTTAATTTGGTTGGATACAGAAACATCAAAACAGATTAAGAAAACCTGCCAAGGTTTTTCCTTCCAGACTCTCTGACCCTTGTTTGGTGGCAAGTTCTGTGTAGGTTTTAAAATACGTCTGTGAGTTTCAGCATATACATATTTTTAAGGCTTTGCATCAGATGGGGGAAAAGTAGACAGTGACAAGATTTGCTGAGTATATAGTGTATATAATCTGACATTTTCAGGACGAGGATTTTAACTAATTTACACCATTGAGCCACACAACTTAAAACATGTGACAGCAAGCCATCTTCAAATTTTATATATGTATTTCTTAATTTTCTAGATCTAAGATCCATCAGTTTGGTTCTGCAGAACTTAATCTTCTTTTCTCCCTCCACATTATGGCTATGAATTCCTATTGTAGTTGTTGCCTCTTCCACGTCACTGAGAGCTCACCTGGTGCTGTCAAGCCCTGGCTCTTCCCTTTTATAGAAGGTCAAAAATTATCCATGGATGGATTAAACCATAACCTGTAGTTCTGTGTCTATCTAATCTGGCCCCTGCTATCTGTTCCAAAGCTTTAAGGAGTTTGTCTTACTCCATCCCACTTCCAGGATGAGGAGGAGATGTCAATAAAAGCATGGCATGTAATGGTTGGGGAGAAGAGACTTTGACAACAGACTTATTCATGGTAAATAATTGCTGTTCCAGAGGGAGGGACCAGTATCTGTTGGCTCGGTGCCTCTTGTAGCATATGAGGAAAGCCATGTAAAAATAAAGCATTTTGGGAGATTACACACCTGTCTTCAGCGTTTCTTGGTTTTGCAGCTGAGCTCTGATCTTTCTCACTGTTACGCTCTTTGGCTATAGCTATACCCTAAGTCCTAATTTTAAGTGAGGAACAAAATACATCAGAGCATAAACACAATAAATTGTATTGTGGAACAGAGAATAAAAGAGTCAGGTCCACAATAATTCAAAATGGGACCAGCTGGTTTTTGGTCAACAGCAGAGTAGTAAATGGGTGAGTTGATATAAGGATTACTGTGAATCAAAATTTGCACATAAGTAAATTTCAACTACTGAAAAAACAGCAAGTATCAAAGATGTGAAATTTCAATAATTATTCTTGAAGTTTCAGAAACTTGCCATTATATGCTTTATAATTATAAAATAAAACAAAAGCCCTTTATGGACACATCTGTTTCCTGTAACTTAAATAGCACCCCTCCCAAGGACACTATTTGGATTTTTCTTTAATGGCAAATTTCCTTCCAGCTTTATAATCTGTTTCATTTATACTCCTGTTGCTTTACTGGTGGATATTTAAATTGTCATGCTGACTAAGCAGGATCAATATCCAACTTTGCTCCTATACTGAAATTGCTCCAAATTTACACCAGCTGTTCCTCAGGAACTCCTAGATGGGAATTTCCTAGTGGTCTGGAATATGCAGCAGTCCATTTCCATGTGTCCTCTGGTCTCTGTGCAATTGCTGCTCCCATCTTGGTTTAGAGCTAAAAGTGCCAGGAGCTTTGCTCTAATTGAGTTCATGTGAGGCCAATTTCTCCCATATCGCTTACATTCCAGAAGTTTCTCTCTTATCTCTACCTTCTTTTTGGTCACTGGAAAGCTGCCCCTCTGCTCTGGGACCTGCTCATGGTAGCAGGAATGTCTCCTACACAACAGCTTTAGTTTTGTCTCTAACATGTACCCCCTGCTGCATGTGATGGCGTTGGCACCAGGGGCTGTGCATCTCACCATCTCCTGGGCTGTCACAACTGCAGCTCTCTGAATGCCTCTTAGTGAAGCCATCCACTGCTCTCTATTTATGGGATTGTGAAATACAGTTTCACTTAATGTAGATAGTTTATAATTTGTGTGGACTAAAGGAAAAAAATATCTTCAGAGCACTGCATGGAATAGATGGGGTAACACCAAAAAGGTTTTATTCCTCAGCAAGTTCCATGCCAAATGACAAGCTTTCCCTGTGATGTGCTAAAGAAGAATGAACTGCACTTTAGGGCATTAATTAAAAAAGATTACTCCTATGCTTTCATAGCATTATATAATGTTATGATTAAAATCTTTATGCTTGTCAGAGAAAATAAAATTATATCTCTATTTTATTTTACCTAAGAATAAACATTTTAGCTGAAATGCTGGGGTAATAAAACAGGGACATAAAACTACCCCAAGCTCTCAAACACTGAAAAATCCTCAAATGTTCAGCTGGCACAGTGTCTTCTCTACCTTATTTTTATAAATCCCTTCTTTAGCTCAGGATGCAGGGAGGCTGAGGGTTCAAGGCAATATGATTGAGCGATATCATGTTTTTACAGAGTTGTGTACCAAAAAGCAGATCTAAAGGAAGCCACCAGCACGTCCTGCTGATGAAAGCTGTTGAATAGCTCAGAGCAACTAGAGTAGACTGAGGTGACTCTGACATTAAAGGGCTGGACACAGAATGAAGCATCTTCTTTCCCTGGGTTCTTTAATTTTGTGGAAAATGAATTGTGTTCTGTAAGTGTGAGGTGACAGATGATCCAAGTTTCCCAAATAAATCCGGGACAACTGGGGCGTAGTGAGGATTTAAGTGGTGTGGAGCATCACGGACTTGATTTGTGTATTTAGAAACATGTGCTGCTCTTTTGTGTGAGAATCTTGATGCATATTCATGAGAACATTACTGCTCAGATGCAGTAACACTCTTGGTCTACCAGCAGTGTGCTGGAGTGCACCTTTCCCAAGGAGACTCCAAACTTTATTTCAAGCTGCCTGCTCTTGGACAGTGTGAAATCCCCTTTGCTGGTGGAAGGCAGTATCTCAGAGTTACGGTATCTCTCCCGATTACATCTTGTTAGAAACTATCACCACGCTAATCAATTGTTTCTACTTCTCCGTGCCCAGGTCCAGTGTCATCAGAAGAAAAATGTGAGCAGAGGGGAAACTATTTGCAGTGCAAACACCTTTGGGGTGATTAAGGTGGAATTGTTTACTGCTGGTTTAGTTGTCAGGGAGAATACAAATGAAACAAATTTGAGATGATCACAGTTGTTGTATAGCAACTGGGTACTGCTTAAATTCCAGAAAAAAATGGGTGGTTACTGAAGGTAATTGTAATTTTGGATTAAATATGCCCAGAAAAAAAAATTGCAATATATAATTAAAAGTGGCAAAGGCAAGCACTTAAAAGTTATTACACAGCAAAATTAATGTTGCGACTGCAATTTTGTTTGGGCTTCCTTGTGTGAGGGAATTGTGACCCAGTGCAATTACACATACATACTATTTTTAACATAAATTCAGTGCTTTATCTTGTACACTGAGATAAAGTAATTCACCCAATGAACAGAGGTTCAATATTTCATTTAATTCTTACTGTTAATTGTTGTTGGTCTGACTGGCTTACTGGATACCACTAGGGCTTTGATCTGAAGAAGGAACTGTTAATCACTTCATTGTCTGCTCTGTGGTTCTCATCAATAAAATGTATAGGTGCTTTTCAAACACTAATTTGATTTATGCACTTTCACAATGTTCCTCTGAGATGGAAGGGTACTATTTCCATTTAACAGATAAGAAAGTAAAAACACAAAGACATTGAGGTCAAAAGCTTTTGCTAATTTCAGAAAAGTTGAATTCTATGTGTCTAAATAAAATAGAAAAAAAAAAGTCAAGGCCCTGGGGGAAAAAGCCATCACCACAGAGATACTGATTTCCTATGAAGAAGGTTGTTTAAAACAGTCACAGAACTGGTTTCCCAGAGCAATTCTCAAGGGCTGTAACCATGTGAGTGCTTTTCCCCCTATAATATCCTACATCATTTATTGCATGTTTTCCATCTTGTTCTATAAATGAAATGGAAATCCTGGAGACAAAATGAGCAAATAATACAAGTCTAGAGCAGTTCTTGTGTGTTAAATGGTCAAAGGTTATAGTGTTTGTGTGGATAAGGAGGGAGAAAAGCATGTGATGATGTTTTCCAGTTCCAAAGTTGTATTTTGCAATTTAATGTTTTTAATACCATTTATGTGCGGGGTTTTTCAGATTTGTATTATGTAAATTATGAAAATGTGACAGTGGATAAACAACAATGGCCACTTACTCAGAGTGAATGGTCAAAGTTGTGATTTCCAGTTTAGACCAAAGCTAAAAGAATAGGGATTTTCAGTGAAGACTCACACACATATGGAACATATGCTCCAGTTGTGAAATGTGTTCTCTTAATCTGCATCTCCAACCTTCTTTCCTCCAGGTGTTCTTTTCAACTTGGACATCCCCACAGCTCCCTAGCAACCTTGTTCCCGTTTGCTTAGTTCCTTTTCCATTCATTTAGCATGTAGATAAGACAGCTTCCTCTTTTATGACTCCTGGCCAACTGGGGGGCAATGTTGGGAACAAAAATGAGAACCCATCACCAAGCTTTGAGTGTGCAGGGGAGATTCAGCCCACGTGCAGCTCTGGTCTCCACGATGCTCCCCAAAAGTCACATCTTCAAGGAGATGACACGCATGGTCTGAGTTCCCTGTTAATCGCAAATGTCTGTCAAAACTCTTCTGAATGAATTCAAACAGTCAGTTTCACTCGATTTCCAACTTGATCCGTTTCTTGGTTGACTTCCCCTATATCCACTGCATGATGTGAAGGACAGGACTGATGTGAAGACAGTACTAGCTGTCAAAGCATGAGCAAACTAGATTCTTATAGAGAGGCCTGCAGGAAATTTGGGAAGGGCTGTGTTAAGGTGTTGGTGATGTTTTGTTTGGGTGCCTTTTTCTTTTTCTCATAAAGTCAGGTAAAACCTGGATTTGGACTCATTCTATAACAGATCATGTACTTTGACTAGAAATTTCCCCTGAAACAAGGTGAAAAACTGACATAGACTATTTAGCTTAAGTGGGAAAAAACCAAAGCAAACAAATAAACCCAAAACCCAAACCAACTAATACAAAGGATTTTGTAACAAGGAATGCTAGATGATGTAGGTAAGCTTTAATGTCATTATCCATGTAGGGAATACGCTGCAAAAGTCTATGGAGCAAAGCAAGAAGTGATTTTTGTCTTTCTTCTAATTGTAGATTTTTAAGTGAATGTCAGATCTTCAGTCTTTAATTTTTTTCTCTATAAACTGAGTAAAAAGCCTGGAGTAGAATGAGTATCAGGCAGATTCTTAAAGTCAGGTTGAGGAAGATTGTGGAAAAAAATAATTAAATTGTATTTTATGGCCAATCCTCCATCAGAACAGTGTTCCCAATGGGACTGTTTTTACCAATGTATTTTGAAAGTTGTCCTATAATTAGAGAACTGTCAAGGTGTTTTTTACAACCCTGTGCCTAACAATGGAATTCCTGCTGAGCGCAGTGCTCACAAATCCATCAAAAAAGAGAGCAGTAAATATTCTGTTCTCATAAATTCTTGTGTGTGTAGAGAAACATTCTGTAACCTTTCTGTGGCTCACATCATATGGATTTCAGGGTGGAAAAGAAGTAATTCTAAATTAAGAGTCGGGGAGGAGAGATTCAGCTGAGATCTTGCAGAGAGTCTTAGAGGAGTACGGTGGTAATGGGAGAGCCAAACTGGGCACAGTTATACTCTAAGGCTGTCTCATTTCAATCATAGTAGTTTTGCTAAAGCTTTCAGTTCAGAGGAGGTGCATAAAGGGAAAAAGTGCAGGTCTCATTAACAACAGGAACTTATTTCCAGTTTTTAGGAGTTTTTGGTTTGGGGAAAGAGTTTTACTTAGGTTCCTAGTCTTAAAAAGTGAGTACAATCTGTTAGTATCAAGTAAAGGGTGTTGAAAATCTCCACTTCTCTAACTCCGTGGAGTTAATTAAAGAAAGTACCAGCCTTGTGCATTTCCTGAATGGTTTGATGAAACCGTAAAGAAGTTGGATCTCTCAAGTTCTTTTGTCTTCTATAACACCCTTCTTCCCAGTACCTGAATCTGCTTTTAAATAATCAATTAAAGTTTGTTACACCTTTGAGGAAGATTTCAAATCAATATTAACTGCTGAATAAATCCTAATGCTGTAGAGAGGTGAGAAGGATGAAAAACTGCAGAAACAAAAGCCAACAAAAAGATTTTAACTAAACTTTTTTGGCTTCAGTTTTCGTGCATTTTGTTACTGAACTGGAATTCTATATCCCTTTTTATAATTCTGGTTTTTCAACTACTATATTAAGGTTTTGAACTCCTTTAACTTGGTGACAAAGTAAAGTAAACTCTCTTGAGGGATGTATCAAGAAGGAATTTGCAACTCTAGTTATTATCTTTCATCTTTTGTTTAAAGTCTAGGAAACTTTGATGGTATTTCCTGAAAAATGAAAGTGTCTCCCTGTTCTGCTCCAAATCTTACATAAATAGAGTAAATTGAACGCCAGAGCCATTTATGAACAGAGCTGAAGTCAGACCCCCAAAAACTGAAATTTGGGATGGCATTTATGGACTGCATCCACAGTATATCCACATAAGAATGTCAGGCAGAGTAAATCATGGCTCAAATGAAGCTTATGTGGGTTTGGAACTGGCAGTTTAAATACCTTTGTGATATCCAGGATTGACCAAAGTAGATTCCTCTGTCTTGGGTGTGGTGCTGTGCTGCTGAAGGTGTAGCAAATAAAACTAAAATAAAGAATAAATACTGAATAAGGACTGGGGAAAGGGAAATTCATGTTTGCTAAACCTGATTTTGGACAGTCTATTACTGACCTGTGCCTGTGCTCTCTTGTGTTCTCCTCCTCCAGTTTCCTGATTTGTCCCCATAGTTCTGGTTTTATATACTATATAAATATTATATATTTTTATCTGTATACACTTTTTGTTATTATTATTGAAATCCTTTATACATATATATCGTAGTATTTCCTCCTTGCCTCACCAAATATTTGTACTTGAGGCTTTTGGAATAGCAGTGATTCCATTTCTTTCAGGAAACCAAGTTCTAAAAGTAATCTTTCAGAAAGAAAATGTTCATATTTAATTGGTTTGTTTGTTTGCTTTTGTTTGATTTTTGTTGCTGTTGTTGTTCATTTGTTTGTTCGGTTGGTTGTTTTTTTTTATTGGAGTTGTGAGAGATGTATGTTTATGCCTCTCTTAAATCTTTAGTCTTCATCCTGAAATTACAATAGTCAGACTTAATCAGAATTGGCAATAAAGTATTCATTTTTTAAAAAAAACTTATCAAATCACGATTTTTTTTTCATCAGTTTCCCTTCAGCTTTGCATCCATAAAGAACCAGAACCAAACTAATTGCATGATACACCTATCACAGCAAACTGAAATCTGGATCAAAACATCCCATCTGCCTCTTACCAATGAGTGGATCTTTAAAAATAAAGTCTTCGGCTACCTGTATGGAGCATCCTTAGGGGTCTGAATCCTCCTCCTAAGATGACATGTCCCCTGCACCCAACACAGAACTGTCCATAGGAGTTTCATCATAAAAAAGAAATCCAAATCATTAGCCACTTGGGGAATTCCATAAATCACTCAGTTGTAAGAAATATATATAGATAGAACTTGGTTTCTTTTCCATATGATCTGTATCTTATATTTAGCCATAGCTTCTGTCATGCTTGGATCACAAATGAGATAAGGAGACTTGCTCTTTTCAAGCCTGCACAACCTGTGTGCCACTTTGAGTACCAGCCTTACCCATAATTTTTCTGTTTGATTTATGTTTTCTGGGTTATATTCAGTCAATCCATACAAAGAACAAACACCTTCAGGGTCTTTGTTCAAAACAGTGTGAATAAACTCTGCTTGCATATTTATTCCACTAGCAAATTGCTTCCAAAATTAAGAGAATTGTTGCTGAAATATTCCCACAATTTTATTCAAGGTCTGTTACACAGTAAAGCTGAGAAATCAATACAGTGCTTGTTTTCTTGTCCTCACTGTGAATGCATCTCTGTCATTTATTGGTGGTCCAAAATACATCTTGTAGTTCTACAGAATCTTTCCTAATCTAGAATCTGAACTTTTGGAATGTTTGTTAAAGGAAAAACAATATCTCTTTCATTCTTTCTCCCTCTAAATACTTTCCCAAATCTCAAATATATAAATCTTTTATATATTAATAATTTGTTCTTTGTCAGCATACTTGAAAATGACAAGAAAAGAATCCTTGACAAACATATTTCTTAAACATGACAGTGTAGCTCTTAATTACAAAAAATAATTCAGACAGCAAGAAGCCAAAGACAGCCAGTGAAACAATCTTTCATTGTGAAAGTGAGAGAACAAAAATACAGTCAATGACATCTTTTGAGCTTTTCTCCTGCTTATTATTACACAGTTTGATCATTAATTTTAGATGAATAGCACATTAAATGCTTTTAAGGATGTACAAAGACTGGTCTTTCTTTCTTCTTTGTCCACCTTTGCTGGAGTTATTAATTATATATTATCTTTTTTAAATGTAACATTTCCTACTAATTAAACTCCTCCAGAGATAAGGAGATATTCTTGTTTCCGTGGATCATAACAATAGATTTGGGGATTGGGCTAAAATGATTTTGTAAAGTATCTGATTGTCTTCAGACCAGAGGGGAGTCCGTCCTGCTCTGCAAATCAGAGTTTAAACCAATAAAACTGCCAAGCAGAGCTGACAAAAATGTTCAAAATACTTTTTTTTTTTTTGCTATTACAACAATTAATTTTCTAGAGTACAATGTATAATTATTTGTTCTATTTTTGAAATTCAGAGCTGTATTGCCATTCTCTCCTGGCTCAAGGGGATTTATTCTCTCAACGTTCACTTGCAGTGAATATGGACAATTCCCAGTTCTTTGGCCATCCCCACCTGGGGAGGAGCTGGAGCACTTCCCTTCCCTCCTGCTGCCAGCCAGAATGGTGGGAATGGTGGACACGAGTCTCCTCCTGACCCAGAGCTCTCGTGGGTTCAGAGAGCAGTGAGGGACTGAGGCTCTGCTGAGCCCAGGGAGCAGCTCTGCCCCATAGCACAGACCCAGCCTAAGGATGGTTAGTTATAACACTCTGATTTATCCACCACCTTCTCCTAATGAGAACTGAGAACAAAACCTCCTTACAACTTTAGGATGTGGCAAAAGTTCTGAGGTACCAGCTGAAGGCTTTGTTTCACAATTATATCAAGATAAGGGTTGGTATGAGACAGGCTCAGTCCCCAGTCATTCCTTTTTGTATGATTTCTCTAGCTATATATTTTGCAACACTTGCAGCTTTTATATTAACCCCCCTAACTCTATGTTACTATTTCAGCATGTTTTCATCCTAACAGGTAGATCAGAACACAATGTAAAGCTACTGTATTCCTCTATTTTTATGAGGGATTATGCACAGAAACTGTAACAGACCACATTGCCTATGGTTGCCTAATAAAATGCTTAGTTTAAGTCACCATGGAGATGGTTCAAATCAATGGATTTTGATTTTTCAGTATCTATATAAATTTATTAAAGCAGCTTGTTTGATGGGTGATGACTTATGAAGTCAGGATAATGCAGTCATTTCTAAGTATGTGACTATTCCATTAAAGTCTCTCAGCCAAATATATAAGAAAACTGAGCCTTAAAATTGGGTAAATACTGCTGGAGAGAACTGATTGCAGAACTTCTTTTGTCATATTTGCTTAGATCTCAGGTAATCTTGAGAGCAATACTTCAGTCAGACAACTGAGAAGTCAGATTCTTCCTTAAAACACCCCATAAAATCATTTTGCCATTGTCTTGCATTTAGTATATGACTCAGTAGTAAATGCCTTGCATGATTGCTCAAATGTGAATTATTATGAGTGCATGTGCAAAATTGCTCAATTTGACATAACAGGATCTGCACAATCCAAGTGAACAGCTGATATTCCAGTGATAATTGTTTTCTACCCAGTTGCTTACTGTGAATTTAAAAATCTTCATTGGTGACATATCTATCTATAGAAATGCAAAGCAACAGAAAGTAAATATATTTGCTGCTTTTTTAAATTTCTTTCTCTTTCTTACTTTTTCTAGAAATTAGAGTCAAGAGTAATTTTTTGATGGCTGTAATAGAGACTGATATATGACTTTCTTTGATAGAAATGTATTTACTCCTCTCTACACTTTCTAGTCTGGAAAAAACCCCTCCAGTTTTTTTTTTCTTTTGTGCATGGAAAAGGTAAAAAATCCCCTGATGATTACAACAGAAATCTTATTTGAGTTATTCATTAAGGCTGGTGTGCATTTCCACTCAATCGTCTCTTCCTAAAACAGAATAAACAATCACACGTTTGACAATTCTTTCAGTCCTGAAGCTGAGGATGTGAGTAAACAACTTCTTTAGGGGATTTGATGGTGGTTTTTTCAGAAACGTGCTGAGCTTCACAGGTATGTTATTTTGCCTCTGGGAACAAGAAATGATAAAGCTTTAGATAAGAGCCAGAGGGAAAGGCCGCCCTAAACCCAGGTATTTATATTTGTATCAAATTCATAATTGATAAAAACGCATTTCCAAATCTCTACAGGAACTAGGACAGCATTGTACTATTGCTAGATTCTACTTGTCATTAAACATAAATGAACCTTTGTCACATCTTCCCAAAACAGATCCTGTCAGGGTTAGGAGAGTTTAATGGAGACCTCTGCACAAACAAACACAGCCATGGCATGGACTGGAAGCTGGAAAAGCATTGCAGTTAAACCTCATCACTGATCTTCCTTCTCCCTCTAATACATCCAGGTGTTCATTTCTGGGCGTGTTTGTGGAGGGCATTAGGATGTGTGAGACATCAGGGCACAAACTTGTTAAGTGTTGGAAGAAATTTATGCTGTGTACCAGGAACATTTCCATAATTACACTGAAAGCACCCAGTAATTAGAGACACTCTATTAATAATGTTACCAAAATACACTTAAAGACTTCTAAAGAAATTTCAGGCTAGTTTAAAATTTCAGAATCCCCAAAGAGATGAGGAAGCAGCTAAATCTGCATCTGATAAAAGTCCCAAACAATCCCACTCTTGCATAGTCGATCTTTAAATTCATTAAAGAAAACTCATTTTAATTAAAGTTACATCACATAAAAATGAATCTAAATGAACTCATCTGGTAATGAAGATCTTTTTCCCTGTTTGCTCATAAGACACAAACTTCAATGCATGTTTTTGACAGAACTGCAGAATTCTGCCCTATGCACTTTTTTACTGTTGTAGATGTCAGAGGAGACCTTTACACCAAAAGAGCATAACACATCTTTACACCAAAAATTACGTGTTAATAATATGTTGCTGTATGGATCCAGACTCTTGGAGATTTTGTGGAAAAAAGGGATTGATTTTTACTTCATGTTTTTAGCAGTTCTATAGCATTCTCCATTGAATCAATCTTTTTTATTTCTTTTTACCTTTTTATTTCTCTTTTTTTTCCTTACTGTTTTTAGCTTTGATCTAAATGGGAAAAAGTTTCTGGTTCAATCAAATCTTCTCCATGAAACTTTGATAGTCAATGGAATGTGCAGAACAGCTCTCCACAATATTCCTTCCAAAAAGAGATGTGAATATTTTCTACTCTCTTGATTTAATAAGTTTGAGTTTTAGATTGGATGTGTGTTTTTAGAAGACTCATCATGTCAAAAGAGTTGGTGGTTTTGCCTTTGGCTTTTCACTGTAGGCACTTTTACAGGGGACAATCCCCTTTGTCCCTTTGTGCCATTCCGTGCTGGATGCTTTGATGCTGAGCAAAGAGGAGGACAAGTGTTCCCTCGTCAGCACAAAAACTGTCTCCTCTCACCTAAGTAATGCCTTTACTTGGCAAGGTTCTGTTTTTCACTACGTAAGTTAAGAAAACTTTATTTCCAGAGGGAATAAAAGAAAGTTTTGTGCTAATGTGACTTTTTCCATCTTTCTATCTTACATCTTTTTTTTTTCTTGGTTTTTCAAGTCCTTTTTTTGGTAATTTCAACAGGTCGAGCTGAGGTTTGTTGATCTCAGACTTCAATCACTACATTTCCTTATCAAATGCAAGCTATTTTTTCTTCTATTTTCAAATCAATACCTTAAAGCCTGAAAAATAGTCAAACAAGATGAAAAACATGGCATTTAAACAATCCTACCATAACCGACTTGTGTTGATAGTTAGAGATAAAAGTGCTGCTTACCTCGATTCTGAGTTCAGATGCCTTTTTAAAAAACATGTTTCTTTCAATAAGTTTGCCCAACACTTAAAAGAATTAAAACTTTTTCTTTAATTTTGTGTTGGTTGGGTGCTGGGTTTTTTTCAAGTTCTGACTTTATATGAGTTATTCCCCCCCC
>WBMV01001237.1:369566-608047 GCA_013396655.1 Campylorhamphus procurvoides | reverse complement strand
GCTTCTTTTTACTTTTTGTTTAAAATGTAGAAAGCACTTTCAAAATCACCCCAGGGAAAGCTCTAAGCCAGAGGACATACACCATTTTCACGTTTTTTGTGCTTCAGGCTAAAACAGTTTGACTGATCCATCATCTGACTGGTGGGCAAAGTATAAATCATGTATGCAAATGTCAGCTGAAATGTTAGTGCACCTTCATGTCATTAATTGCATTTTTTTTTTAATCTTATGCCTGTATCATCCTCAGAAATTCCCCAACATAACACAACTGCAAGTGCCAAATACTGACTTCAGGGGATTTTCTTTTTTGTTTGGCTGTGGTTGTTTTTCAGGTTGGTTTGGTTGGTTGGGTTTTTTTGGAGGGAAGATGTTTTGTTTGTTTATTTGTTTGTTTGTTTTTAAAATGGTACAAGAAAATCTAGGGAAGATCTTCTGAAGCACAAAGGTCAAGTGACCAGGTGGAATTCCACCAGACAGTGGAATTTGGTCACTATTTTCAATGAGGCAACACTGTATATTTTTACTCAGAACTATTTTATTTTCTATAAATTATAAATGTATATCAAAAGATACTCCAATTCTCATTAAAATGCACTATTTGATCTCCTTTTTTGTGTGACAGGACAGGGGGAAGACAAAGGAAATCAATTAAACTTCTGCTATTGTCCTCCAGAACTTCCTCCAGGGAATGTGGGTCCCAGTTAGGTTTGGCTGCAAAACAGAAGCAGTTAGTAAGTCAACAGATGTTGCTCTGAAATCTCTACAGCATCAAAGTTCTAATTTTATGTTGATTTTTTTTGACAAAACCCAATTGACTGAAATGGAACAGAAAGGTCTCACTGAATGGATTTCTTTTTTGCAAGTTATCCAGTTTTGTGAGACTTCACATAATAATTTCATGTATTTGCAAAGAGTAAGCCTGGTATTCAAATGGACAAGGAATACACTATTGCCCTCTAGTAATGTTTTCTCTCATTATTAGGGGGGTTTTTTTTGGTTTGGTTTGGTTTGGTTTTTTTGAGGATTTGGATTGGGTTTTTTGTGCAGGTTGTGGCTTGGAATTGTTTTATTTCTTGAACAGAAAGAATAGATTGGTAAGTTGGAAAGGAATGATCTGACCCATCTTTTTGTTTTGTTTATTTGACTTCAATTAAGTTGTTGCTTGCACCAACACAATTAATTACTATTAATCTCCTTGCTAGAAAGCCACATTTAAAACTGAATCATCAAGCAAGAAAAAGTAATCTCTAGTGTAATAAAGGGAGTTTAAAGTTTAGCATAACTTTCTTGCTTCCCCCAGCCCCTAAAACAAACATAGGCAAAAGAGAGGCCAGTTGGAAAATGAAGACCCAGACACCATAGGTTTATAGTAGCATGAACACAAATAAAGCATAAGAAAGTGCTTCACATCCATGACAACGACATCCTTTTAAAACATCCTAGCTGGAAAGCCAAATCACAGTTTCTCCTTTGTTTATTCACTTACAATGTCATCACAGCTAAAAGGGTCCCTTCTGCTTCCTAATACCTCAAACTGCCTTTCTTCTAATAAATGGTTTAAAGACAAGCTTGATTCAATTTGTATGGTTATGTAGACTAAGTAGTAAAAAAGGTAGTGACAGCTTCAATTTGCTTTAAAAGTTATGTCAAAATTTGTGTTAGTGAGAGAAAAAAGTCTTCACATCTGTCTGTGGCATTTGACACATGTAAAAGTGTAGCTGCTTGAGTCACGCTGAACCTACTAATAAGCTGTGAAGCCTTTGTGGGTCAGAAAGAGTGTAAGGAATAAAGGAATAATCAGAATATCTGCCTGTGGAGTAAGGCAGGTGGCAGGGGACATGAGAAAATAGTTATCTGTTTTGGCTCCTTTTTCCTATTTAGATCCAGAGATGTCAACACATACTCTAGAAAATAGGTTAACTCTTGGACATAAGGCATTTTGAAGATGTTATTTTGAAAATAGTTCAAGTGCTAATATATTCCTTCAGGAGGAATGAGGATGTCTTCTGGTGCCCTGCTGAGGGAACATGCAGTTCAAACACTGCAGAGTGGTTTGCTGAAATCAGACTCTTCCAGAAAACTCCTGGTAACAAAAAAAATGGTTTACCCCTACTTTTTCTTTCTGCTTATTTGTTGGAGTAATGTTGAAGCATTTTACTATAAGGAAAAAGAAAAAAATTAGAAAATGAAATTTGAATTATATAAACTTTGTGAAAAATCAGGTCGATTATGGTAAAAATGAAATAACAAATGGATACTTTCTCCTCCAGAATGGAGATTCCACTAGAGAACTGAGATTTTGCCTGTTATTCTTTGCCCATGGAAATTGTATAACACCATTTATGTTCTTTGACCAAACAATTCTAATACTTCTTAGAAGTGGTTATCTGGATGTGAATTCAAGCAGTGTTTGTCAATATTTTTGAAGTCTCACTGTGGGGAAATAACTGATAGCTGCAGTTTCTGCCATTGGACATCCAGACAGTGGTTTCCAGATTTTCCCAGACAGATTATTTACATTCCTTTGTTTATTTATTTGTCATGAGACTTTGGTAACTGAATAGACTCCCCTTGAATATATTTGTACTTTTTGATTGAGTACAGACCTGATGTCTGTACCAGGTTGGACTATAGATGGTCTAAATAAGCATCTGTTAAATGGATTTTAGGGCAAGAAAAAAAAATTATTTGATTTACAACCAATTTTTAGTGTTTAATATTTTCACTTGATAAATTGCACTCTGGTTGAATTTATTGGATTACTCTAAGTCTTTAAGAAATAATATACGTAAGCATGATAGTGAATTAGCAGTTATGGGTTTTATAGGATGTTATTATAAGGTCTTTAGAGCAGTAATTTCTTTTATTTCCAGATCATATAAATTAATCCATTTTCTAGTGAATGAACCTTCTCTAAGTTTTTAAGGTGTCAGTCATCAGCTTTTTTTCAGTAGTTAAACAAACAAAAAAAAATTATCATTCTGGTAATGTTGCCACAGAGTAAACATAACACACACTAAATAACCTTAACTTCTCATTTTTATGGAACTCTGCTGCCTGCTTTTCACATAAACATGACCTAACAGACTTCCACTGCTATGTTTAGGACCAAAGTAATTTCTATAGAACATTTTACTGCTGTATATTGGGAACAAATTAATCTACCTAGGACAAAAGCCCCTCTGCTGCCTGTAGATCCAAGGCACGTTTAGACCCAGCCTAGAAGAGACGTCCTGGGAGCTTAAGAGCAGTTTGAGCCCCTCCCCGAGCTCAGAGTGTCCTCATGCACACAGAGCTTCAGGGTGACACCGTGAACTACAAAGGGCAGCAGAATTAATGCTCATGAGTCTGGAGCAGGGACAGCTCTGGTGTTCGAGAGGGATGGACTCAGCATCGTGAGCAGCAAGTGCCACATGGAGAGAGTGCACTGATAAAGGTTATGTGCTGTGGAACTTCCAAACTGTTGCCATATCAGCAGCAACATTTTAAATGCATATTAAACCCCTGAATTTTTGAATTGTAAAAACTTCAAGTTCAATACATTTTTTTATTTTAAAAGCTTCAAGTTTTTAGTGAGATCAGTACCAAGTATTCATTGAAAAGAAGCTTTTATGAATACGGCTTCCTATAGAAGGACATGAAAGTATTCCTGCTGGGATTATTGTGCAGGTTCTTTGTTTGGAAAGTCACAAGGACCCGAGTTCCCACATTTCTGCAGGCATATTGGCCCTGGATAGACTCTTTCTTATTCTCTGTGACCCAATGTCTGCCAATTTGCACTGTGTGACTAAAATGTTTTTAATACTTTCTTTCATTGTTATATTTGTTCACTTGCTTGCCTATTTTTTCTGTTAATATTAAATATATATTCATTGTTACTTATGCATTGCTGAAATGGAATTTACTGTTCCAATATTAATACAATTATTACCTGCTTTCTGGAAATTCTTCACCTTAAATCCAAGTTACTCTTGCATATTCTGCTGGCCATGATGCCCTCCTGTTCGTTTGCTATTAATATAGAAGCCTTTATGCTATTTCTTTACTTATGTACTTTTCAGATAACTGTAACCTTCTTTTTCTAATGAAATTCTCAGACCAAAGAATTTATTAATATTATTCTTACCACTTGCCTCGGGAAAGCATAGAGTTTGTGAACATACTCTGTTTCGTTTTCCCATTGCAAGACTGAATTCATTGACCTGCACTCTGCTGAACTATGTTAATTTTTCTTATCATTCTGCCATAGAAAGATAAACTAAGGTGTTTATCAAATTAAAATTTTATGAAGGTTGCATTTGCACATCCTCAGCTCCTTAACTTTATCCCTTCATACAAAGTGAAGCAATCTTCTAGTCCACAGGTGAAAGCAGAAGAGTGGCCCTTTCTCACTGTCAAAGATTTTAGAATAAATAAGTTATTCCACCTCTTTGTACGTCTCTGGTTCCCTGGAATGCTCTGTTATTCCTACCTTACATCTGGCTATATGTTTAAATATGTCATTTCAATTGAATCCACAGCTTTAATGATTTTTTTGTGGGTGTTTTAAAAATACTAATTTTGTTGAACCTCAGGCTTTTAGTTACCTGGCTTTTTTTTTTTCCCTTCACTGCAATTAATTTTCTTGATAAGAATTAAAATATTTGCTGTTTCTACAGATGAAAAATTTTCTTATTATAAAAAAGGCAGAAAGGCTGACTTCCTTCTTAAAACCATATATTATTCTGTCAGTCAAATATATTAAAACTGATTAAAAAAAGCTTGAGGGGGAAAAGAAAATAAGAATCAAACTCATCATTTTTGAAAATTTAGCCTCCTATTTTGAATTATATCAGAGAATAAATATAGTGGTTTTCCACATACTTTGATAAAAATGCAGCTCAATGCATTTAAACGATATTCCAGTCTCTCATTCGATAAGCAAAACGCAAATGAGATTGGAATTGCAAACCAACGATTTTTTCACACTCCAAAATGGAATAGCTTATCAATTCCTCTTAAACACAATTGGAATCACATTTTGGATCTGCTTTAAAGTCTGATTTTTATTGTTTAATTGCTGTTTAAGAGGGTTTGCCATAATTTTTTTGGAAAAAGCATCATTATCAATCCTAAGAGGGGAAATCAATTCTGTGCTTTCATTTGCTGACTTTTTTTCCTTAAATCATGTTTATCAAGGCTAGAGAGCATACTTACCTTTTATTCATTTATCAAATTATTTTTCCCAAGTAGCCTACAGTATTTCCAAAAGAATAAGTTCACAGATTACTGAGCTGTCAAGGCGGTTGCAGATGCATTTTTGTCCGAGTAGCTCTCAACCTTCTAAAAACTCAATAGCTGGGCTGAACTTCTATTGCAAGTCCATCACAATTATTTAGCTAAAAGAAGCAATTCCAGAATTTTCAGACAAGCCCGTGATAGCAATGTATAATCCTTAAAATTGTGACACTGATATTACTTTAGACCTTTTTATGGCAAGATTAAAAGTGCTTTAATACCTTTCTCTCACAAAGTGATGTGGAAATACTGTCTTCTCTGTGTTTCCTGAAATAGCTTCTCATACTTGCAATAATTTAAAAAGATTATCTTGGGAGTTTTCAGGGCACCAAAGTTAAAAGATAAATTGTGCTGCTCATCTAAATGTTAGGATATGCATGTTAATCTGACGTTTATAAGCAAGGAATGGAATAAAAACTTTCTGGAGTAGGACAGAAACTGTTGTACATTGGGTGGCTTTAGGCTAGTTGGGACTACTCTTCATACTAATTACTCAACACTTTTAATGAAAATTGTATTTATTTTAATTTATATTATGGTTCCTACACCTGAATCATAAGTCTAAGGGGTTTTAAGCTCTCATTTTGCCTATTAAAAGGTCCAAATGGAAGTACAGTACCTTATCTCATGTTAAGAGTACAATGTCTAATTAGATGTTCAGATATTAAAGCAGGATTTGAGTTTCAGAGATGACACCTTCAGAAAAATTTGTGGACAATTAACATTATTTTATTGCATTTTAGTAGTACTGATATTTTTATTTTAGTATTACTGATTTATTCTGTTCTCAGAGATAGTCATAAAAGTCTGGGAGTTTTATTAATTTTTAATCTAGCATGTATAATTTGACCAAGTATAGTCAAACATCTCTCCTACTGTGTTTTTTCCTCTGAACTGTAATGTAGGTTAAAGGTTCTCCTTCCTCATTTAGTACTTGGTTATTATAGAAGTTTTTTTCATTTTTAAGTAACTTCACCTTTCAATGACGTTTTCAATGGTTTTATAGATATTTATGGAATGTATATTGATTTTTGGAAGATCATTTTGTTTCATGTCTCTTTTATGTAGGGTCATTAACTTATAAAGTACTAAATTCTTTAAAGTTAGTCAGTGAGGCCAATCCATAAATTCTGAGAAGAAGGAAAGAACAGGAGCAATTCAAATGAATTGTAAGAGAACTGAAAACTTGAGGCAATGGTATAATTTTATTATAATTTCATAATTAAGGATATAAGGTACTTTTAAGTAATTATTCATTACACAGAGGCACAGGAGACATAGAATGGGAAAAAATGCACCCAGCTTGTGAAATGATAACAACAAAGCCCCCAGGCAGGGTACACAGTTCAGTGATGTCTTTGTTGCGTGAAGGTTTACTCTGAGGTGTGATTTCACAAAGAACTGCTGCTCTGGTGGAGTTGTGTTCATACACTCATGGCGGGGATATTGCTGACTTCAGAGTCCTACATGGCAGTCAGCACATTTAACCTGTCCAGGCAGGGACATTTCCTTCATTGGTGCCAAGTCTAGTATGGAGAATAACAAAGTCCACAGTGCCCACAGGTTTGATGTGCTCTTTGTATCAAAGTTCTGTCTTCTCGTTTCCATTCAGCCCCTCCACATGGGAAGATTTGGACTCTGCATTTATTCTCTCTTGTGAATTCTAAAGACTGCAGATTTTCGCAATGCCATAAACAAAGTGTTGTGGCATCTCCAGCTTGGGGGAGCAAAGTGCTTAGAACTTGGGCTCTTGATGTCAAGACAGTGATCCAGGGACCTACTGAAGTGCCAAAGGTACTTCAGTCCCTGGAAAACAGGGAGTTCTGGCAGCTGCTGCACAGGGGGATGGAGGCATCAGCACTGGCAATATCTGATGCCAGCAATAGGGGATGTGCTGTCTGAGCCTTGGTTTTGAGCTGTCTGACTCAGAGATGAACTCAAACGCTTCACTGCTCTCCTGACTCTGGACTTCTCCTCAGGGGAGCTGTTTAACCAACAAATATTACACTGCTGCCATATAAAAAACCAAACCCAAACCCTCAGATAAATCTAAGGGCAGATGTACACCTCACAGTTTATTTAGTAATGCAATTTGCTGCATTACAAGCAGTATTTCAGCAACTGTATGCAAGGTACGCTTTCTTTTGTGAATCCCAAAAGTGCATTCACATAAACCAGAACAATTTATGCCTATCCTTGTGCTCAACTCACAGATGTGTTATGGCTTTTGTTTACGTGGGTTTGGTAAGACTAGTTATGTGTGTGTACTGATTCTGGATGCTGAAGCACAATGGCTCATCTGGATGTTAGTTCATGATTGGAACCTGGAGTTAGCAAAATCCCAGTTGGGCAGCAGCTATGCAGAAAGAAACCTGGTTTTCTCATAGTTTTTTTCATTTTCTAAATCAGCTCACCCTTTTCCTTCGTGCTCATGTCTATATGTCTGCAGGCAGCACAGTATAAAGGACCACTTTGTGTGTGCACATTCAATTCAGAATTTTAATTACTCTGCCCCAAATTCTCCATTTCACATTTAGCAGGTGCTGCTCAACCAGTATCACAGGCAAAGAAATAAACAGCAGCCATTTAGCACACATGCAAGATCTCCTTGAGCTTCATTCTATTTACCTCTTCCTCCTGTAATTATGACATTTTCAAAATCCTGTATTTAGACTTTTCCTTGCAAAACACTTCAGGCAGAATCGATTAAGTGATGACCTGCTTACCTGGTGAAGGTCTTGCTTCACTTCATCAGATGATGAAAATGTTCCTAATTTCTGTTGACTAACATTTCATGAGTGCTCACCAAGAAGGATGCGTCATAGGGTGCAGTCCATGCTTGTCACAATATTATGTCAACTCAAAAATTTCACTGCTTTTTCCGTTTAAATATTAGTTACTTTTTCTTTATGTAATGCTATCTAACAGGCAGAAAACATTATCATATGTTTAAAAACTACAGATACCTATAAAATCTTTAGAACTCAAGCTTTTTTAAGAATCAGGAAAAAATCTGGAGAATTTAATCACGGGACCTGTGCAATGATCCTCACCTAGAAAGTCACAATAGTGCAGGCTTTCCGAAAATTTTTCATTATTGTGTGCATGTACTCTTCATTTTATCTCAATATTTGGGCACAATTATGGTGATTTTATTTTTTCCTACTATATTATTTGCATCAAATAAATCTCAAATCCAGTTGTATCCTCAATCAAATCAGCAAAACTGATTTAGGACAGGTATTAAGAATGGGTCCAAAAACATGCCTTTGGAGATTAAGATTCTCTCACTGACAGAAATGTCATTTTAAGAATATGTAGAGGAAAGACATATGGAAGTCTTGTTGGCTGCATGGGAAGAATGACATGGGATGGCAGCAACGTGTTCGTGCCACACATGCTGGAAACTGAGGGGAAAATGAGCATTACAGTACTGGCAGCATGTACAATATGCAGTATTCCTTGAAATGATGATAAAATTATGGTAAAATATTCCATACTAAGTGGATATGGCAACTAAGATCTTGTGATATACCTGTGGCATACCTGTGGGTGTTTTTTAAAAAGCTCCTTGGTATCATTTTGCAACACAGCAGACTGAATAATACTAATCTTAGTCTATTAAATTCAGGCAGATAACAAGGTCAGTGGATTATTTCTGCTACAGAGCCTGCGATTCCAGAAAGTCTAGGGACCAAATTCAATTCTTATATATTTACATTATCTCCTGTATAGCCACTGTACATATTTATCTCTACAAATTGCTACCCTCTTTCATACCCAGCAGTCATTTGTAGTCTCTTTTAGGGACTGCAGAAATGCCACTCTTACTAATTGGTTTTCCATCGTCTTGAATTTCGTGGAGAATCTGCCTGACCCCAGCAGCAGGAACACAGGATAAGTGTTTGCTACTTCTCAAGTACAGTTTCAGAGACTGAAAGGAAGGAAAAGCAAATATTCAGAGAGACATTCTATTAAGCTCTACAATTATTTTTTTTCAATAGGCTTTTTAAATTTTTTTTTAACAGGTTTTGGTTATGCAAAACTTTGACTGTTTTTAGCAGTTACTTCTGATGAATTACAAGTACAGACACTACAAATAGAACAGCTGAACCTCTCAGTCAAATCCATCCTTCTTTGGATGTGGAGAAGGGAAGGATGAATTCAGCTTTTCTTTGGGAATCTGCACCCACCAAAAAAAAAATAAAGTTAGAAAAAAATTAAGGTTGTCTTTTTAGGAGAATGCAAAGCTACAGGGTTTTGAAGTATGTACTTTCCAGAAGGATTTGAAAGAGGAGTGCTCTTCCCTGTCTTTTGGCTGAGTATCCAAGGGAAGTGAGATATTCTAACACAAAGGCAATTCCAGCTAATTTAAGGTTGCCAACCGTTTGCCTACTGGGTAGTGGTTGATACTGAATTTTGCCTGAACATAATGAGTTTTGGGTATACACTAGACTATCTTTTTATACCACTTTTTCCCAATTTACTGTTTATTAGAACATATTAAAATTAAATTAAACACAGCAGCTTCTTCTTACAGTACCTTGGAAACTCCACATTCGGGCTCGTTTGCTCCAGGGCATTGCAGGTGTCCCTGGTAGCTGCTCTCACAGATCAACACACCATAATACTGAATATAGCAATACAAATTGCATTAGTTTGCCATGAATTGTTTAAATATTCTGGCTTGTAAGGTAATGATGTTTTGTAAAAGCCTGTCTCATACGCTGACTCTATTAGAGTTCAGTCATTTCCTCAGCGTATTTTTCTCAAGAACTGCATAGGATGTCTACAGGGCTATCATTGAATATTTAAGGAACAGAAAGAAGTCTAGGATTTTTTATTTCTCTTCCTTGAGTTATGTCAGGTTGAGGAAGTGTTCTGTATAACAGTCAAGACAATGTTTAGCTCAGGATGGAAATCAACAGGAGCCGCTATCATTTGTGCAGTCTCCCTTTGAAAGCCTCATCTGCATTTTAAGTCTGACACAATCATCTTTGTGTCTTGGAAGTCAGTCAAAGCACAGAAAATGTTGCTGCAAGTTATTCCATTAAAAAAATGGCACTGGCCTTGTCTGATTGCTGATCATTTACTGCAGGAAACTCTCTCCCCAGACTGACAAGTATCACAAATTGTTGTGTCCTGTAAGACATATCAAGTCAAAGTTTCATGCTAGAGATCCACTTTAGATAGAACTTCAGGTTTGCTGTAGATCATCCATATGCTCATCATCCATACAATGGCACTTATAAAAAAAACAACCCAAACTGCAAAAACAGCTCTAAGAGAGGGAATTTCAAAAGCCACACCAGCTCTATTGTGATGTAGATGAAGTCAAATCTGCTTGAGACAGGATAGTGGACCTGGGAGTACAGAGTCAAAGAGCTTATGGCCCAACTCTCTTGCCCGTGGTGTTCTGCAGGTTTCTCCTGGGCTCTTAGTCTTTATTAAAAGAAATTTGTCCTTCTTGCCCATGCACTGGGTAAGGGATCAAGATTCCTGTATCCTTAGGGCTGACCTCAGGCCAAGGCTCTCTGCAGTGGATTAGCAAAGGATTAATTTGACCCATGAGACAGTAATTCTTTCTAGCTGGATAATTTGTCATCATCTGAATTCTGTGGAAATCTGACACATAAAAAGCAAAGAGGAGTATAGAAGCAATCACTCATTCTACCTGACAAGACGTACTCTACCTGACAGGATGGTAACTTTTTCAATCTAGTCTATTATAATGACCTACAGCTCTTGGAATATCAGTCCAAGTGATATTCTCAAAATGTGGTTTCAGAAATACTTTTTCTCATTCCTGTTTTCAGCCTGTAAATAGATTATAAATGGAATTGCAAAAGCAGAATGCAGCAGCTTATACACACTTAAGAGAACCGGCGAATCCTTCCTGTGGAAGGATTAAAAGCTGTTAGGTCACTATTTGTAGAGTCTTATCCTATTTGTTCCCAGTTGGTAACTCAGCTGGAAGCTGAAGTTTAACTTGATTTTCAACAATCAAATCAAAATTTGAATACCAGTCTGACTTGTATAGAGAGAAAATAATTGTATTTAATAAGCATGTGTTAAATGAGATGTTGGATTTTCTGTACATGAGAATACAAACAAACTCTTAAGAGAACAATAGCAGAATTGAGAGTTAACTGTCTTGATCAGCAACCACATCTGGAGCTCTGCCATTGCTCTAATTCAGAACAAAGGTAAACCCAAAATTAAGTAGAGTTTTTTAAAAAGCTTGTAAGATTTTAATTAATCTTTGCCTCTCTCTATTTTTTAACTGTGACAAGAAAATATATCAGCTGTGCTGTCAGAAAATACTGTCAGTAAAGTTTCCAGTGCTGTTGTTCTTGTTTACTGAAGATTTTTTTCCTTTTTATGTTTTAAGTATTTAATAACTTAAGATACTTCCCCAGTGAAGTATACACATAAGGAAATATAAAAAACCCCTATGTGATATTAATATTTCATTACAAGATTTTATTACATCATATTCTATCTTTTAAACAAATCCAAAAAAAAGGATGCAAATTTTCTCTCCATCTTCTGTAAAAGTAGAAACAACAGAAATAAAAGAACTGGCTCTGTAACCCAGTCTCCAGCTGAGCACAGAGCTCTGTTTAGCTGCCAAGCCAATAGGAAGTATGTGGAGAAATATAGTTAGTAGTAATGTACTGTACTGTGGAACTCTACCATCTTCTGGCAATCCTTGTCCAAGGTCTCTGTGCTGGTAGGTTTTTGTTCAACTTGCTCTTCTAATCATTGCTACAACTCCCATTGGCTTTGAAATTCACTGAGTCTAGAAATGACTTGTGTCATTGTCAAACTTTGTGTTGCATTGAGAGCTATGTGCTATACGAAGAATTGCCTCTTTTTGTTTATTTTGAACCCATCAGGTGCTAGTTTTGTTTGTTGACCTCTGGTCCTTGTTTTCCAGAAAATTGTGCAATATAACTCCCTATTCACTGACTCCATGCCACTTATGACTTACAGGTCTTGATAAAATCTAGTGGTCTTTTTGCTCATAAAAGAATAAACAACCCCCTTCAGTTTAGTTGGATGAAAATCATTCCACACATCTATCCTTTTCCACACTACTACTACATTTACTGTTTTACTATTCTACTTTTACTAAAAGAAAGGCCTTTAATACACAAAGCATTCAAAAGCATACAATGGATTTCTGTGCTGAAATAATGACGTTTTCAGTTTTGTTCTCTATTCACTTTTCAACAATTCCATTGCTTTTTGATTGCCATGAGCTGATGCTTTTGTAGAATTGTCTATCATAATTCCAGCAACATATTTCTAAATGGTAACAGTTTGGTCAGAGCTCAATAGAGTAGATGCAAACTGAGATTGGGTTTTGTCCTCATTATGTATTGTTTCTATGTCTATCAGCATAGTATTTTATCTGCCATTTTATTGCCCCTTTCTCAAACTTGCTAAAATTTTATTTTATTAACACCAATATATTGGTGAAGTTTTATTTCTAGTTCATTTCTCTATATAGGATCAAGTACAAACCTCCTCCACTGTAAAAGCTAATCTAGATCTCCAAGCAACTTAATTTCTTCAAAGCCCTTTAGTGAGGGATCTTGTCCAAACCCCTTTGGTGTGGTGTCATTAACCAGCAGTATCTTCTTTTCTGTTTGTCTTTTCTGGACTTGCTTAACTTTTTTTCCCTCTGTTTAGATAATCTTGTTTTAAGTGACCAGCCCTTCCTTCACTTCCTTCCCTGCCAGTCATGGTTTAACCCAGTTTAACCCCCAGCCCCAAGCAGCCACTAACTCATAGCCCAGAGTGGGATGGGGGAGAGAATCCGAAGGGTAAAAGTGAGAAAACACATGGGTTGAGGTAAGGGCCGTTCAGTAGGTAAAGCAAAAGACACACAAGGCAGAAAAAGGAATTCCTTCACCTCTTCCCATGGGCAGGCAGGTGTTTGGCCATCCCCAGGACAGCAGGACTCCATCAGGTGTAACATAAAACCAGCACCCTGATAAAAACTATTGAAAGGTAATGTGTTAGATCCCATATGTGCCTACATAGTGCAATATATAGCACCAAACAGTAAAGGAGGGCTAGGAACAGAAGTACCATAAAAAATGCACCATTACAACAAAAGCTAAAGAAAGTAAATAAAAATCTACTACAAGTAACTTTGTTTAACCGTCAAAGAGTATGTTTTACAAACAAGTAGAGTCTACAGATAATTATAGAAAAGAAAGATAGAATAACAATATTTGAGTTAACATTTATCATAAAGGAACAGAAGCACGTTATTATTGAATAAACTTTGAAAAGATCTTGTGAGAATGTCATCATATTTTTATAAAGAAAGTTCTGTAGAATATCCTTTTTTCCTGAGCCAAGTGAAAGAATTACTAAGAAAGATTTCTCTAAGAGTTTGTATGCCTTTCCATATGCCACAGTTTAACAGACACTAGCAGGTCTGTTTATATCATCATTTTTTTCTCTTTAAAAAAAAAAAAAAAGCTCTTCGCTAGTTTTCATATGTTCCCTAAAGATTTTCATCTTGCAAATAAAAGAGCTTAATTATTTCTATAATGGAAGGATTAGCGTTCCCATGAGCAGATTCTTTCTGTTTAAAAATCATTGTAGGTATAATAAAATGCAAGTAGTTCATGTCCAATGCAGCTGCTTCACAAATTACTGGAGTTTTAAAAAAATAAAAAACAATAGTAAAACCCTACAAACCCAGACCAACCAATAAGAGAAAAGAAATCCTTAAAAAGAGAGGATTAAAAATAAAACTAGGCAAGACTAGTGCCATTAGTGGATAGTAGCATTCAGGTCAAGACCACAGAGAACAAATTAGTTGAGAAAAGTGTAATACAATAGCTGACACCTAAACAACCTTTAATGTTTTTGTGGTTTTTCACCATATACCCTTGCAGGAGAGGTTTAGGAGTATTACGTAAGAGCTGTCAAGAGAATTTCTCTCTGCTGCAGCTAAAGCACATTGAACACCTTTTATATCTACTTCATATTTTATTACATATTGGCAAATGAGTTTGGGTTTCTCTGCTCTCATTTATCTCAGTGTAACTTCTGGCTTTGGACCATTCATGTTTTACACCTTTGAATGATGGGTCAGTGTTTAGTTGATGAATAAAAGTGACTTACCTAACAAATGTGGCATCACAGCAGTGCATCCCACCCAGATGCCCGAAGAGGTTTATGCTAATTCGAAATGGAAAGCCTGACAGATTGAATTCCATGAAAACAAGGAGTTTCCCAGACCTCTCTTCCAGAGCAGAGTTCCATTGGACAGGTGAAATTTGTTTCCATCTCTTCCTGCTTGACTGTAGGGCTTTGGCCTTGGAGAGCTGCAACAACGAGCTAAGAAGACAAAGCATTTAGTGTGGGGACTGCAAAGCCTTCCTTTCCTTTCCTTTATTGTTTTACAATCCTTTCCTGCTAACATAGGAAGTCAATTTATGGCTGGGAGACTCTTGTAGCTTTAAACTGCTCTTGTGTTTTCTGGGGACTTCACAAGTTCCCAGAACAATTTAAACTGGGCATGGTAAAGGAAACCTTAAAAGTTCTCTTCCTTTTTCTCACCTTTTAGGAAGTGGCATCAAACTGTCCTTTAAAAGTGAGTCTACTTTTATGATTCAGTGCAAACTACAGCCCAAGGGCCAGCCTAGAAAAGCTGCTATAAATCATTCAAAGGAGGGAGATAATAACACTGTTATTTAAGATCTGTTTTTATATTATGAATGTTTATAAAACAGAAATAGGTGTCTGACTGAGTACTAACACCCCAGCCTACTTTGAGAACTGTTTTCTGTGACTTATGCAGCCTTTGGTCAATTTGCATCACTGTTCAGTGAACAACTTTATGTTTGCTTATCTATTTGAGTTTTTTTAGAATTATAATTAAAGCAAAACTGGCATGTTGTAACAGTAGACCACTGTCTTGCCGTGGTGGAAACAATACTCTAAAATGTTGGATTTTGGCTTTCTTATGAAACTATGAAACTCTAAAACTATGCATAAAGGGGTAGTTTATGTTATAATTAATCAAATTTAAGTGACCAATACAAAAAGAGGCAGTCCTATCATCAGTTCCTCCTGTGCCTCTGTTTCCTCCATTACAATATATCTAGCAGTCATATAAAACATGAAACCTAGAAACAACTGAAAACTGATTTAACAACTCTCTCCCCAAATACGTTTTCCATCAGATGAGTGAACTGAACTGACTTAATCTTTAACACCAAATCTAATGCACTGCAAATATCGAGGGGAAAAAGAAAACGTGTCTTTCCATGGAAGTTTCTAGTTACTCTAGTTTATACACACTGTGCAATCATGCTCTAAATTACTAGATTGCTAGTAGGCTTCTGACTCCCACTTAGTGTATATTTTGGATTTTTTTCTTTAAAAGGTAGAACGCAATTATAACATCTCAGCTAAGTCTTTGTATTGACACACTTAACCTTTCTAGAAACCTTGGTAGTACACTGCGTTTTTGTAAAGTATTACTGCTGGCATTAGAAGCAATTCCTGATTTATTATTATGTGTCAGTTTAATTAACATGCTGTTTCACTCCCTCTTCCAGATTGTTAATGAAGATGTTAAATAAACAGGACCAAACAGTGATCCCTGCAGAGCTCCACCAGACACCTCCCACCAACTTGATACATTGCCATTTTTCATTACCCTTTATTTGCACTCAGCCAGCCATTTTTAAATCCAAGTGACAGTACTCCATGTCCAAGCCAATTTGAATTAATTTTGCAAGTAGAGATTTTGTAAGACACTACATCAAGTGTTTTACTCAGACCAGATATATTACACATGCTTTCATCCACTAATTTTCTAAAGCTATCAGAAAAAGCAATCAAGCTTTGAAGATTACTAGCGGTCCCAGCCAGCTTTTTGCTGGTTTATTCACTTACAAAACCAATCCTGGCATTATTAAAGATTTGCTACTCCTTTAGCTGATGACTGATTTAAAACAAGGCATTTTTCTAATCCATTACCTTCCCAAAATAACAGATAGCCCTTATTATTCCTCCTAACTTTTATTTTGGGGCTGTATAGCATGTGAGTTTGAATTTGGAATGGCAGACAGATGTTTTGTCTTTAAAAGGATACGTGATTTCAGTAGCTTAGCTTATGTTTATTTTACGTGTTTCCAGCTGTTAGCTTGTATCAGCAGTTATTCCTTATTCCCAATATGAAAGCAAGTAGGTCCTATGACACCTCTTTAATTAGATCAGTGAAGGAACATCAGTCTGGCAGTTGAGGCAAAAAATACACTATAGCAGGATTAGTTCTCACAAAACCAGATTTCGTTCTTACAGAAGGAAGAACATGCCAGTCAAAATAAACTTTCTCTCCTTATTTAGTACTCTTTCTCACTATGTTTTAGTGGTTACTTGTGTTATAAATTGTTAAATTTAATTTTGTTTATATATCTTGATTTATTTATCTTGAATTCAAGTTTGTCAGCTTATAGGGGAATGATTACATCAGAATACCCAGTGCTTGCCTTCTTTGCACGTGTGCATGAAGGTAGAAAACACATTGATTTTCTTCCCAATAAGAAGAGAAACAAAGGTCATAGCTCCTCAGACTGTAATTTATGCAAGATTAGTGCATAAAATACAGCAGAGTTCATTTAATGAGGATGAAACATGTAGATGAGTGAACGAGTGTATCATTGTCAGTTTTGATTTCCCAGTGGAGAAATAGAAAATAAAATAGTAATATAAAATATCTTTAAAAAGAACCTCAGATCAAGACAGAAGCAGTAGTGTATAATCCTATTTGGAGCTGCAAACAAGGAGTGCAGGCCTCATTTTTCTTAGTTCAGCCTTTTAAATATCCTGCATTACCTGCTTCCATGCATGGTGTGAAAAACTGGGCACATGTCTCCGGTCCCTCCCTCAGTGAGGCTGCACTTGTGGGATGATGCTGTTTCACAGAAACACTTCTGTGATAATGCTTTTCTGGCTGTGGAGAAAAACTGGTGGAGGAAAAGCAGAGGTTTATTTTAATCAGTGTCTGTAATCCTTAAAAACAAAGAACTTGCTGATTAACTCAAAATGATAAGAAATGGTTGGTGTCCACAGCAAATTGCCTGGAGTTAAAAGTCTCCTCTCTCCACTGATTCACCTTCTGGAGTCAAATGGTCAAGTGTTTATTCTCATTTTCCCCCTTCAAGCTCGGTGTAAGGGCACCAATTGCCACAGGAAAGTGAAGACTTTGCCTTGGTATCCATCACTTTGAGGGCAAAATCAGGATAACTGAGGCCTCCATGCAGCTCCCATCCCCACCTTCTGCTCCGTGGGTAAACGTTTGCAGGAGAATCTTTTCAGATCATGGAGCATTTTCCTTGACAGAGGAATGTCTCTGTATCCCTTTCTTTCATTGTGGTGGGCATTTGGATCCAGTTTCATGTTCTGCCTCGAAACCACTGCCTCTCAAGACTTTTGTCTCAAGTTCTTGGAGTAACACTGTTAGACTGAAGGACAAAAATAGTAGTCACAACTTTATTAAAAATTTGTAATGTCTATTACTTCATTAAAATCAACACTGATATAAGCCTAGATTGCATCCACCTGATAAGAGATGGTCTACAGTTCCTTTCCTATCACAGAAACTGTTGTGCTCAGTTGAGTTTTCCCTGTATTTTAGAAAGGAAATCTGGAATTAATGAGCTGCTTTCTCCCCTCTGATTTCCAAAAGCAAAGGAAAAAACAGTATTCATGTTGGCAAGAATTTTCTACAGTCCTAAAATACATTTCTGCTGTGTTAGCTTTTCTGTATTCTTCATGCTTCAATTTTATTTCTAACAAAACTGGTTGCTTATCCAAAATCTTGTGATAACTTTTAGACTACAATCTATTTCCAATGTCTTTATGAAAGACAAGCTCTGTCATTATGTTCCCAAAGGGATCTACTAGTAAACCTGAAGTCTGGGGAATTAAATTGGAAGATTACTGTTTCTTGTCATATATTTCTGTTTTATGGCATTGAGTACACTGGAATGGCTTAGTGGGGAGAAAAACAACAGCAGTGGAAGGAAGTAGCTATTAATGTCCTATCAGAGCTTGATGGGGCTTGATATAATTAAAAAAAAACTTGTGATATCTCCAGCAATTGTAATTTCAATTATTTGCTAGCTAAAGGCAACTTTCACTGCTCCAAGTCAGGAAATCATGTAAATAGGCTAATTAATATAATTTGCCTTGTGCTCTACTAAGAAAACAAAACCAAATATGTCATTTTTAAGTGAATAATAACATGGTGTAAACTAAATATTATAAATAATCAGGCCACTCATAAAGCAAACATTACATATTACAAGTTATCCTCAGCATTTCTCAGTAAATCAGCATGATTTAATGAAAATATGAAGGCTTGCTTTAGCTTTGCAACTGCACGACAATAAAAGGAAAGTGTTCTTTTGTGTGGATTAGAGTGAGTTCTTTTACAAAACGGTGTGTAACAACATGTACAGCAGGGGGCCAGAAGATATAAAGAAGGTTTCATCATCTTGTATCTGCAGTCCTTTAATATCAAGAGACTTCCACAAAACTTAAAATAAGTCTTTGAAATATTCCATGCTATGGTGGTAGAAAGGTACAATAAATAATACTTCTCTTTTTCCTCATGTGGAATGAAGAGATAAAGCTATTTATAAAACTGTAAAGACTTACAAATAATTCTAACAGGTTGTCATATGTTAATGTCAGTGCGAATTTAATCACCCAAAGTAAAAAATCTATATTTTTTTTTCTCCAATCCTATCTTATTTTCATAACGCTCTCTATTGACAGATTCTCTTGTGATGATAAATTAAAGGAATGCCCAAGACCAAAAAAAGTTAAAAGCAGAAAAAATACAAGGACTGAAGCAGTAGATTGTTTTAAAAGTGTGTGGCAATTTTATATTTTTGTTCTTCCAGCATTTGCAGGCTCTAAAGAGGTGTCGTTGTGCTCAGTACTGTACACCTGCTTAACAGGACAAAACAGAGATACCAAGTAGATGGATTTGTGAGGATTCAGCTTTATATAACAAATAACAAGACTTTCTGTGGAAACTCTTTTTAGGGGGAGTTGTTGATTCAGGAATAAACAACCTTGCTTAGAAGCAAAGCAATTTTATTCATCAATTTAATAATAAAGGTTTTTATGACAGCTGCTTCCCCAAGATGCTGTTCAGTGATGGTTTTAATTTGCCATCTGGGACTGGAATGCCCAGAGTTCTTTGGCTCTCGGCCACTTTTACTCCTGCTAAAAGGAGACTCTTCCACGGGCTTTCCAGGTGATCCCATAGTCCATTAGACTTTATCTTCTATGTGTGCCTAAACCAAGGAAGAGATTTAGAGGAGAATAGAGATGTGCAAGATTTTTAGATTAGTCAGGTGATTTTATAATTTTCTATATATCTCGCAGTAAATCCAGTGTTTATCAGGTGCTTGTCTAGGGGAAGTTTGACATACAGCTTTACTTGGTGGCTTTCTCCTGCATTAGAATTGTGGTAAGGAAGGCTTTTGCCATACTTTGTTTTATTATGAGAAGTATTAGAAAAATGAATCTTAAAAATCCTCCTCTTCTCTCCTTCAAAATAGTTTTATGCCACCTGTTGATTGAACTGATGGCTTTAGTTATCTTCTCCATAGTGTATGAGCCATACCCAAAATTACAAGGTAAAATCTGACTCCTGTTGTTTCCCTGGATTCTGTAAAGCCCTCCTTTGGATCTCTGATAGCAGCACTGGCATAGAGAGCTGTGCAGAAATCTCCTGTCCTGATTTATGCAAAAGCAGGATGCACCCTCAGATCTGCCTGCCAGACCAGGAGCAGAGCCCTGTGTTCCACCTCACAGTCCAGTGATGTGGGAGGCAGAAGGTGGAAAGTTTCCTTTCTATTCCTGGATGTGGCCTGCTGCACTTGAAAAGGGAGAGAAAGAAAAGCTTATTATATATATAAAATAAGCACATTGGATCTAAACCCTTCTGTTTGTGCTGAGAACATTCATCTCCGTGTTTTGAGAAGCTGACCGTTTCTCTCTCTCTGTTTCATAATGTAGGGGTTATTTCCAAGCTTGGATTTTTAAATGAAGTATTTTACCTATTAGAAATCCAGAACCTGCTTTTATTTCTTGACTCCCTGATGAAAGGTTAGTTGCCTAATCGTGTGGGTTTGGTGGCTATGGTACAGTGCAGAGTGTTAAGGCTGTAATAGGAAATCAAATAGTTCATTTCACAGCCATCAAATACATGCTGAGCTGCCTGACTGGTTTATGCTGCTTTATCTTTTAGGACATAAAACCTATTCTTACTTTATGAAAACAGTACTTTGTGTTAGATAATCATTTCATTTACATATAAAGGTTACACTTAATAAAAATATATGAACCAAAATTGCAACAAAGATACAACACCATAAACCACCATTTTTAAAGCGTGCTGGTTTTCCCCCTTGAAAGGCTTCATTGCTTTTAAGACAGGAGATATTGCTTCAGAACTAAAGATTTAAAGCTTTTTTCTTCTGCCTGTAGTAAAAGTAATAAAGCTTTTTATTGTACAAAGACTGTAAATATATTTAGCTATAATTTCAACAGCTGGAAATGTCTAGATGTGTAGTGGAAATACAAGGATCATATTTACCTAGCCTTGGCCTTGAAATTTCTATAACCTTTTTCTTTCCACCTAACCAGCACAGAATAGTTATTGTCTGTTATCTTGTAAACACTGGGAGACAATCTTGGGTAGGAAATGACTTCTTGCAGTTAGAAATAAGATACTGCTGCAACGAGTTTGTTGTGATTATTTTCTGCTGCCATCATTTGTTACGACTGTTTGCTGCAAATAGGCATCATTCCTGCAGTCTGGAGCCTGGCAGCCAAACCCATGGGAGCTCCTCCAAAGCTCCACGGAGACAGAGTCCCCCAGAAGAACACTCCACAGAGAAACTTGCTGTCTTAAAGTAGTGAATATTGCTTAGGCCAGAATAATAGGGAATTGAAGTAGAATAATCTTTATTATGGCTTTTGTTATTCTAGATGTGTGAAATACTTTGGGTTTGGTAGAGGAGAAGATTTGGGATACAGATAAAGTCCATTTCCTTTAGAAAGAGAGGAAGTCAAGAAGCAAACATCTATTTTCATTCCTGCTAACATACACTTGACTAAACCATTTTTTCTGGTATCCTTTGCGAATGGCAACTGAATTTTGGTTTTATTAAGCACAGTCACACATTAAGCTGACAGAAATTGACAGTGATATTAATACAATTATGTCTGGCTTATCAAGATTTTATGCTTCTGAGTCTAAAATCCATCAATAAGTCTAATGTCCACCTGGCTTGTCTTAAACTAACACAGTGTATTATTTAATAACACAATTTACGTTATAAGTTGAGTAATAAGAAACATAAAGCTGTGAAAGGAACAAAGGAGATTTGAAAAAAAACACAAAAAAGTCCTACTCCCCCTGCAAGGAGTTCAGTATGATGGAGCTTTATAAGTAAATGTTACTTGGGTGCAGACCATTAAAATTGCTTAACTTTATATTTCCTTGCTTTTATGCTTCTTATTCTTCCTTCACAAGAACAACTTACAGTTAAAAAGTATAGCAATTGAGAAGAAATTAACATTGAATTAGGTTAACTGTGGAATCTGAATGGAAATCATGAAAATACCCTAAAATACTCTTTGGTTTTATATAGAGTATATCATGGCATAAGTCTTCTGTATGTCTTTCCTACAGAAGACCTTGCTCTCGTCTGTAACATCATTCCACAGACAAATCTTGTAGCTCACAGAAGGTGGATAATTAGAATAGAAAAAAAATTTATAGTTTGAGAAGAATTGGATCAATCAGTTTTGACTTGGAGACTTTTATTATGGTTTATGTCATAGTGAGAAGCATCAGCATCTCAAAAGTGAATGATCTCTCTGAAATTATAGGGATTTTGGAAGATGGAATATTACTAAACTAATAAATATAATAAATATAATAAATATTAACTATTTCACTGCAAGTATATGTTGTTTCTGAAATTAAAAATGAGAATAATGCTGGAATCTCAGTTCAGAAGTAATGATTTCATACATCACTAACACAGGTTTTTTATTTATAATGTTGACACTCAGAGCAGAGCTGTGTGTTATATTCCTAATGATTTTCTGAGCTGTACTTTCATATTTATTGAAAGACTTTGTCTTTTCATGTGGAGACAGTCTCTGTCTTCAATATTGTCCTGCATTTAGCAAGGTTAGGACACTTGTGAAGAAAATGTTTCAATATTTGATCTTTATGTTTATGGTGAAACAAAGTGAAAGTTTACCCTCTTCCCAGGTAATTAGTTTTAAATACAGGAAACATTTTATGATGATATAAGATCTCCTGAACAAAATATAAAGTATGATGAGAGATAAAATGAATTATAGACAAGTGAAGGAAATAAGGAAAGTTTTAAGAGAAATTATTTTATATAGAATAGTTATTATAACACTTAGTCATTAAAACAGCAGTAATAAAATTATATTTATAGCTGAATAAGGAGTCTCAGTGTGATTAAGATATGGAAGTAGCTAATTGGACTGCTGAAATATTAGGATATTGAAGTGATGAAAAGTATACAAATGAAAATAAAAGTGCATAAAAATTAATGAGGAGACTGAAATAGGAAATGGAATAAAGGAAAATAACAAATGAAGCAATGCATAATGAATAAACATATAGCTGGTTTACAAGGAGATATTAAGGACATTGCAGAAGGGAATGGATATTCATTGTCTCAGCGTTGCTATTTTTGCAGAGTCTTTGCAAAAGTACAGCATTTTGGTTTTATTTCTGTACAGAATGATGATTTCTCCATGACATGATTTAACACTGTACAGGGTGGCAGTGGAGCTGTGAGGCTGTGATGGGTAAAGCCTGTCCACAGGACTGCCACGTCCCTGGGACTGCCACACAACCCCTCCCTGCTCTCAGCCTCTTGCTCCTCATCCTGTGTCTCCCCATTTTGGGAGCACAAACGTGGTGCTGAAGAACCAGTGTGGACTTTGCCTGAGTGGAATCAGCCTCTGCTTTCACTGTGGGAGAAGGGAAGGCCAGTTGTGCTTTTCACTGGGCAACTTTTATGCTGGATTTGTTCAGTGGTGCAGTTTATTGGGAGAGGTATTTATCAGAATTGTCCCATAAATACTTTTGCTGGCACAAGGAAAGTGACAGCACAAGTGCTAATAACAGATAACAGGCAGATAACTACGGGAGAAGGTGGGATTGCTTTTGTCATGGGCAATATGGAGCAGCTTTAGGACTGGCCTAAATGCACTTTTCAAGTTCCATTTTCTCCATTCTGATTGACCAGCTTACTCAATGCCACCCATCCAGCCTGGCCTGGAAAACTGCCAGGGATGAGACATCCACAGCTTCTCTGGGCAACTTGTGCCAGGCCCTCACCACTTGTGCAGTGAAGAATTTCTTCCCAAAATCTTGTCTAACCCTGCCCTCTCTCAGTTTGGAGCCATTTCCTCTTGTCCTATCATTCCATACACTTGTCCAGAGTCCCTCTCCATGGCCCTTTGTAGCCCCTTTAGACACTGGAAGGGTCTGAAAGGTCTCCAGGATGAACAACCACAACTCTCTTAGCCTGTCTCCACAAAACAGGTGTTCCAGCTCTTGGAGCATCTGCTTTCCTCAGTGGCAAGGTAAGAAAAAACTGTTTTCAGAATATAGTATATTTAAAGGTTTGCAAATGAGATTACTATATGTCCTTTGGCTTTAGTTTCAATTCTTTCAAGATTGTCATAACAATTTTTTTAATTGTTTCCCAAGTTTGGAATGTTTGAGAAAAGACTAAAAATTTGGAAAATACAGGAACCATTTATTCTGAGAATTATGAGATTTTCTGCATCCATCTATCTATAGCTTTGCAGTGATGAAGTCAATGGAATTGTTAATGCAATTATATATCAGCACGCACAAAGTTCATGCTTGAACATAAATATGAGATGAACTCTCCTGCCAACCACTTTAAATAGCAGCTGATGTTTCATTATATCCCTGATTTATACCAACAAGGTAGGATATTTACAGTTAACTAAGTCTGTAAATAACTTTGGCCTCTAAGATACCTTGATCTGAAACATGGCCAGAAATGAAAGCAAACCAACCTATTTGGATTAAACTCATTCTTTTATTGTGAACAAACATATTTACCTGTATTTTTCCATATAAACTGAATTCTGTTTTATACAGAATTATCTGATTCTCTTCAGGCTATGTAGCTAGAAAGACTAAACCCAAAAGCTACATTCTTACTGCATATTGTGCTAAACAGACAGTAACTTCCATTCCTTGAACTTAATGTAACAAGGACTTTAGATTTAAATGGCCACTGGGTCTTTAGTTTTAAATTATATTTTTCCCCTGAGAACTATAGTTTTTATCATGACCAGTGTGATGTTGTCCTGAAGGCAAAGGCATGCTATCTGTCAGAAAGCTAGATTACTGTTGTCTAATTTGTATTTTAAATTTAGAGAGCACAAAAAGCTGGCTTCTAGCAGATTCTATTGCAGTGTCTGGAAATTGCCCAATGCAAGAGCAACTTGAATGTGGTTATATGACTGAGTGTAAAAACCATCATAAATTCGGTGCACCTTCGCTATCTAGTTACTCTGTTATATTTCAGGTAATCACAACGCTGGGTACTGCAGCAGAGAAAATAGAGTATTCTCTAGTAATATAAATAAAGTCAGAAACTGACTAAGACTAAGAGAGGGAGTGAAATAAACCACTGAACTAGATGTCTATTGACTTCCTTTCTTCCTAATTGTGTAATACTACGCTGGAAGGGACATCAAGAGGTCATTTAGTGCAGCAATCTCTGCTAAAACAAGTTTAATAGATCTATGTCATTTCAGAAAGGTTCTCATGCAGTTTTTTACTAGAGAAACTATGAAACTATCAAAACAGTCCTTTTGATTAGCCTTGCTATTAGCATGGTTGTTTTTTTTTCTAATATCTAACTTTGAGCTTCCTTGCACAGTTTAAACCTATTGCTTATTCACTGTGGACATGAGGAACAGATAATTTCATTCTTCTTTTCAACAGCCCTTTATTTTCCTGATGACTGCTGTAATGTTGTCTCATTTTTTTTGTCTTTAGGCAAACTACTGCAATTCAATTATTCTTTTGGCACAGGTAGTATTGATTATTCCAAAGTATTCTTGTCCATAGAACTTTTGCCATTTAAACTATCTTCAGCCTTAAGAGCTAATCTCTACCTCAATAAATTTATCATGCGTAAGTTTAAGGAAAAACAAGTTGGTTTTCTTTCATACATGTAAATAAATTATGAAAATCATTTCAGGAGCAGCTGAAAATAATTTCCCAATTGCAATCTCTAGCACAGGAGTTCTGAAACTAGGAATTTTACCTGGGAGGGAAGAGCAAGCAAAGGATTGCTTTGTACTTGCCATGTTTCTTCTATTCTTTCTCTAAGCATCTGTTACAGGATATTTCAGTTATGACCTTGTTTCATTTGATTGCTTCATCTTTAATAAGCTTAGTATACGGTGGTTTGCATATGCATTTTGTAAATTTGTTGGCTTATTATTTCCGATAAAACCTATAAAAGGATTATGGGCCTCTTATCTCCTACCAGATTAATTGTGAGCTAAAACAGCAAAGGTTAAGAGGCTTTCCATTTCCTTTTTGCTCCTTTTGTAAATGGCTGCCTGAGTCTCTCCAAAAACATTTATCCTTCATCTTGTTCATTAGTTGTTGACCTATACCTTGTAACACAAGCTTCACTCCTTTTTAAGACAGAGGAAAAACATTAGGTAATTATGGAGATAGTCTCATTCTTTAAAATGTTTAATTATTTTTTTGAACTGTCTTTATATCTGGGTTTCACTTCAGTTTTAAGGTAGGGAGTTCCAATTTTGAATTATTCAAGGAAAAATAATGAATTCACACCACTTGTTTTTAAGTAGGATCATTTTGGGTTTATTGATTTCCTTCTTCTCCTTCTCCCTTTTTTTTCCCTATTAAGAAATTTGGCTCAGATTGGTCTTTGGAGGAAAGTAAATTGATTCTGTGCAAGCTAGATATTATTTGTGGGTTGGGGGAAGAGTCAATTAATTTAATGCCAGGGCTAATATCTGTCCCTTTTCCAGCTTCTATTTTCTGACTCATTTTATAATTTCTTAACACTGCTTATCTTCACCTGGCTTTCAATGCTCTGACATGACCACAGAATATTATTTTTCTTTTATCTGCTTGGAAAAAGATTGTGTATTTCGATCTCTAATCTTGTCCTTCCTGCAATGGGATATTCTGTAGTCACTTTCTCTGGGGGCTGCAGATGGAAACAAATGAAAAATTTCGGCTGCAGCAGATTGCCAGTTATGTGATAGTATATTATATGTTCTTATCCATAATATGTTAATTGCTGGTTCACTTTGCAACGAAAGTAAGGTTAGTTTGTGTTTCTGTGCACACATATCTTTGGGAAATAAGAGTCTTGGTGAGGGTTGGAATGCCCTGGTAGGTGTTGATTGCCCTGATGTGCCCCAGCTGAGGCATCCCCATCCCCACCGGGCCCAGCTGTGGCCACTCTGCGCTTGGATTTCAAACCCATTTCCTCAGTCACAGACATTTCCTGGCGTGGCTGGGACTCTGCCTTGTCTCCTTGACTTTACCAAAGGATCTGGGCTCTTGGATAAACTCCTTGTCGTCTCTGCTTTCTGCAAATGAAGGTACAGTGTGATGGGGTTCTGGCTGCTGGCAGTGTGTTATTGCCCTTGGGAGCCCATCCTTCCAAAGCTGGATGCCTTTCTGCACCCTCCTGGCCTTGGCCTTTGAGCACTGAGGTTGGTGGGCTGGGCTCTTGGTAGTTACCAAACAGCTTCTTGTGGTTTTGGAGGTCTGTGGTTCTGTAGGTTGTACCACCTCTTGGTGTCTGAAAGTTGCTGCAATGTTTGTTCCCTTAGTTAAGACTTCTCTAAAGAGCTCTTTAGAAAAGAATTGGATTTTATTTGGTAGAGGTGTGCTTTGTTGCCTCTTGCACCTGTGTGGAGATGTTAATTAAAATGTATGAATCCAGAACTTAATTGCAAGGTGTAAAATAAAAGAATAGGACAGTGTCTCTCATCTATTCTGATGGCTTCATGAAATTGCTAGAGAAGATAATAATTCTGAAGTGAGACGCTACAGCTCTTAGTCTTAAAAAGTCTACTACGCTGTAAATTGTCTTCCTTAAGAAATAACCACACCATTTTAAAGAAGGGGGGGAATTAATATCTGTCTGAACACAGTTCTGAAATAGAAGCCTTTTTAGATGAGGAAAAGTCTCTAAAACAAGAAATTATTTAATAAATAAGAAACAAGTGTTTCAGTTGTTTAGAAAACAACTGAAGCTCAGTTAAGTAATTCAAAAGGGATGAATATTTTTGTGAATTGTTGCAAGATAATTTTTACCTTTTTTTGATTTCCTAGTTTTGATGCTACTTTCATGAAATGTTTCTATAAAATTTTTTTCTAATAGTTTTTGAGTGATTTGGTTTATAGTTGAATAGTTGCGAGAGGTTATTTTTTTCTCTGGGATAGAGGTAAAAGATGAGTGATGGTCATACAGGACTGTGGAACAAGGGGAATGATTAAAAGTTGTCAATGTGCCTATGAATATTCATTGGGAGTCCAGGCACTGCCTTAGAGAAGCTGTCTTCTTGTGTTACTAGTTTAATGCAAAACAACAACAACAAAAAAAATGCTTTTATTTCCAAATTGCTATGTTTAAATTGAAATTGTGGGCTCTGTGGAGGAGCAGCAGATATTCATTCATTACAGGTGCTGCTTTTCAAGTCTAATCATAATCCCACCTGTTCTTTGGGGGTTGCTGTTCCAGGGCGTGCACTGCAATAGGAAAGATGAAGATGGAGTTGTGACAAACCATTTTTTTTCAGTTCATGGATAAATTAAGACTAACAAAATCTATTGAAGGCATTTGCAAAAACATCACAGGAGTCTCTACTGGTTTTGTACCCTAAAAGGACAAAAAGAAATTTTGAATCCTCCCTAGTGTCATATTCTTGAGTGGTTTACAGAATATTAAGTCCTGGAAAATATTTCACTTATTCTTCTTTCAACAATATAATGCCAATAGACAAATCCTGATATCAGAAAGACATGAGAACGAAGCATTTCTTGTGTATGTTTTGCACTTTGATTAAACTCCTGACTCACCTGTTGGATGACTGAAAGGACAAATTCCAGAACCTGGAGTTTAATCAACCTGAGAGTAGAAACAGGTGATTTCAGCTGCTGCTGTAACCAGCAAGAGCAGCTGATTTGGGCACATTTATAGATGTTAAAGCAAACCTCTGCCAGCTTCAGTTCATAATTATCTGCTAGATTAACAACTGAGTTGCTCCAGTTTACACTCCTTGTGGTTCCTGATGGAGTAACAGTAGTCTTGAAGAGGGATAGTGTAGACAGCTGAGGATAATAATGTTTTAGCTATTTTAAATGAATGTAGTTAAAATTGTGAGTTAACTTCCTCAGTCACAGGCAGGTAATATACTGCAGTGGCCTTTACTTTGGCTTTGTTTTATGTAGCTGACATACTGTGATTTCAAAGGGAGAGTATGATTGTTACTCTTGTACTAAACAGTGGTGAACTGATTGTTGAATTTTATAGTGGAGTTTACTTGTTAATAAACAGTGGAAACCTCTTGGGCAGGTTCACAGAAGTGGATCAAGAGCAAAAGCCTGCAATTTATAATCCTTCTGTTCTTACACCAGGTGATACTCTCTGCTTGCAGGGGCCTCAAGCTTCACTGAGGTTTGATCCAACCATTAATGACCATGTTAAAAATGAGTTTATTGTAAGTGTCTGGGCATGCAGCTTTTTTTTTGTTTCGTTCTGGAATGTGTTGAGATTATACATTTATAGAAAGCAAAAATAAAATTCCTGTGAATGAGTTTGAAGCAGCTGCTGACTTTCGACTAGAATTTGCTTTCTTTGAATAGATGTCATCTTCCTTGACTTTTATTTTTAATTGATTGCTCTCATTTTCCCTTGGAACTCAAAGGGTCTAATTTTTTTTTTCCATAATGTAATTTAAGCATCTGTCATAAATATATATATATCAAAGCAAAATGATAAGTGATTTATATCATCTGATCCCTTGCAGGGAAAATTCTGCACAGTAAGTATAATGCAGAAAAATAACGAAACTATAACAAAGGTATATATTTTTAAGTTAGATGAATTCTTCACTTAATTCTTAACAATTACTAAGCATTTTATGACCCAGATATCATTCCTTGCTTTCCACAGTAAGTTTTGTAATTAACAATGGAAATAAGTAGCTACAGGCAAGATCTTTGTGTGCATATATATGCTGGCTTTCTCACACGCTGCAAAGGAATTTATCAGATTTGCATATTTTTGCTTTGGCAGGACCTTTCTTGCCTTGTTAAAAGTTTTTAAATATCTTGAGCACAGCAGTAACTTTTTGCAATTGTTTGTGTGCTCATCTCATTTACACTTGTTAACTTCAAGTAGCATTGCTGGAGGGAAAAAAAGGACATTTCAGAATGGGAATGGCTGTGAAGTTGTATCATCTGCTTTTTTGAAGATAATAAAAGTTAAAATAACTAAATGCAAGAGAACAAAATTAATGACAGCTGATCTTATGTAGTGGAGTGTTCCTTTCCTAAAAAACTTTCAATAGAGACAAAAGTTGTAAATTGTTTTGGAAAGCAAAATCAGACTTTAAAGTATACAAGAGCCAGCTCCACGGTCATTATACTTACTGCAGGAGCATGCAGGCAAACATCACATGTTGAAAAAGGCAAGAATACATTTGAAAGGCATCCAGTTAGATCAGACAAATAGCTTTAGATGAAGACTCCAGCAGAGAACAAATTAAGATTTGGCCCGGAATGTGGGTGGTAGTTTTGGATTAGTCAAGTACTGTGCATTTAATATCAATAGATTTGCTGCTTCGAAAAAAAATGGGTTGGCACATTTCCTGTGGCTTCCATCATAAAATAACTCTTTGGATGCCGTTACTGTACAGCATTTGATGGGAAAAGATGACTGAAGCAGTGTGCAACATATGCAAATGCAGTCTATATTGCCAAAGCCAATAGGCTTGGGCACCAAAAGCAAAACTAACCTTGCACTGTAATTTTATCTATTTTTTTTTTGCCATGTATGGAGTTTTCAGAACTCTTCAGAATGAACCAAGATTGAAATGCAAAACAGGGCATATTTTTCCATTGTTTTTCTCAGCAGTGGTCTTTCCTCAGTAAGCAGTTTTTCTACAAAATGTTCTCTAGATGGGGGTGTCTGTTAATAATCCTTGTATATGATAATATTGACTTTGATAGATGATAGTATGAAAGAATACTCAAGGATAAGATTATTAAATGTACTTGATTTATATAATTCCAAAATGCAAATGCTTCTAAAGCAGCACAAGTCTTTGCTCCAGATGGGGTTCAGCAAGACCTCTCTTACTATGTTTTTGGTTTGTTTTTCCCTAAGATACTGGTTTGGACACTTAATTTGTTACTTGTAAAACTCATCTGCTGATGGGTTTGTTGGACTTTTGCATTTATGGGAAGAATTTTTTATCCTTTCACATTCATAGTTGCAGGTTTTGTTATTTCGAGTGGAAGTGAAATTTCTGCTTGTGGTTTCTTATTCTTGAAAACATGGAAAGTTGGTATAAAACTACTTGTTCAGTTTTGTTTTTACTAATAAGAAAGTTTCAGGTGTGAATGTTTTTTTAAAAGGATTTTTGGCCACTCTATATTCTTGAATTGTGCTTTTAGTGCTATTAAAGAAAAAGCAATTAAAAGCATCCTTTCTGAGTTACAGTGTTATCATTGTAAGAATAGTCTTACAGCTGTTGCCAGACCTTCTGCCCTATAATTTTCTGCAATTTTTTCATGTTGGGTTCCACAGTATCACAAAATATTCTGAGCTGGGAGAGACCCACAAAGGTGCATTCCTTTTTTATATGTATTGTCTGTGTAAATGCTTTCAGTTGGATTGTTGTCCTCTTGCCTCTGAACTTTGCCAGTTGTGCAAAATGAACTGTCTGGCACCTTCAACTAGTTTGTAATCCTTTGGTATGAAAGTATTTCATGGGCAAACAGCAGGAATTTCTGACAAGTGTTCAACAGAAAATATTTTATGGCTGCCTTAAAAATGAGGGGAACTTTTATGTGTAAGATCAATTATCTCCCTGATAACATGTCCTTCAAAAATCCACAATCTTTCATATCTTCCCTCTTTTCATAACCATAGAATCTTTTGTTTGTTTGTTTCTTATAATTACTTATGTAAAAATTTATATTTATTTTCTTTGGGAAAATATGCTCTTTGAATTGGCAAAATACCAGAGTTTATTATCAAAATTAATTATGTATCCTTTGATCTTTAAAAAGACCTCTTCAAGATTGAAAGAAAGGAAATACAATTTCTTCATTATGATGCCTAAAATACTTAAAAAAATATAAGTGCCTGCATTGCAAATGCTGACCTGTGAAACTCTAGTGGGTGTGTCTTGCTGCAAGAGAACTTCAGTTTATCCCTTATTTTAGGTGCAGTTAGTATCTAGTTCTTGAAATAAGAATTGCTTTTCCACTGTTCTGAAACTTTCATCAGGTTGAGAGTGAGGATTTGTTCCATGTTATGGTATTTTCCTTTCTGTCCTGTTATTATTGAGAAGTTCCTGAGAATGTGTGATACATGCTCGTGATCTGACTGCACAACTATTTACAAAACACTTTTTCTAACTTGTACCAGTGTTTGGGAAATAATGGATGAAAGACTTCTTCTAAAAGAAGTTCATAGCACTGAAAAATCAGTTATCATCACTTCACAGAGCCTTTGGGACACACTGGTTCCAAAAGAGGGCAGTTTGCCACCAAAGCACTCAAACTTTTTGTTGTTACTTTAACACGGTTGAGCAAGTCATAGACAAAAATCTATTTGATTTCTGGTTATTCTTCTGACTATTAAATGGGCAAAGTTTAAGTGAGTTTACCCTGGAGAACAGTAGACATAATGATGCTTTACTGGAAATAACGAAATAAGGTATCAGTTGCCTTCTAAAATTTTTTACTGAGTGCCACATGATAGTGCTTTAGAAAGAAAAAATTACACCCCACTCTCAAAGTGCAAAATCTGCAATACCTTTTTTCCCTCTTGAGGAAAACATTCATTATGTCATTGAGGACACTAGAACTTCCTCATATCCATTAGAGAGGGAAGTCATGAGGAGGTTATTGAGGATACCTATTACCCACCTGGGTTCTAAGCACTCTGATCCCTGCATTAGCCCGAGATGCTGTTCAGGCATGGAAAATGCTACATGGAGGCACCCAGAGTTGGTCCAGGAGCTGTTGGTTGGCTGTTCTGTTCAAACCAGTCTGCCTGCCTCTGGAAAGGGTCTGTGACATGCAGCAGCACTGTATAGACATACAGTCACTTGAACCCTGTAGGTTGTGGTGGGATGTTTGGATCCCGCAATGAAAAAGATGCAAATGAAGCTTTAAATAGTTTTATTTATGTTTGTTTTCCAATGGTGGGTCCTGGGCAGTGTCAAACCACTGGGATATTATCCTGTGTAGTTTTTTTTTTGTGTTTTTTTTTCTTCCATAAGTTTTAGTGAGTATTTGCCTTAAATATTTGTTAGTTTTGAGGAACAGTATGGAAGGTTGTCACTTTACAGGCTTTCTTGTTACCATGGATGAGAGTTTTGGTCAATATCCGCCTGTTGAAACTTCTCAAAGGCTTTACTCTGTGTCTTTGTCCATTTTAAAAAAAAAAAAGATACTAGACACAAATACACCAAAGAAATTCCCTAGTGTTCTGTTCCATTGCATAATACCTAGTTCAGACTCTATGACAAGGTTCAGTTTTTCTGGCTTTCAATTTTTTTAATCCTATAATGCTCCTAATAATTCAGCTGCATGTTTTCCTTTCCGATGGAGGAAGGTGAGTTACATTGTCCTTGATTTTACGCAGGGAACTGACAAGTGTGCCTGATTCCTCATTACTGTGCTACCAGTTAGTGCTAGAAGGGTACCTGGCTTTGAATTAAGAAGCAGGATTGCCTTAAAATATGTAAGAAATGTTGCATTCTAGATGTGTAGTTTGCAGAAGTCAATAGACTGAGTAGTTGCTACCTAAAATAGACACTTTGCAGTGCAAGAAGAAGCTCAGGGGGTCAGCTGGGAAAGTTCTTGACTGACAACTATGGGAAATGATACAGAACAAAACAGTTTGAACAAGGCACTTCAATCAAAAGAGCTGAAAATCCAGTGGATTTATTCCTGGAGAATGACCTAAGTGTGAAAGAATGGAGTCAAAATATGTACTTAAATGAGTCTCATAGAAGAAATGAAAATAGATATCCTCTTTCCTGAGTGTCTTCAAAGAGGCTGTTGAACAGACAGAAACACATGCTAGCCAAACAGTTCCCAAATGTTTCCTTCCTCTTGCACTGATTATCTGTACAAAACTCTACTTCTTCAGCCAAATTCTTATTTTCTGAGAATAATTAACAAAATGGGCCCTGCAAGGGAGGAACCCATAGTCTTAGCTTTTCTTGTGCCTAGAAGTAGACTAGAGCTCTGACCAGATGAAAGAATTTGAGACTTGTACATGTCAGCTAATAGAGGTTTGTGATTACTTGACCCTACCAAAGGGAGAGTGCAGTGTCTAAATTGATTCCTAGGTTAAACTTTTGCAATTTATGCAGGTTCTCTATTTGGACTGAACTTATATTGGGAGGGACACTGGAAATGTGCTGAGATAACAGTCTAGACCAACAGAATCCTGTTGCTGTATGAGCATCTCCATAATGAGCTGTGGGTCACTTCTGTGAGGACTAAGAGGGTTGAAATGAAGGCTGTGAAGATTTTCTTCATTTTTGTTGAGGATTTGCACTTGGCAGACAGTCAGGTCACATAGAATAGATGGATCTGTTCAGCAAGCCTTTTCCTTTATTGGGGCAGGGGGACATGTGCTCTTTTTTGCTCTGGTTTGGGGCTTTTTTGTTGGTGTTTGGTTTTGCCTTTGAAGCTGGATTAACTGGACATCTGGTGCTGGAGATTTTCTCCTCTCCATTAGAGGACATGAGTTGTTGCCATGCCGGTCTTCTGATGTCTGTCCAGAAGATTCTGTAGTCACTGAGACATGCTGAGTTGTGAGTTTAATTATCCTGGCAGGTTGTTAGAGGCAAAACAAAAGATGGGAATTGCCACTCTGATAACAGAAGCCTGTACAGAAAATTCCCTAAGGAATACATAAAAATATAAACTGCTTAGTAATATGGCATCTTTTCTACTCAGGGGTTGCCTAAATGTGTTCTGCGTGTTTCTGGAATTCCAGAGTTGTGATTGTGTTTACTTTTGATGTTTAATAGACACTATAAAAATGATTGTTTATGAGGTAAAAGTAAAGCATTTGCAGTTGTTGATATTTTCTCTGTCTGGAAAAGAGGAGATTGTTAACTGGTGCCAATGAAATTTGGCACTGGCTTCTCTTGAGTTTGATATATTATCACTGGCCATAAATATGTTTCATCAGTTATTTTATATGTTAAATATTACTGTACAGTTAAATAATCCGGTATTTAAAATATAGCTCATGTTATTGACTACAATTAAACCTGTCATAGATAACCTGTCAAGGTTAAAACAGGCTGTAGAGGACTTCAGGACTGTCCAAAACTACAAACTATTGCATTTGGAAGACTTAGGTGTAATTTTATTTTACTAATGATCCTTTTCAAGATTAATTAACTTGCCATGCAGTCAAAATGTAAATATCTTTTATGGAATTTGGCTATGGATCACAGGGAACTATTTGATACCATAAAGGAAATGCTGCACTACAGCACCTGGTAGTAACACATACTGACTTCAGCTTGCCTCTTAAATTATGTACAGATGTTAATGTTGGGTCTATTGGCTTGGGAGACATTTTCACCCATGTCTAAAACCACAAGTCAGGAGTATTTGCTTTTGTTAGCCTTTTAGTTCATTCATAACAGAATTACTCCTCCAGCAAGACAAAATATGATGAATCTATTTACTGTGAAATCCTGGCAAAGGCACCTGCAAAGTACATTTGAAGCTGATAGGTAATGATGTCAAAAGTAAGTAAAATGTCACAGCTTACACCACATTCATTCCATGTATCCTGGGCAGCGCTAGCTTTACAAATGAAAGGATTGTTTCTGAAAAAGTCTCTTGGTGCTTCTTGTGGCTTATGGAAATAATTGAGAACAATGGTTAAAATCTAGAAAAGGATTCTGATCGGTAGAATGGAACTTTGGTTTTTGAGAATAACTCATGCTAGGAGCTTTTAGGCTGAAAAAAGATAAGAGAGGAAATATGAACTACATGGAAAAAGAGAACATGAGGGAGTTGTCCCTTCCAGTAAGAGAATTAAGAGCTACCAAACTCAGCAAGTGCTTGGCTTAGTGTGATTAAAGAAAACATTTCCTCACACAGCATGAAGTTAAGCTGTGGAACTTGTTGATCCAATGCATTGTGTGTAGATAATAAAATTTGTGTGGGTTCAAAAGCAATTGGACAAGTAGGTGGCAAATTCAAATTATTAAGACTTATTGTATTCCAAGAAATTGTTTACAAGAAATTCTTGACCCATGAATGTTTGGATTTAGAACATTCCCACAAAACAATATGTGCACTCTGTCCTTGTACACTTGTCATGTTCTTACGAGCTTATTCAGTCATCTGCTGTTGGATTCTGCTGGAAGACAAAGTATTGAACTAGATGGATCTTTGGTTTGACCTTGTATTCTTGTTCTTCCAAATTAGATTACTCATGTGTATCTGTATTAAAAAAAAAAACAAACCAAACTTACTCTAAAAATGTGAAAGGGAAAGGGGTCAGGTTCTATTTCCAAGAATAAGTATAAATTTACAAAAATCATAATATATCTCATGACTCCTTGATTCTGATATCGTGGACAAAAATTTAAGGTGTGGCTCAGATTGAGGTGCCATGCTAGATTAACTAGGAGTGCTAACAACTTTAACTGGTTTATTTCTCTGAAAGAACCTGTAAACTATGTTAATTTCTAATCAACCAAGTAAGAAATTCAGGCTGCAACCCTTGGCATCAACCTGTTGCTAATACACATACAAAGATTTTATAGAATTGCAGAGGTGGGAAGGGACCTCTGAAGAACATCTACTGAAAGCAGCTTCAGTTGGAACAGGTTGCTCAGGATGGTGTCGAGTCAGGTTTGGAATACCCCTAAAGGTGGAGACTCCACAACCCATTACAGGCTGACTTAAAATACTTTAGTGGTGCTGTTGGGGTTTTTTCCTTGTTGTATTTCAGCCTTTACCTATTGCCTCTTGTCTCTGACTGGGCACCTCTGAGAAGAGTCCAGCTCCAACTTTTTCTATGGATTAATACCCCTTGATAAGATCTCCCTGAGAATTGACTTGTCAAAGCTGAACTGTCCCAGCCCTCCCAGCCTCAACACGTAAGACATACTTTAAGCATATTCAGAGCCCTAAATAATGGCTCTGACTTAAAGATCTTCTAAAAACCCCATTAACTTTTAAAAACAAGGTTAGGGAGAGTTGATGACTGACTTTGGTTTTTTTTTCCTTTTTACCCCCTAAGCTCTTCTACTGGATTTAATTCATTCTGATTTGACTAAAATGGCTCTGTGAAGGAGATAAAAGATTTCTTGATATTGTTGTGATTCTTAGAGATAATGTAACCCATTTAACATGTGCCTTTATTTGCAAAGATAGAATTGTGCTGTGTCTTGTGGACAAGCCATACTGAGTGCTCTGAATAGAAGTTGTGAGACCTGTGAAAGAAATGGTTTCTCTCCATGAAACTGTTTGGAATATAACGATGTCTGTAGCACTGTTTAATTGTATACTCAGTATTTTTTTGGTAAGAGCAAGATCTTTTCCTATCTATAGAGGTAGTCAAAAGTCTTTCAGTACATTTCTCGTTCTTCAGAAGACCTTTAGATTATTATATTTGCCTTGTTTTAGGCAATTCACTTTAAAAGCAAATTATACGCTGCTTATCCAAGCTTCTGTAGTTTTGATCAAGTATGGTATAACTTTTATTTTCCTTTAGTGTTAAATATTTTTCCTGCATTACTTGAACTGTTTTAATATTCTGCTTCAGCAGTACTTGCTTTCATGAAAAATCAATGTCTATTTCTATAAAAGTAACCAAATTGCTAAAATCTATTGCACTAATCAAAGATTTTTTCACTTATTACCAAATATTAGGTGGCTACTTTCAGAAAGCTACAAACCAAAAATACAGTTCCAAACAAAGGAAAAATGCCAACTAGAAAAAGGATCAAATAACTAGTTTTCAAAGTATATATATTCCTTTAAATTCAGCTGAATATATAAAGTAAGCAGCCATCTCAAAGATCTGAGTGCTAGAGGAAGGGAGACATGAAAAGGAAAATATTCACCTTTTTTAAAGATGAAGAGGTGCCACTTGCCCTTTTTTCACTTCAATGCTTAATAATTTGATTCTAAAGAACTTCATATTGCAGTTCTATCTTGCAGGTAGGAATGGAGGCTCTCCAGAGTGGAGACCTTTGGGCACTTTGTAGGGTGTGATGCTCCAGGAGTTAGGATGAGGACTGCTGTCCCTTCAGGCATGGTTTTCATCATTATCTAAGCTCCATGGGGTGATTCTCTCTCCTCTGTACAGTCAGAACTTAGAGAGTAAAAGGATTGGGGAGGGAGAAATAGAGTAGAGAACTTTTAAGGTTGCTCTAAGTTGTGAAGAGTTTGTCAGTTTGTGAGAACTGGAAGTGCACAAGTTTGTTGCTGTTCGTAGGACAAGTGATAGAATCATAGAATGGCCTGGGTTGGATCATCTGACCTTACAGATCATGACGTTCCAACCCTCCTGCTACGTTCAGGAACACCTTACACTGGAATATCTCATATCTAAGGAACTGTTGGAATGACAGCACAGTCTGAGTTGGGTTGTGTGACGGGTTTGGTTGTAAGAGCTTCCATCAGGATTCATCTGGCTCTTTCTTCAAGGGCTGTCTCATCCCAGTGCAGCATGTTTTGAAATGCATAGAAATACTCAGTGACTATCAGAGGCACTTTTTGCACCACAAGATTTTATTGCCTGGCAGCAGGATTTTAAGACAGGATCGCATGTGATTCACAAGAAAATTCTTATTACATTTTTTAAAGTATTTTTTTGAATTATACATCGGGAAATGTTTTGGGGGTGCGTGTATGTGCCTGCTTCCTGCTTTCCAAACGGGAGTTTTGTAGCCGGGTTGATATTCCTGTGTCAGTAATATTTCTGATGCCTTTTTAATCTTTAAGAACTGTTAGTAAATTCTGAGGTTCAGAAGTTTTAACTGTTTTGTAATTCATTTTCTCTTTTAGCAGTTAATGGCACTATCACACATTGGTCTATGCTTGGCTTGTCCTCCTTAAGTGGGGTGTTCTTGATCACATACATGTGCTCTCATTTAGGTGTTTTGCATTACATTCTGCTCAGTTCAAGATTTTACTCTCCACAAAATTGTATTCAGTGATGACCAACACTTTTTTGGTTTTGTTTTTTATGTTTGTTTGTTTTTCTCAGAACCTAGTGTTCTTTTGCCATCATAGTGAAAAGAGCACTAATTTCTTTTGAGATAGTATTTTTGAAGACAGACTGTCTGGAGTAATTTCTACAGTCTTGAACTGATCCATTAGAGCCATTATATCTGTGCTCAGGATTTACTGTTCACTCTAACCTTTGTATCATTGGGTAGTTTTCTCTAGTGAATGATTTTTGACTTGCCTTTCCATTTTCTTAATATCTGGATTTGAAGTTGAGTATTTCCAGAACGAATTTTAACCCTTGCTATGTACAATGTAGTTTATCGGAGAGCTTCCCACCTTTAAATAACAAATTATGTGGCAATGATTGGTTTGAAACCATGTATGCATGATTCTTCTTCATGTCAAATCAGTACTATCTTTACAAAGCTGAAATCATCCTTTTCCTTCTGTCTATGTAACTGTGCATCAATAGCAAAATGATCTCTGGAAGTTCATGAAGAAAATTTTGAGGAGGTGGGAGAAGGGGATGAACTTAACTGATGGTGCATTTTATTTATGTGCCCATGGCAAACAGTCTTTAAAGTTGAGGCCTTAGGACCCCACAGATTAGCAGTAATTCCTCCACTAACTCTGGGTGTTGAGGGAGGAGAGGTCAGGTGTAAAGCTTGCCTTGTGTAGCCACACAGCACAGCCTTCCTTCTCAGCATGGCTGGGGTTGTGCCACTCACCCAGGAATTGGGAACTGCCTGGCTTTGATCAGGCAGTGAGAGTGAGCTGAGTCCCTGATGTTTCTCTGTCTGGAGACACTCAGACTTGGTGAACAGAAAATTATCAGTTTTGCATGGCTTTTACTGATCTCTTGTTGCAAATATCTGTTTTGCTTGAGATGTTTATGAAGAAAAATGCCTTGCAACTTAAGGGAATTGGTATTGCTATTTCTGGTTATTTTTAGTTCTCCATTGCATTGATTCGTGGTTACCCCTGTGGTTGGAAAGAACAAAAACCAACCAACTGAAGAAAACCCCCAAAACCTCAAATCAAACCCTCCCCTTCTCCACTCTAAACCAGCTCTTCAACGTATAAGAAGGCTTTTGGAACAAAATCTGATTCCTTCCAGAAGCTTTTCAAATTATTTTCTTTGGCTTTTTCCTTCTTATGTTTAACCCTTATAGAGTAATCCCTTTCTTAGTCCAGGTTTTTAATAAAATTTCTACCACCATTGGCTCCTAACGGGTTGTACATAATTTATTCTATTCTACATTACAATAAAATGTGCTGAGCCAAAGGCTGTGGGAGTTTTGTGCAGCCACTAATGGACCATAGATCTAATTTGAAAATCATAGAATATTTTAGCTGAAACTCTTGGGAACTGCTTTTTTTTTCCAAGAGCTTTTTAACAAATTTTTGGATAATTGTTAATTCATATTGCTTGAATTTAGAGCAGTTGATCGTATTACTTCACTGTTCTATACTTTAATTCACAGAAAATTTTCCTTTTTGCTTTTTTTTGGGGGAACCTGCATTGTAATTAGTATAATACTTGTTATGAAGTACAGGTAGTATAATACTTAGCAAGTTTGATTAGTTTTACTCTTGAACAAAATCACAGAAAAATGGCCCTTTCAAATTATATAATGCTTTGGGTACTTTTCCTAACCAGCTAAAATTTAAAAAAGAATAAAAATTGATCATAGGTCCACTGTTGTTTGTGCTAAAAGGTGTTAAGCACATCCTTTGAATGGTACAAAGTTTCTGTAATGTAATTTGATGATAAAAGAAACGCACAACTTTACAACGCAGATTGTTGCCGGGGATTGGCAGCATTTGCAAATTGCCAGAACAAGTCAAAGACCTCTGGAATAAGAACTAAGTGAAAAAAAGTTTCAGGCATATTAGGAGAATGTGAGTACAATTCTCATGATAGATGAGAAGTTTTTAATAAAAGGAGAATGAAGAAGTTTAATGCCCTTAAGTTATTATAACTATTTTCTTTTAACAAGTAGACCAAAGTTACACAGCAATGACTAAAATCTAAGAAAAGGGTATGTAGGTCTTCTACCTTGCAGAATAAATTTAATAAATGTATTCTGAATAAAAATTACTACTAACTTGATTTTTTTCCGCCACTAAATTGTCTTTTCTGTTTGACAGACCACCCAAACAAAGCACTCAGTAAAGACAGTTAGTTGGCCATAAGTGTCCATAGCTGCCTAAAATGGGCTAGAAGAACTCTCGTTTTCCAGTTTAACTCCTAATTTGCATCTTTAATAAATTGTGATTTCATACAGATTCATTGTTTATTTGTTGGATTCCACAAGAGTGGCTTTCATTATGATGTGGTGTGAACCATATTGGTTTAGGTATATCTTTTTTGATCACATATTAAACATTGAAGCAATAATCTATTTTACAATAATGTACTATGTCTTTGGAACTAGATCACATTGGATTATTGACAGGTTTTGGGGCAAAAAAAGATTGCTTTGTCCTTTTGCTCACAGAAAGAACATTTGAGGCTTTTACTGCACTTGATAAGTGGGGATTAATCTTGATATTTCTTCTGTAAGGAGTTTTACTTTTAAATTCTCTCTACCCATTTCACAAGGAGTGGTGACTATTTGTTTAGGGACTAAATATTTCCTCTGTTCCCCAGCACTGTGGCAGGTTTTGGGGAGAGCGATAGTGGGGATTTTATGGTCGTTTGTGATTAAGTGAATTAGGCAAGTGGGGTTTTTTTGTGGCATACAATCCATAATAGAGTAAGAAATACAATAACAGCCCATAAAGACCTTTCTAGACATGCAAACTGACAAATCTGTGTAATTCTTCTTACTAGGAAAATGTTATTGAATAGTTATTGCTTGAACTGAATCAGTTTTCTACAGGAAAGCAAATTGTTATAATAGTTTTGCAGTGAAAATTGCGAGTTGAAGGCTAATTTGTAAAAAGGATTGAAGTTGATTGAATTACTTTTCTAGTGTAGTAGGTGGAAACTATTCTGGCTTTTGCAGAACTGTGAGGTAGAGCTATAAATGTGATAAGTGCATACGAATTAGTGCAGCAAGCTGCTTGTTTGGCTTCCTTAATATCAAGCTTGTGTGTAATTAGCATGTCTTTGAAAGAGGAAAGAGATTGCTGGTGATAGTAGGCACTCAGCACAGAGGGACAAATATCAAGCCAGAGGAGAAACCTTACAATTTAACAGTGGCTTGAAGATGCAGACTATTATTTTGGCTTAATTTGTGTATGAGGCTGTCAGATGCTTCATTCTTGAGCTTCTTTATGCTGTTATTACCAGGCATAGTAATTTGTGACTTAGACTTTTGGAACTATGGAAACAGGAAGTTAAGAAGGTTGTTTTCTGTTTTATATTCTGTTTTATGGATCAACTGAAAATAGACTTTTTGGTATCTCATTACTGTCAACGTGATTGTGTGTAATGTCAAGTATTCTTGGATGGAAGTCAGTATAAAGATGGAATCCTTTCAGCTACCTGGTAAGAGACTGATTCCAGGTATGAGTGGGAACAATCACAATAAGTATCCATTTTCAAGGTGAACCTTTCTTTGAAACTCTTAGCTTCTGTTTCATCTACTGTTGTTTGGTTTTACTTCATGCACAGCCTTTTGGAAATGTGTCTGTCAAACCATAGTACAGCAACCCTGAAATACAAGGATTCCACCAGCAACTCTGACACATGATTTCTCTAATCAGCTGAAGTACTAATGAGTAATCAACAGCAGTGGAAAAACTTGCAGCAGGTCTGTATCATACGCTCAGCATGGTGAGCAATATTCTGCTGCTGTTAGGTGTGTCTCAGCTTGACATCTGGTGATATATCTCCGATGTTTGAGACAAGCTGAAAGCAGAAAGATGGGCATCTGGGGTGCAGTTTGCTAGTTTAGAAGCCTGGTGTGAGGAAACCTCGACACCTGGAAGGAAATGTTTCTGTTGTCTTCAAAGGACAATATGAACCCTGGTGTTTTACTGTGATGGCAGATGACACCAATTGTATTTCATGTTATAAATTCAGACTTTGAGAGCTGATGTGTGACTGAGAATATGGATTCAGGCGTAGAAGAAATAAAAAGAACTTTTCAGTAAATGTTTAGCTTAATTTAAGCTTCCTAGTGTAAACAATGAATCTGTTGTCTCAGTACATCATTTCAGTAAATAAGACTGCAGTCATCCAAAATAGTTTTGGTGCTGATACAGATAGTAGACCACTAACTCCTAAGCTTTGGAGGAAGTGTAGTAAACATTTCAGCATCCAAGAATGTGGATTTTCACAGTAAATGAAGAGCTCAAAACTGTATGCTTTGGCTTTGATGTAGCTAAATGTGTTGAACCACAGAGACTTGAAGGAATTTGGTAAATCCTTTAAAAGAAAATCAACTTCCTCCCAGCAGCCTAATAAATAATTTTCCCTACTCTCTTTTAACTTGTTTTACAGAGGCGTGAAATAGAAAGGCTACTAACAAAACTCTCAGGCACATGATGTGACTCTTGGAGATGGTCCTGTGCAGGGTAGGAGTGGGACTCGATGATCCTGCTGGGTCCCTGCCAAGGTGGCATATTCTGTGGAAAAACTAAGTCAAAATAAGCCATGTGGGTTTGAAGTCTTTCCATAGAGAGATGGAAGATTCTAGACATAATGTGTTCCCTTAATAATCTACACCCCTGATCTCTTCCTGCTGCCATTACAGCACTGCAGCATGTGACTTATCAGAGTGCCACAGCAGAAATGCTTGTGTGGCATTACAGGATATATCAGTTACTGGGATTTCCATGTGAATGGTATAACAGTTAGATGATACAAAATGATATAATAGTGATGGGTGAATGTAGAAAGTGTGGATAAAAGTCAGAGAACACTAGGGTCTTATACAGTGGGGACTGTTGTTGTTGTTGAGATACAGATAATAGAAAAATGTTTTGTTCAAGTTTTTGTCAGCTTGTCTAATAACTCCCCCTCAGGAGAGGGCTCGGCCTCTGTTTCTCATTGTTTAAGTTACTCTTGCTGCTGATATTTCAGACATTTTTAGTTTAGAGGAAGTTAAAACTGTAGAAAGGCAGTGGTTACCACTACAAGGCATCAGGAAAAGCTACCCTGGATTGGAAGCAAGTGCTCTCAATGCTTCTTCCTTGGCCAAACAATTGCATGTGCTGTTAAAGCAAATATGTTTTTGCTCTGATTGTATCATGGCTTAGTGAAAACTCCCCTCTTCTGTATCTGAAAGCAGTTCACTTGAGAACTTACTCAGCATTGTGCCATTATGAATGTCAGCATAGAAACACTTCTGTATTTCAAAAACTGAGATCACAGCTGACAGTAGTGATTACTTTAATTCAGCAGTGTAGAAGAGGATTTAGAGTCTCAAAAATGGTGGTGCTCAGGATTTGATGCCCACCCTCTGCACACTTCACAGCATTCCATTTGTGAATTGAGTGTCTCTTAGTGGTTTGATAGCATAATGATCTTGGAGTTCATCTTTTGGTTTAGATATGCTTGAAAGGAATTCAGTCTTAGACCACTCTGCAATGCCAACTAGCATATAAAATAATATAATAATGAGACTAATGTTGAATTTGAAACAGATTTCTACTCAGGGTTCTGCAGAATTTTGCTCTGCAGTATGTGTAAGAGGAATATTTGAAACACTGACCATCAGAGACAAGAGAACATTTCCATTAATTCTGTGGTTATCTATACATGGTGTGTGATTTTCTTATATTCACTTATGGTATCCTCTTTCTTGACCAGGTTGTACAGTTAATTTTTGGCTTGGTGATTGTTCACATTCAACTTACTCTGTGCAACTGAAGCAACAAATGAGACATCAGGACAAAGGAACGACTTGGTTCTGTATGTTCAAACAGATCACAAAATGAGCACAAATCTCAAGGGTGAATTTTCACATAATAGAGCATCACAAGTGGATAACATACAGGCTGGAAAATACACTTATTAGCAAACAGTTAAAAACTTACGTAGTATTATATTATTTGTAATATTTTTCTCTTAATGGTTGCAAGCAGTATGCTTCGAGACTGGTAGACTCTGAGGTGCTAATTTAGTCTTTACTTTTCATTTTAGTACAAGTGAAAATAAATTCAGGAGTAAATGTTGTCTAGGTAGAGAGATGTACAAAAAGCCTTCATTGCATCTGACTGGTGATGTTCATGTTAATAATTTTTAGGTATAAGTGGCTTTCACTTCAAGAATTCTTGCATATTACAGACCGATCTAGATTCTGGAGCAACACAGAAGTTCCTAAAACCAGAAAGCTTGCTACCTGTCCAGAACAAATTGTAAATACATAACACTCTTAATTCAGTAGCAACACAGGCACTTGAGACTTATGATTAATATATGTAGTGACTGTCATATAAAAAGGTTTACTTGGGCATAGGGGTGGTTACTAATGATGGATGTCAATGGTTTTAAGTTTTGGTGCATGGAACTTAGCTCTGCTTATAGGATTTTGTTAACACCTATCACTGAAGATTAACCTGATCTCTGTAGCACAGGAAATTAAAAATCCTTTGACAGCCATCTTGAGATTATAAGTGGGAAGGCAAGATGAAGTGTTTCTTTAGCCCCTTAGCATGCACCTTTCTCTTCTATTTCCTAGTCAGAGGCAGGAAAAGTTGTAAGGATTAAAAAAAAGCCAGAGATACTGAGAAGCCACACTTGTTTCATCTGGGTTATGGCAGTTTTCACTTTTATGTATATTCAAGTATCTGAAAGTGCTTTTATGTTGATAATTCAGTTTTCAAAGATTGTAACTGGGAGTAGGGTAAGTTATTGTAATTTTTTCAAGGGTGTCTCTTCTTGCAGAGTACCCATAAATATTTAACAGTGGCTACTACAGCATGGTCTTAGTTTTACTGATACCCATGGACATTACTGCAGTGCAGATAATATATGTAACATTGGTGGGAGTAGAATAATTTGCCTCTCAATAAATTTCTTCCTAATTGACTAATCCCCAACACAACATAACTATTTAGGAGAGAAATGTATATCTCCTGAGCTAAGTAGTGGCAGAGTGTATGCTCAGGCAGCCGTTTTAAAATCCCATACCTGATTCTTTTCTACCACTCACTTCACGAGAATCATTTACTTGGCAGAAAAATAAAAAAAATATCAAATGTAAACCTGTTCCCCCTTGCAGACCATGGGCATTTAGAGCTAAACTCCCTTTGATATCCTAATTTTTTAAAGCTACTTGATACTAGGCTTATTCGTTTTTATAATCCCTTGACTGTAATATGTATATTTTAGTCATAGCCTATGTCATGAAATCATAAGCTTGGATCTGAATTCTTGATAATTTAGGATACTCAAAAGCTAGTTTTCGCTGCTTACATTTTCATGTCCCTTGTTTCTATCATTGCAATTGGAATTGCATTCCAGATGGAAATAGTCAAATTCTCCTAAGTAGTGATGGAAAAAGGGTAGTTAAAGGCACTTACCTACACCTTAAGTGTCTTCTGTGCTTATGTCTGCAGAGGTATTTAGTTTTTAAGGTAGAGAAGCACCTTTTCAATGACTATTTGCTGAGTTTCATGATAGTAAGTTTCTGTAATTCATCACAGGCCTGGTTTATGTTGTCTTGGTTTAGTATGAAAAAAGAAACAAAACAAAACCACAAGGGAAACTGCCTATAATTAGTAACATCAGAAGAGGTCACATTCCCTCATTCCTGAATTCTGCAGCTTTCCCCTACACATTAGGTGCAGTTAAATGGAATGAGACAGAAAGAGTGTTGCTTTAGAAGCTTGGGTATTCCAAATTCAACCCCAGTCAGCTGCTGTGAAATCACAGAAGGTACAGCAAACAGCCGGAGTTGGAGAGATAACAGGTGCTGGTTTAAAATAAATAAATATGGGAAAATTTTATTAACTTGAAAGAATTTTGTTTAAACATCACCTGGTAGCATATGTATCAGATGAGATCAAAATTTGAAGCAGAACAAATGGAGAAAAATACAGTAAGGTCTGTGTTATGGTAGTTCTCTACTTTGATGTACAATGTGTGCTTATGAGATACTTAATAACTTAAACAAGAAGGAACAGAAAAAAATCAGGCTCAAAAGGAAATTAATTTTGAAGGTCACATTCTTGAATGTCAGAAATCAGATAGATAAGGAGAAAATTCCAGTGTCAACTGTTCGGAGCTTTGTACATGATCTAACTTCAGATTTCATTGGGTGAATATAAGACTCCTTTATTTGTCATTTAGTGCTATTTCAAATATTTCAAATTATCTGCTTCTTCATTTTGTACCTCAGAACAAGTATGAAAAGAGGGAGAAAATAATTCTGATGAATGACAGGAGCAGTTTAACCTTTCCTTTGACATTTTTTATGAGAAATCCACTTAAGTGTGTTTTATCCAAAACAGTTGTAGAGGAGACAGAAGATTTGTGAAGGAATGGGGGAAGGGGAACAGCTTTGAGGCATGAAAATCTTTGTATGACCCCAAATCTTCTGTTAAGTGAGCAGACTTTTTCATCTTTAACTGGTTAAGTTAGGAGCAACCAGCAGGTGGGTGTGGTGAGCCCTGACCCTGCAGGCTCTGGACGTGGAGGTGACAGGGCAGGGGCAGCAGGACTGAGCTGCCCACCCCAAGCCTGACACTGGTCACTGGAATGTTCTGCCTCCTGGGCCCAGACTGGCATTCTGCACCATGGCCTGGAATTTTATCTCTGCCCTTTGGGCACCTTGTGGGGGTTTTTTTTTAAGGAAAAGTGGGCTTGAGCGAACACTCACTGTTTGAATCACTTACAGCAAGAAACATTTGAAACCTGACTCTTGGTTTGTTATGTCAGCAAGTAGCCTGACAGTTGCAGAATGCAGAATTTATAACTGACCCAAATGGTTATTAAATGAGAAATCTGAGTGACTATCACTAAGGTGTATGAAAATCAGATTGAGACAGTTCCACTTAGGCCTGACTTTGTGCATTTGAACAGATTGGAGCTGTAATGACATCACAGATGGAAGCTGAAAATATATTCATTCTCATGAGATATTCTTATGCAGAATTTTAAGAGGCCTGCTTTCTATCCTAAGTGTCAAACGTATGACTAAGTGGAAGAATGCTTTTAACTACTGAATTTAATCTTTCCTATTTGTCTCTTACAATTTAAAAAGGAGTTGGCCATGCTGTCAGTCTCGGTGGTACTTTGGGAATTTTCCTCAGTGAAAGAAGTCATATGTATTTTGCATTGTCTATGAGAGTTTCTCACCAAAGGTAGTTCTTGGTTTGACCAGACATGTTTAAGGATTCTTTCATTGGTTACAGATTTTCTTAGGCTGCACCATGTTTTTTGAATGAACTTTCTGCATTAAGGACAAATCAACTTTCTGGAACAGACACGCGGAGAATTGAATTTCAAAATAACCTTTTTTTCTCAAGTGTCTGTAAGTTCAAGACAGTCAGCTGTTTAAAGAATTAATAAACTCATTTACACGATTTTAGCAAACATGAACACATTTTGGTGTCAAAACCATGGAAAACTATACTGTAACCCAAAAACTGTGGAGGTGATACTGAGATGAGAATCAGAGCCCCCTGTTCTGAGCCCTGGCAGCTGAAGCAACATCACAGCCTCAGTTCTGAGCCAGACTGTCTACACTGAAAACCTCAGTCTTGAGCATCTGTCTTTTCTTCATGCTGAGGAAGGCAATCCTTGCTCATCCATGTCCTGCCAAGACCTTTCAGCTAAGGAAGATTGAGAAGTTATTTCCCTCTTTTACATTCTATTTGACTTTCATCTAATAGAGGATGTCAGAAGAAAAGAGATTGATACTATGCAAAATCCAAGTTAGAAGGCAAAGAAATGTGTTCTATATAAAAATAGGTTAAAAAAAATATAGAAACCCTGTTCAGTTTTATTCAATACAATAGGATTATATGGAAAACTTAGGAAAAAAATTCATCAATCCCAGTATGATTCTGCCATTTCTGCAGAACTCAACAGAGTAATTAATACAACAGGATTCAAGTTTTGTATTAACACAGTTTCAATTGTAGACTATTAATTGAAATATGGGTCTGTGAAGGTGGTGTCAGAATATATAACACTTCAGGCAAAGGTCATTTCATTTATCAAAAGCAAGAATTCCCTTCTTTTTTTTTCTGCCACTGTTTTCTGTCCCTTATCATATTGTCCAAGTAAATTATATAGGTTGACTTTTTCAACTGTGCCTACAAATAACATTTTTCAGCATGTGTTAAGTCGTATAAGGAGGGCAGTTTTCTTTGGAGAAGTCTGTTTCTCTTGCCTCTTCTCTGCCTGGTCATTATGTGTTTAATAACAGTTTGGTTTCATTTATGGTTAAATCAGTATCATTAATGAACATTTGTGATGATTTCTTTTTAAAAAGAATCAGACTCTATTAGAAAAAAAAAAAAAAAAACAAAACCAGAAACAAGTGAAGAGAGTTTCACTCCTGTCCAAGAAATGTCTGATTTCATGCATGTCTCAAGACTCCAGAGAATCTTACAGTTCTTTTATTAAGTAAAAAGAATAAAAGTAGCTCAGTTGGTACATGCAGAGTGTTGGCATCTCTACTAATTGAAAGAGAAGGTAAAATAATCTCATGTGAAGAGGTTATTTCTACCAGTTTTCATCTATAAGATTAGTGAAAGCAGGTTAAAGAAAGTCCTGTCTAAAGTTCAGGAGTAGTTCACCTTCAAGTGCTTGTTTGAAATTTAGACAGCCACCACTTTAATTGTATGGTGGAATTTAAAAAAAAAAAAGTCCTTATAGGAATTTGAATAACCAAGGTAAATTTGTAAGTAGTCCCCAGGTAATTTTTGCAGAATAAGAGGTGTTAATAGCTTTTCACATGGAACTGAATTACCATCCTTTGTCATCCTTTGATGGCAAAATGAATAGGGGGGACACAACATGTGTGTGTTCTGTTCAGTCCATCTTTCCAATCCTACCTCCACCTGGATTCTTGTGGCATGCCAGGTTCCTGTTTGCTGTCATTAATTTCAGTTTTGCTATGTTGATTTACAGTAACAGAGAATTTGGCCTAGATTTTTAAAAGGCTGGCTAACTGAAAAGAAATATCAGTAAGTATTCAAAGCCTCTTTTATAACCACTATGGAGTAATTGTAAGTATTTTGGTAGATTCAAAAGAATAACAACTCACTAAGGGAATTAAATTAAGCTAATGAAAGAAAGCCTTTTACTTAGAACCAATAAAACGTATTAGACTTCGCAATAATCTGTCTGAAGTGGTTTTGAAGCCCTTTGGGTTGATTTTATTTGAAGTTGAATTGGACAGTACACTTAACGTACTGTGGGAAACTATCTTGAACTGGTGGGGGGAACTATTAAATTATATGTTAGATCTTTTCTTCACTCAATCCTTGCAACCACAGGGGAGTTCAGAGAGTCTGAAGAAAAGATCTGCATGAATGATCCAGACTTTGCATGGCTGAGATATATTGACTTTTGCAGAGGAGAGGCAGGGGTAAATGGGAAACCAAACAAGCTTTTGGTGATTGCCCAAGATGGGGACAGTGGTTCCTGATGGCAACACCTGTTGGATGTTCTCTGTTCTATATCCAGCTGTGTTTGCAATGACTGTAATATCTGCTAGGATGTGGTTTGCATATCCACTTTGAAGTCCTGGCCATTGTTAGTGAGATGTTGATATAAATGGGTCATTGACCTTACCTGTGGCTGGTAACTCCTGTGATCTATGTGGGTTTTTTCCTTTTATTCTTCTCAAAAGATTTTAATGCAAAACAACATAGAAAAAACTGTCCTGTTCAAGTAGTAATGAATATTTCATAGAAGACTGTGATGCTGCTTGACTTGAGATTTCCTTTTTCATTCCCCCGTTTCTTTTTCTCTGCCTACAAATAACCTGGCAATCAAAATAAGAAACAAACAATATAAAAAGGTTCATTAGAATATCATATTTTGATACCTTTCCATTGTCAATATCACCTTTCATTGCAAACATAAATACAAAAGTTTTTATTACTTTATGGGTGCTTTTTAAAAAGTGTTTAATTTCTTTTTGGTTTTAATCTACCATTTTGTTTCAGCATAATATAGTGCCAAAAACTCCTGGAGAAAAATGACATCTATTATTAAAACTTTCCCCAGGAAACCTCTAGCAGACAAAAAAATTTGCTAGCTATAGCTATTCCTCCTTTGTTCTTTTTAGCTGCTGTTGTCACAGTACCAAAATTTTATTCTTCGTGATTTGAACAACCATAACGTATCCAATAGTTTCCTGTAAAATACTAAGTGCATTTATTTCATAATCTCTGTTAAGGGGTTCTGCCTGCCTAAAGGCTGTTTCAGTCCTGTTTTTTCTATAAGTAGAAGACGGAAGATGAGGTTTTGCATTGCCAGAATGTTTACTTCTCACTTAATATGTAATACAGCTTTTTCTCCTTGTCACAACGCACTCTAAAGACAATTTGCCTCCAACACTCCATGGTGTTGCACTGTTGTACAGAGATTGTCACCAAACCCAAGAAGGCTTCTCGTAACTTTCTTGCCTTCTTTAGGAAACATGCTCATCTACTGAATTTAATTTTGTTTTTAGCATTGTTCGATATTTAAACTTGTATTTGCAGATTTCTGTTGAAACGAATTAGGAACAGAAAGTAACCACCACCTCCTTCAGTTTTATATACCAGATAAAGTATGAGATGTTTGTTCTAGTGTGCCTGTGGCTTATCAATGCTGTTGTCAGAAAGCAGGCACATTATCAAGCAGACTACAGGTGGTGGTGACATTTATGGATCCCATTTTCTCTAAATAGGCTGCTTTAAAATCAAAATCGTATTCAAAAGCTGCCGTTCAAAACAGTTATACTTCTCTTTGAAGGGAGAATTTTGTGAATTCAGACAATTAGCATTTTTAATAGCTCGCACTTTAGAAAGAGGGTAAGAAAGTCAGCACCCACAGTTCCACCACGAGGGATTAAGTAACTTTTAAACTGGAGGCATTCTCAGCTCGCTGTAATTAGCTCTCCAACAAAACTTTGCTCCAAAATTCTGTTCAAATGGCATTAGCTTCACATAGATCTGAAAAATCCGACCCCCTCTGCAGTGCTCCTCTGCTCAGGGTTTGGAGGAATATCATTAAATATGAAAGATGACATTGCTTTTGAAAAATATTTTTAGGGAAAATTGTTACGTGCCAAAACAGACAAAACTTTTCTCCCTCGTTGTAAAGGCCTCATTTTCCTGCCAGTCATCCCTGTACAGCTGTGCCTTCACCCGCAGCTGCCTTAACAGATTTTCCTCTGTCTCTCTGAGCTTTCATGGGGGGAGGGAATTTGCAGATGGTCTGAGTGGATGGGATGAAGGTGATGGGATGATAGTACCTCTTGAAGAGAATTTTTAAAATGGATATGTATAAATTCAATTTTTCTTAGCTGCTCTGATTTGTATATTTTCTGCTGGTATGGTGGGTGATTCAAGGAAATTAAGTGGGACAGGCTTAATAAACACAGAAGTCATATGGGTACCTTGTGAAGGCTGTGCTTGTTATTTAGTTGTTCTCCAGGTACTGCATGGCTGGGATTGCGTGTGTTTGTTGTCTTCTGTGTAAGTCTGAACATAAAGCACACTAACCACTACCTTTGGGGTACATATTTCAGTAAAAAGAACAGTTTATTGGGCACCTGGTGACCTGCAGTAACTGCCAGGCCCAGAGTACTCTGGTAAATGCCGTGTATGTGGTGCAGTGTGTCCTTACATTTTCTGTTTAAGGACAGCTGAGATTATTTAATTGCAATAAGGCACATGTTTTGGGTTTGGTGGGGTTTGTTTTGGGGTTTTTTTTGAGGGAATAAGAGACAGTGATTACTACTTGCCTTTATTTCCTCCTGGGAAAAGGGGCTTTTCCCAACTTGTTTTCTCTGTAGTAGTTACAAAGGAATAGATTTGCTATGGGGAGCAGAACACCCAAAACAATCTCAACATCATTGTCTCATAGAAGTTTCTCAGTACAAAATACTGTACTGACCTTACATTTTATTTCCACTTCATTACATTTCTGTTTAAAAAGTGTTTCTTTTCACTCTGCCAGGTGTATGTTCCTATTTCAAATGTCCTTTCAAGCCGTATTAATTTTGAAAACACATCTGAGGCACAAATCTAATAGCTGAAATGTTTCATTTACTTATGTTTTTAATACTTAGGTAACTAACAATTGTGTGGGATTTTTTCCACCCCATTTGAAAGGAAATTGCATCTGGGTCAGAGTAAAAGCTGAAGAGATTTTAGCCCAGCTGGTGCGTTGTGGTTCTTGTTTGTTTTCCCTCTGCAAAGTAATAAGTGAAGAATCATCTTGAGAATTGCTGGAGTTGTTTCCTATATGATACCATGATTTTTAAAAAAGTGAAGCTGTGTCTTGCTCAGTTATAAATCCTAACATGAATGCAAGGAAAACTAAACTCATCTAGAATGTTATCACATGCCTCAAGCAGCATGAGAGTGATTTTTTTCCCCCTTTAATAAAGAAATTGCTTGTTTACAAACAATAAAGACATGAGACACTTTACATTATAACGGGGACAGTAGCTGAACTGATAATCTTGAAATCTGAAAATCTGGTTTTGAGAACAACAAGTCTTCAGAATTCTTTCAGGGTAATCAAAGAAGACTTATTTAAATTTTAGTTGTTTGAAATGCATTGCAATTTGTAAACCTGTGATGCGAATTTGCACTTCTATTAAAAAATATCAAAGTCACCTCCCAAGGCTCTTCAGGTGAGAGTATGTTTCTTTTAGATGGGCAAACTAAGGCATGGGATAATTAGTTATTCCAGGTCTGTTAGCTTAGACTGAAACTATAATAAAAAAATCCTAAATGTCCAATATACAGCATAAGTCAGTAAACAAATGGCTTCTTAGATTCTTTGCTTTGAAACCATGCAATAAGCTTTTTGAGCTCTTGGTGAGGAAACATATTTTCTCCATTTCTGCATGCCTGACTCAAATTTTGAAATTTTAAATGGATTCTCCATTGTTTTTCTCTTTTTTTTTCTTTCTTTCCTTGTTTCTTTGCACATGAACTGAAGTAGAGGCTGTGGGGTATGTGAACTACACAGGGAATAGAAATTGTCTGCACCAGCAGCCCAGCAATCTGACTATGACAAGTTTTCAGTGTCCTGGTCTTTACCATGAAAGAGAACATCAGTAGTGGGGGCTGCTTTCTGCTCCTCACCAGTTCCTGGGGTTCTGTTGTGTTTGCCCAATAACCAAGCAGTTCTTGCCTGGTCTGACAGCTGCCGTCCTCTGATGCTCACACCTTCAGGGCCTGCATTCCTTTACACTGCGTTATTATACTGCAATGATAGTTTATTCTGCACACTTTAATATTATCAAAGAGTTACAGGAATATGTATAGTAAAAGCTGTAACACAACACTTGTACAGACCTTAAAACAAATTAGGCAGTGGTCATCAGACAGGTTAAGCTGCAGCTTAACAGTGAAAACCAGGGTTTTTTCAGACAGTCCAAGAAAGATCAGGCAAACCCCAAGACCTGTGTTAGCTTAACATGCACTCTGCTGCTTGTTAAAAGGAACAGCTGTGCTCTGTTCCTTGGACTGCAAAGCTGTGGGCTCCACTGTTTTGGCCATGCTGTGACTCTTGAAAACTCTTTGGCTTAGTATAACATTCAAGGCTAAATAAGAATAAAATGAGCAGAGGAAAAATAAATCAGCACCATTACATATATATTTTTGTTGTATTCCCAATCCATCACTTTACACTGTTTTTGTGCCTAGAAATAAGATGAAGAACATACTAGTGCCAGTTGAACTATATCACCTCACTATATCCTTTTTTGTAATTAAAAAGCAGAACATATTAATGCTGGATTTGTTGTAGCAATCACAATTCTATAGTGTTTTTATCAAATGTTTCCAAAGATATTAAGAAGGGTCTTTGGAAAGTGCCTTATGTGTTGTCTTTTATAGGTATTGCTGGATTGCCTTAGACCATATTTACTTGTAAGGGTCTGATCTAGTTCAGCTCTGGCCACTCTGATATATTAAATGCTTCTTCCTAAGCTAAACCATAGCTCCTTCATCTGCTGTTGGTGCCTGGTCACAATTGTGCTTCACAAGAAGGCACAAGGTGAAGGAGTTTGTGCTTCATCCCTGCTCTCTGCACACCCGCTCTGGGGTGGGTAAAAGGTTGTCCCTTGTTTTCAAGTCCTTTGGTGTGGAAAATGCACTTCCACACTTGTGCACTCTGTTGGGTTTCTATACTGTTGCCTAAAGGTTGAACAACTCAATCTGTTCCAGGATTGCGGGAAATTGACAGTAAAAAACAATGTGGTGTATTTTTATTTTACTACTTTATACTTTTTCTTGAAACAAACAAATGAGATAAATACAAGGTGGAGAAAAGTGGAATAGATCTGAAAACTCATTACTTCTTATTCTTCCCCCAAAATCTATAGCCTGGTACTGATCTAGCCTATGTTAAAAGTTCATATACTGCCTAGAGAAATAGACATAATTGTTTCATTAATTTCAGAATTGTAATTAAGTCATCTTCAGTGTTTTCAATCCTTTTCTCACAATGTCTCTATGAATAAAACATCTCCCAATGGCATATTGTCTATTTTTTAAACATGCTTCTGGATTGCTCTCTAAACTCATTCTAAATAAAGATACCATCTTGAACAGTACAGTAGGTCAATTTGCTCTTCACAAATTAGAATTTCTGGTATTAATTGGACAGTTTCTAAAGTATGGCAAATCAAGGATTCATAATTGTGTCTTAAAAGACTTGTACAAATACTTGAATGAATTTTTCATGCATTCTTGATTTGTTAAAATGTGTTCATTTCTCAGTGGATAGCGAATAATAGGCAAGATATTAAAAAAGGCCTTAATTTGTGGTCACGGGAGTGAGAAAAAGCTTAGCAGGTACTACTATAGTCAGAGAGGAATCTTCAGGTGAGAGGGAGAAAGCCTGAGGGTGGCAAAGCAGTTTATGGATGGAGGATGTTATGGGGTGGATGGGGAGATCTCCTCAGAGATGGGTTGTGAAGGAAAAGAATTTTAGGAGGTGAGAAAGGGGCCACAGGGAGAGCCACAGGGAGAGCAGTGATTGTGGCAGGTGTACCCAGAGGAGAGAAAGCAAAAAGGAAAGTTTGTTGGAACTCAGTTGGAAGGGACTATGTTTGGTGCTAATCAACTCCAGCTGCATTTAGTAAGGCAACCAGCCCCAGATTCAAGAGCCCTTCCTAGGGATTAAGGTCAGGCAGTTTAACACTTGTGGGTGTCACGTTATGAAGTGACTAAGCTGAGTGTCCCTAATCAGCTGCACAGGCTCTGCATGCAGCATGCACACAGAGCCAGGCACTTACCCAGAGAGAACCAAGGCGGTGGTCCAGGGTCTGTGTAATTGGGCAGCAGGAAATTCCTGCAGAAAGAGAAATTTAGTTTGAAAAAGAAGAGCTGGAAAATCATCTGCTGAGGAATTTAACTTGATATTTTGCAGCGTTGAGAGGCTGTGGAACTAATGCTTGTGCTCTCTGCAATTTTTTTTCATGAGTGTAACTCCTTCTCCTTGGCTACCTCTTTGTTAAAAGCACCAACTAATCACAAGAAACTAAATCACTTGCTGTCCTTCTATATCTGGCTGTTGGTTTTGTGATTGTGTAGTTGTGGGTTTTTTCTTTAATAGAAAAATTTAATTCTGATAAAGATCTTGTTTTTTCTATTCTACATGCTAGGTTTGTATTTACAATTGCCTGAAAAAGTTTCAAATTCATAGTAACTGTGTGGACAACTTCAATGCTTATTTTTAATTCAAAAGAAGACAGCTAATCAATAATGCATGTTTTCTGTGTTTGTTATTGGTGGACTAAAAAAAACAACCAGAAGTGTGCTTTTGCATATAAAGTACAGCATCATTAAATAAAGAACAGTTTACTCCTTTGGCTTTCATTTTATAACATACAACAGTATCAAAAACAGGGAAGATATATTTTTTTTTTAAGTTAAAATCCTTTTGCTTTATTATTAATGGTGATTCAGACTTACGCTGTGGACTCTTACTACACTTGGAATCAAGATCCTGTTGAAAGTGTTGTGATGATTTTTGTTTCACTTACGTTTTGCAAGTTCACTAGCTGGAAAAAAACCCCGAGCAAATAACTGTTTGCTTAGTTTGTATTTAGTTCTAAGAAAAAAATGTCTCAGGACTATGACATTTCAATTGGGTTGCTAAAACTGAATTTTCAAGTACCAATGTAGCTTTTATCCCCTTCTAGTAACGGTATCAAAGGAAACCATCTAAGCAGAGATTATTTTGCCACAATTATTCCCCTCCCACCCCATTAAAAAATATATATATAGTCTTTAGGATCTTTAGTTCTTCAGACTATTTCCAAGTTGGAAGTTTGTTGCACAAGTGCAAGCTCTTAAGGAAGATGTGTTCAAAATACTATCATTGAAGTTGCTCTGCCTTTAGCAATAATTTTAAGAAGAAACTGCCTTCACAGGGAGTTGTTTGTCTGTTTAATGCCACTTCCTTATGTTACCTTGGAGTGCATGGTATAACTTGCATGTCCACTCATCTCTGGAGTGTAGATATGTCCTGCCACTCACAGGTGAAGAGTCTTCCCCTTGGCATTGCCTGTGGAGGGCATGTTTGTGCTGCCTCCTCCCTCAAGCAGGAGAGCAGGATGGAGGGGTTGTGATTCTAATTTCTCTCAGCATTCATTTCTATAATACCCCTGTCTTCTCATGTAATTATAGAGTTTAACAGGGAACCACCAGGACTGACCTGGAAATCACCTGTTTGTGTAATGATTCAAGTTGATTTTTCCAATTTTGACTCCTTTTTTCACAGCTTCTACCCCCAATGGGACAATGTTCCTCCTCCCTGTGCCATCCTTTTCTGGCAAGGGATGGCACTGCACCAGTGGAATTGAGCCTCTCCTGAGCCCAGCAGCCAAGCTTCTACAAAACCTGCTGGCATAAAATAATCTCTGAAAACGTTGTCAAAGTTAATTTCCTGATTCTAAAATTGTATTTGGATATGATGTACAGGCAGGCCGAGAGAGATGGAGAGTGTAATTTCTTAATTGGCATTTCCTCTGGAAACAAAACTTAAAATAACATAAGAATACGTGTATTTATTTGATCAGATCAAACCTATGTCTAGTACATTGTGTTGTTTCCTATAGTGGCCAACAGTGTATGGCAAAGAAAAATGTAATAATTATATGGGCAGGAATGATATTTCTCCCTAATACTTTTTTAATTTCAGTAGCTTTGGGCTCCAGGATTTACTGAGAGGTTTTTGATTTGTATTTAATAGCCCTTAATAGAAAATTTATGGAAGGCAAAAGGCAGTTGAGACCACGTAAACTTTTTAGCAGATACACAAGGATGGGCTGAAGTGTTTAATTAATGCATTAATTATTTTATTTATTTAATTAAAGTACTAATTAAATACTTTATTAAAAGGTGTGTGAAAAATCAAATATTTCAGTTATTTTGAACAAGGCTGCCTGTCTGTTTTGAACTTCATTTAAGTGTCTTGCTACTTTGACAAGCTGGAAGAGAGAGAAATTACACCTGGGGATCAGATTTTAGGTGGAAGTAGTGAGTGATAGGAATAGGGTATGCTGGATTAGTTATCATCGTGGAGTATTCTGAGCTGGAAGGGACCTACAAGGATCATCAAAGTCCAGCTCGTGGTCGTACAGAGGACAGCCCCAACAGCCCCAACAATCACAGAGTGTGCCTGAGAGGGCTTCCTTGAACTCTGTCAGGCAGGTGTCATAGAGGGATGAAAAAGCAGAATATTTGAATGAAATTGAGGTAGAGGATGACTGGAAATGAGGAGGTCACAAATATTGCTGTACATAGGGGAAGGCAAGGATGGGGGAAATGATTTGGTCAGAAAAGGGAGCAATTATGGCAGAAAGGAGGAATGTGGGGCTACTGGGATGGGAGAATAACATTTGGGCTGGGATATCGCAGAGGGCTGTCTGCTTGGGTGTTCTCACATGGTATGGGTGGCCTAATAGGAGGGTTGTAAAACAAGGTTCCACTTGTGACCCACTGGTCTTGAGCTGGGACAAAAGGAAGTACCTTTGGCAACTTCTACCTGACATTTAATCTAAACCAGTAGGTATTTTTAAGTACACTGTTCTTTCGGTTTAACTGTATGAATATGAGTGAGAGATAAGTTGCTGGCTTTATATGCTAGCTTAATTTTATCATTATTTCAGCCATCAGTTTTGTAGAGGTTTGATGTCACACTCTGAAACAATCTTTATGTGCATATTTAGGTGACCTTTTAGTAATGTCCTTTTCTTACAAACACAGTTTACTGCAGTCATGAAGTTGCAAATGCTGAGAGACTTTTAATAAAAGGAGACTTCATAGTGCATCCTTACTGTAGCTGGTGATTTATGATAAAAGACTTGGGATGCTGAGGGTTCTCATTCTCTTTATTTCAGCTCCATGATTTAACTTGGATGGCCTACACAATTCCCTGTAGGAGATATCATTTGAGCCTGGATGTAAATCTCAGAGTGCTGGTGTTGGCAAAAGGAGGTATTTTCTCTTAGATGCTCTCTGTGTGAATGTGCACTGTGTTGTATTCTGCAAAAATCCTGGGAGTGCACTTTTTAACTGATGTTTTACAAAGTCAAAGAGTGAATCCATACCAAAGAAGGAAATTAAAAATTATGCTCCAAAGTCATACCCTAAGGTACTTGATTTTGTCTGTATGAGCATTAAAAGAAAACAGCAAGCCAGAAATCACCTGCTTATATTTGTGTTAAAATAAATTTAAATTCACATCTGAAATGCAACAATGATCATCATGGAGGGGAAAAAATATTTTTAGCCTTCTGATTTTTATTCAGTCTCCCTCAGGGAAGGAGACAGAGAGGAAACTAAGCATTCCAACCTTCTGCATTTTCACAGGACAAATCCCCTTGTTGGGAGACTGGTCATTTGTTACTTTAAAATGCTGACAAAACAGAATGCCACATGCAGGGCTATTTCTTTTCACCATGTTGTGCAGCTTCCTCAGGATGCATGGAATGACTATTACCCTTCATGCAGTGCTTTTACACGGAGTGGGTTTGGTAGAGTAATACAAGTCTTTTTTGTTGGCTAGACGTACTCTAAAAGTTTTGGTTGTTGTCTACCTCTATTATTATCAGGAAGACTCTATTCATAGGTTATTTATGAATTAAAAAAAAAATAAAAATCTGCTGCTTGCAGTTTTTGGACATAGTCTTTCATTTTCATTACAAGTTTCATTTGCGAGACAAGCACTATGAAGGCTTCAGATTTTAATTAAATCATGTCCGTTTTTACCAATTTGTCTTAACTACATGGGAAATATGAACTGAGATTAGTGTTGCATGAAGAGAGAAATCCATCTCTTGAGTTGCTGAGCTTTCTAGGAGTTAAATTTTTCTGAACATAAATCTGGCTATTCTTGCTAAAGCTAATTATTCACTTGTCCATAGTGCTCAGATGCTATGAAATGGACATGATAGACTGCAGTTACTTAATGTGGATGGGGACAGCCAAAAAAATGTACATTGAAAGATTCTCAGGCAAGTTATAATTTATTGTAACACTCGCCAAAGCATGAGAAGTGCTTTCAAAGTTCCAAAAAAAGCACAGTTCAATGCTCCAAGGAGTACACAATAAGTTATACATATGAAGGGCAGAGGTATTTAATTGGAAACGGTACAAACCCTTTTGGATGTGGGAGAACCAAGGACTCCCTAGAGTTCAGTGTGTGTGCCAGTAGACTCTGTTCTCTTGGCTGCAGACAGGAACGTGCTCGCCTTTAAGCTCCATAACAGGTCTTTTCCTAATAATCATTGTAGCAGAACAGTTCCAAGGCACTATTATTTTAAGTAACACGATAAAGTCTCGTGCTCAGGGAATGAGTGGAAGCTTCTTAAAAGTTGTTAATACATGCAATGTCTGCACCACTATTGCTTCTGTTCATTGTATCAGGTTTCCTTATCTGAAAAATCAGTGAACTCTTCTTACTGGACCTGGTACTTGTTTTGCTTTGTATTGTTTTGAGAAATGTGGAAAACTGTGCAAAGCTACTTTGTGTAGCAGTAAATTTTCATTTGATTTATTCTGACTGCTTCTGATGACTTGTGTTACACCAGTAGCCTACAGACAAAAAAAAAGTAATAAAAATCTTTTTCTTGAAGAACTTGCTTTTCATGAGGAAGATTTTTCTTTTGATGACATGCAGATGATGACTAAAAAATAATAGAATTCTCTCATATGTGAGAACTGTTAAATGTTCCTGATAAAATTAATAGTTAGTTCTTTGTATTAGTCAGGATTTTTGGATTAACTCTCTTCCTGACATTACCAGCATCTAGGAGGAATTGGCCTGTTAAATTAGAAAGTATCGAATCAGTAAGTGACACAAAGTTGTTTTTGCTAAGAAAGAAGAAAGTAGGGTATGAAACAAGATCCATGCCATGGCTGCAGTATGGTGGGAATTTGAAGTGCTTCCAAGTGCAGCTGCCATTTAGGCACCAACCATCCTAAGTATGGAATGGAAAACTTCCCCTGGAGCACTTGTCATTCTTCTGGGTCAAGACTCTGCTCTGTTAAGGCCTAGGAAGGCTGGAAGTATTCAAGGACATCAGCAAGGCAGTGGTCTGTGGAAAGGCTTCATGCACACTGGTCCACAAAAATATTTTTTATCACTAGCATTTTTTTGTACATTGCTGCAGCCTCAGAAGCAAGTCAAAGCTCAGTCTATCTGCAGGTCACATTGCCAATATCCTGTTAGATTAGTATCTGTCTCAGCTGATGATAGCCTCCTAAGATAGCTGTTGGTACCACAGCAAGCACAGCTGTGACTCATCTGTGGGGCTGAATTCTATTGTGCTGCTGGAAGAAGGTAATTGGAAAGCAAAAGACATCATGCCAGCAGTACTGAGTGAAGATTGTCTACAGAAATTGTGTGATAAGAGAAATACAGGACAAGAAAGAATTTTGTGCATCATGGTGACAATATTGGAACCATGATTCACGGGCAGAAGTCAACCTTCCACAAAGGTGCAGACAGGTTATGGGAAGGACAGGTTAATAAGATTGGCAAAGTCTTTTTCTAGATAGTGCTTATAAAAGCAAATCCTGGGAATGCTAATGTCTGTCTGCCGTGGAGCCTATGAACCAGTGGATGTGCTGCTTTTCACTTTAAATTTTTATACTGAAGATTGCAGCCTTTAAATGCTGCTGTTCAGAACAGCAGATTTTGCAATAGGTAGTGATATTGAAATGGGAGACCATAATAGACAAGTTTTCATTATCGAAAATCTCTTCAAGGTAAATGCTGCAATATAAGTCTTAATATTGCCATACTTAACCAAATGACTGCATTAATCTGATTCCCTGACTGATAGTGTGATAAAAAACTATAAAAGGCATATATATCTAAATGAGTTAGATACTTAACAATCTTCGATCTAAACTTTTCCTTAGGTACTTATGGTAGATATTTGCTCTAAGTCCAGTGGATAACCATATGCAAGTGATTGAGTGGTGTGAACACCCAGGAAGGACAGTAATTGATTTCAGTAGTGTAATGTGTAAATTCTGAAAGCAGCAATGAAAAAAAAAGAAGTGGAAAAAAAGATGACTTCGTGTTGTACTTTAGGACCAAAAATATGTTGAGTGAATTTCAGCAAATGATGAAACTGATTCCAAAAGGGAAATGATGAAAGCCTCATCTCATTATAAGTGAGCTAAACAGGCCAATGTAATAAGAATTTCTGCATCCTCTTTTGACAGACAGGTTAGTGGCTTGATAGGTCTTTGATGTTTTACACTTTTCTGATTCCAGAAATATATTCATAAAGTGTGATTCTGTGATCTGTTTCCATTAGAAACAGTAAGATTTGGGGGACATACTAGCATATGTCAGGTAGTAGTAGAAAAGAATTATCTAAAAGGACAGACTTAAATCGCTATTTTTGTTCATACTATATATGCTTTGGTGTGTTCACTAAAATGTTACAGCGTTTCATAAGTTTTCACCCTCTTTGAATGATGATTTGTGTGTGTGTGTTAACTCCTCACCATTTTCTTTTAGTGGTAGTTGGAGAGTATAGGATGGTGGTAAATCTGTATTGTTTCTTTATATAACTGTTGACTTCCTTGCTCACAGATGTTCACAGGGTCTTGTGTCTTGAGCTGACAGAAATGTCTGTTGCTTTAGAGAGGTCTGTGAGCTAAACATGGCTCCGGTACCTGTGACTTAAAAGATTCTGCTTCTGCAAAGAACTCAGTGATTCTTTGTGATTGACTCATGGTATGGGATTGAAGGAAGAAAGTTTGGCTTGGTGAAGTTAGGTGCTAGAAATGGATCGTGAGTGCTTCTTGTACATCCCCAAGTGGCTGTTTCAATCAATCTCCTCATTTTCCAATTCCTGTCTCATGCAGCATGAAAATAGTCTCACTGAATGTGGTGTATAGAAGAAATTAGGAGCTCAGCTGGTGAAACAAGGGGGCAGCAGAGAAGACAGTGATGACAAACATGTAGCTGTAATTTGGAGACAAGTAGGTGCTATCATCACACACGAATAAGATTGACAATATGTTACATAAACTAAGATATCTCAAAGCTCAGTTATCTTACTTATTATCTCTCTAGTAATTTTGTTTTTCCTTAAGGAGACTGAAATTATATTTTTCAGGACTTAAAAATATTGGTATTGTGGTTAAATAACAGAAGTTGTCTTTATCTTATCATGGCCAAGGTACCCCGGTAAAATGTTGCTGTTTCTCCCTAAATTAGTTGAATCTAGAGCTCTGTACTCTCTTATTTGACCTTGTCTTTGCAAAGGACTACTTTATAAATGCAAGGATGCAAACAAGTTTTATATTCCATTTACTCAAATAAACAGACCAAAGGACAAATGTTTAGGGCTGCTATAGGTGGCAACATTTCTACTCAGCATGTGAGTTGGAGTATTTAAATTAAGGACATGTCTCCACAGTGGTGGAATTGCAAGGTTTTTCCTTTGTTTCTAGCACAGATCTGTTGCAGTAGGCAATGTCTATGCATAAATTACAATCAAAAATTAAGTGAAGTACAGCTTTTGTTTGTAGTGGATGTACAAAATGTTGAATTTTTTATAATGAAAAAAAATTTTGATGTCTCTGGAATATAAGGCAGATTACCCTGAGTTTTGGTGGTAACTATTTTCCTTATAGAAATTTCACTTGTATAGGAGAAATAAAGAAATTGTTAGGGCTTTGGGAAAGAATAATTTTAATTGCCAAATATCATTAAAAAAAATCATAGTTTCTTAGAGTAGATGAATATTTTAGTTAAATTATTAATGAAAATATTTTTATTTGTTTTACAAAGAAACAGTATCAGGATTTGCATCTTTGTTCTTTCCTTTTTAGCATGCTCAAAGTCAAATGAAATTTGGAGAAATGATCAAATTAAGCCTTGATTTTTATTTTATTCTTTTCCCCAGCTTCGTTGTTTAAAAATAATCCATGCAAGGTTACAAAATCAGTTGTCCTGAAAATTCAATTTATTAAATACTATTTGTTTCATTTGGGACTGTATAATGTCTAAAGAACTTCAATTCTGTAACTTTTACTTATGTGCTATACATATTTTTATAAATTCAGTGGCTGGTACCTGGTTTAGTGATTGAATTGTTATTAGAAACAGACCTTTTTAAGTAGTGCAAAATCAAATATTTAAGCTGTTGTCAATCTGTACAGAGAGGATTTTAAGCAACAATCTCTTTGAAATTGAAATGGAAGCTGGTAACTTCAAGTCCTTTGTGCCTCAGAAGACTCTGACATAATCCTTTAAAATAAATGGAGGTAGCCATTCATAATTGCAGATAATCTTATTGCAACAGCCTATTTACTGCCCAGGGGCCATGAGGCTGCCTTGTAAATAAAAAAGGTCAGTGTTTATTCCCAAGCCTTGAGGGTGGTGCCACTGAACAACTCGGTTCAGTAAAGTTATGTACTCCACAGGAGCATCATCTATATTTCCAGCTGGACAGTTCCTGCTTCTCCTGTCCCCTGAACTGTCCCCTGTTGTTGTACCAGTTGTTTTAGGTAGCGACAGGAGTTAAAACTACTTGGCACAAGCACAGCTGAACGATGAGACAGCGCGAATGGCTGTGGGCCAGTGCTTGGACCTGCACCAAGCCCTTCAGGTGACTGGAGTGACCTAGTCCTAAGGGCCTGCCATGTGGGGTTTGATTTGGGAAGGGGAAGGGTGTGAGGCAGTGGCAATCACTGTCCCACATGCTGGTGGGATGTGCTGGGGCTTCAGCCTCAAGGAGGAGAATACACTGAAATTATGCAAAAGAGTGAGAGGCAGAAAACCAGTGAGCTGTTATTGCCTGTAAGAAATGGATCTACTCGTGGTAAGAATAGGTTGATTTTATTTTTTGTGAATATAGTGCTCAGTCCTTCATCCTCTATTTTAATTCAAAACTTAAATTTCAATTATTCCTTGCGCATTTTTTTCCTCATAACTCACTGAACACATGTAATGAAGAAAAGTTTAAAACAAGTAAACAGAGCCCATGAGACTAAGCAGCTTGAGTAATCCTTACCTTTGTTATTAGCTGGGGGAACAGGAACGGTTAAACAGCATGGTTCTCTGCCTTGGAGCTCCTGGGGCTTGTGTGGCTGCAGTTGCCAGCCAGGAAAACAGGCTTTGCACTGGGATTTGAAGGTGGGTGGGCAGGAAGAGCGAGGGTAACAAGACCAAGAGTTTCCAGTTGCTGTTTTGGTCTTTTGGATATTTTTAATTTTATTTTGGAGGAATAAACAGAGAATGTACCACTTTAGGACTCAGAAGAGTGTTACAGACATCTGCAAAAAGCATTTGTATTTCCTTTCCCTGAACTGACTGTAAAAAGCTGCTCCGAGTTCCCATAGGGTCTGTGCAATGTATTATAAATTGCTTGACAAAAAGAAGGGTACACTATTCATATACTGCTGCTGCCTAAGGCTACTCTACTAAAACATTGTGTTTACTATATCATATTGCCATTCCTTAATTTTTTGCTAATAAATAAGCCTAGCTATGCTGTTATTTGCAAGCTTTTGGGTAGACCCTTATCACTTTATTTTTAGAATAATAGGCAAATAAAAATGTATGCATTGTGTGAAGGGTGAAGAAAAGACAGGAATACAGAGATGCTAAATATTCATAACATTATGTAAAAAAACCCAAAACAAAACATTTAAGGAATCGCTAATTTCAACATCTAAAATTCCTAACTGGGTTGAAAAGGACCCTTAAGATCATCTTATTCCAACCCCTGCCATGGACAGGGACACCTTTCACTTGCCCAGGTTGTTCCAAGTCCCATCCAACCTGGCCTTGGAGACTTCCAGGGATGAAGCAGCCACAGCTTCTCTGGGCACCCTGTGCCAGGGCTGCCCACCCTCTCAGGGAAAAAATTCGTCCTAACAGCTGATCTAGACCCACTCCCTGTCGGATTGAAGCTGTTCCTCAATGTCCTGTCCCTATTTTCTTGTAAATTACTCATAAATAGTCTTTCTCCAGAGACACGCAGTATGTCAACAAAGATGGACACAACTCTATTTTTTCCAGTTCAGTATTTGTTTCCACTCAGTCTTCTCTGCCCCTTTGTTGCACTACCTGGTACCCTTCTCTGCTCATTCAGTTGGATTTTTTGCAGAGTAAGAGGCTACTCAGGGGTTACAAAGGTAGTAAAACACAGTTCTCAGTTATCAATTAGAGTTGATGCTTCTTTTTGTTCCTGCCATTTGTGGCTTTTAAGCGTTTATCAATTACAGTGGACAGATACCTTGTTGAATTTTATATTTCCATCACTGACGACCTCTTTATTTTCAGGAGTGATGTTTTATCACCACTAGACAAGATAGCTGTTTAATCTGTGAGCTCTCTAACTATAGGCTGTGTGCAGAGTACCTTTTTAGAGCAGAGTGTGATAGAGTAGCTGACAATAAAAGAACTTTGTATCCAGATTAAAAAAAAAATTAAACATCTGTTGGAGCTCTCAAAAGGAAGAGGTTACTGGATTGCAAGGAAGAAATGAACTGGAGTGTTGTCGTTCAGTCATACTCAGGTTTGATTTCTTTTAGCAGGCTGAGCAGTGAACGTAGGCACTTGTCCTTTCCATATTGATAAAATTTGCAATAAAATGAATTGTGGAGAACTTGATACATTAGCTGAGGAATAGTAATTGACCATTTGCTTGCAGACCCATGGCCTGGTCCCTGTTCCAAAAAAAAATAAAGGGTTGTTTTACCTGTGCTTTAAGAGTTCATGAATACCCAAAATGGAGTATCAGCTTGTCCATGCTCATGACTTTCTGCTTTGTCTGAAGCACTGAAGTACTGCTCTAAGCTGTTTTGAGCCACGGATAAGTGGTAAGCATCCTGTAGTTGCATCCTGAAAAATGATTGACTATATGTATGTTAATACAAAAAAAATCTGACCTGATTAGTGAGCTGTTCTTCTGGAAAGCAGAACATTCAGTGACTCTTCTTGAGAATTGTGAGAATTTGCTTAAGGTGAGGAATTAGGTGCTGAGCTTTTCATATCTAATTTTTGTAAACATGTCACTGAATATGTCCATAAAAAACCTCCAAACAACTGTTTAAAACTTTGTCTTCTACTTGGGGAAAAAAATAAAAATCATGCTTTCTGTATCAGAGATAGCTATTTATTTACTTTGGAATTTTATTTTTAGACTTGTGGTTAGCAAAACAGTGTGAAATGGCATGCAGTGGTGTTTTACTGACACCAGTATAGTTCAGAAATCCCTAAAGAAGAGAGATTAGGGATAAAATGAGGAAAACACCTCAATGCCTCAAGCCAACTCAATGCTTTTGTCTGTATATTAGTGATTGAAAGCTTTCCTTTAGGTTTGATGTTACTCAATATGTAGAGTAAATGGATTAAAAGTGAATTGCTTGTAGGAAAGCAGAATCTTCAGCAAACATTGTAAGAAAAACGTATTTAGTATTTGAAGAAAAGCATTGCCTTGGTTTTTATATATAATCTCTATATCCTTAATTTAAAAAACATAAAGCAACTCCACTATGTATTGGTTAAGATCCAGGTTTGTTTCTTTGACAGGATATCAGACAATTGTCCACATTTATAGGTACCTAAATTTGTGCATGTAATGATATACACAATATTTCTTGCTGTTGTACATTTTATCTTGACAAGAGGAATATATAATGTATACATTAGGTTTACTTACTATTCCCTTCTTGCATTCTGAAAAAAATTGTGGTTGCCTTTTCAGAAGGGCTGTCTTTATACATTTTCTAGTTGATGTATTGAATTGTAATGCTCATGTCAGATTGTATCAGCTGTACAAGGGAACTGAACGATGCACCTCCAAGAAAGGAAGCAATTAGATGGCCTTTTTTTTTTCTACAGTGAGTTTTCATTTTATAGTTAGTCTGATAGCAGGGGTTGTGTGTGGTAGGAGAAGGGGGGAATCTAACAAGTAGCTGGAAGGAAAATGCTAACAAAGAAAACTGCCATAGATATGATCCCTTGATAAGGAAGAGTACAGATGCTGAAATTTTTGTTCCTCTCCATTTAGGAAACTTTAGACCACCAATTCTACTTTTCTTCCTAATTATCCGTGATTCTGTGTGCATGAGCTATTCCCCTTATGAACCAAGAAAAGGAAGCTTCAGAGCAGATCACATTAAGAAAACTTTTTATGTTGAATCTTGCCTGTATTTCTTCACTTAGATTAAAACCAATCCTTTCCCTTGTATTAAGGTCAGTTTATATTAAGCTGATTTGGGCAGTCCTTCAAGCAGCTACTTTAGATATCATGCTTGTAAACTCAAGAGAATACCAAAAATAATATTTCTAAGCATTATAACCTGCATCATATGGGAATTATACCTAGTAAAGCTAAAATAGTATGTCTAGTAGTGTCAGCAAGAAGCTATTGCAGCAGTATTTGGAGTCCCTAAACAAGCTTAGAATCCAGCTATGCCAGGTCCAGTGCTGTAATGTGGTAAGAGCCAGTCACCTGTTCCAAAACTTCACAGCTTCAGTGCTACTGGTTTAAAAAAACTAGATTAAACAACTTAGTGAAGAAGCTAACCCTGTCAGTGAGTCTCTGTAATGCCAGTGACAAGTTCTTCCTACTGAAGACAGAACGACCAACAAAACCTCTTTGGTTAGCTTAGTTTGACGTGGGTGTCTTGCAAGTATTCCACAAAAAAGTGTCCCCAGGTGAACATATGCCACTTCAAATGGAGGGATCAACAACCTGTGCAGGTGTTTCTTACGACTGAAATACTGTTTGCAATTATGTATTGTCTGATTACATTGAATGATAGATTTTCTTCAATTCCAAGGCTGTCTGAAATCATAATATATGGATCCACCTTGTTCATGTATGTGTTAATTGTGAGAATAAGTAGAAATGCATCACCAAGGCAAAACACTACATTTGAATGTGTTTTTTCTGGGCAGCTGACCAGAACTCTCTATTTCTCTCCCTGAATGAGGTGATTGATCAGCTATGACAGGAGCTGGAATATGGACCACCATAATACTTAACAACTGATTTTAATCAGATGACTGGGGTAATGCTGGGAAAAAACAATCACTTCATAACTGAAGTATAACTTCATCCACACAAATCCTGCTTGGGATTAAATGGAGGGAGCTTTGTCAAGCTGCATTTTGGAGTTTTGAGGGTATTAGATTCTGTCATGCTTGTGAGAAATTCTAATAAATAGTAATATTAGAATACATGTGATCTCTCTTTAAATCATAAATAAAACTGTGGGTTTTTTTCTTTATTATGCCTTTGTTTAACCAAAATATTTTAGCTTTAGTTATGAATCTAAATGGGAGAAATAAACAGCCTGCTTTCAGGCTTCCCATATTATTATAGATTGTCTCCCAATTTATTTATCTTGCTGTTGTGCTAGTGAAATGTGTTTTTTGAATTACATATTGCACTCTGTCATTTTGGAATCGGTGTTGGATTTGTGATGTAGTGAATGTAGAGTTTCAGCAGTAGGAATTCTACCCCTCCGTTTCTCCCCACTGTCATGACAGTGGAACTGACAGGTCTGGCCCTACCTGCATAAATCATGGAGCAGCTCAGCTTGACTTTGTTCTGTTGACAGCTCTGAGCAGGTCTGCCTTTCACTTGATGAGTGTGGAAGCCAGACTCAAAGCCGAGTTATACAAAAATACAAATAAAACAGGTTTGCTTCCTTTTATGATGGGTTAGAAAAGTGCAAAGGCAACTTTAGAATTGGGAAAATACAGAGAGTGCACTGCAGGAGACAGAAAATAGGAAAAATGTATTAGGGAGTAAACATTCTATCGTGATGTTTGGTTTTAGGGTATGAGAAATGGGAGAAATATGGATTAATTTGGAAGAACTATAGAAAAGCTGTCTGGAAGAAGAAAATACTGAAGTGGGAGTCCAAGTTAATGTGCAGGGGGTTGAGGTTGATAGACACTGTCCCAGGCTGAGTGCAAATGGATAAAACCTTTTTAATACTTACATTAAGTAAGTATATTGAGACGCTTTTGATAAAACCAGGAAAGTTTCTTTTACTGGGGTCACTTGCCAAAAGTGGGAGGGGGGAAGTCTTTTAGAATGGATATTTGGTAGGTTTTGGAGGTATAATTTTAGTGTCTGGATCTATGCAGATTTCCTATGAATGTCTCTTCTATTCAGACCTTTGTTTCTCACAGTTAAAAGAGGATCACAATGATCCTGAGAGGGCAGGCTGGGTACTGCAAGGTGTTCAGTTTGCTGAGAGTAGTTGTGTCCTGTCAAGGCTGTTTTCAAGGTAAAAGAAATAACTACTATCTAAAATGCAGCATAATTGTTATTGATGTTACTTTTTATGCAAACAAATTTAGTGAAAGAGAAACTCACTGACCTATTTCATCAAAAGGAGTGAGCCAGATCAGGACCTGAGATCTGATCACAGTATCCTACTGGTAGGAAAGAACACGGTTAAAATTCATGCCGGCATAATTCCATTATCACCTTAAAGGCTGTGGACAAAGGAAAAATAATGCAGTTGCTTATATCAGCTGCAGAAAGATTTTTCTCAAGGAAAAGCTGGGAATTGGGAAGAGGGGAGAGTAAGGGGGATCATCCAGCAAAATGACTCAGTCTAAACAAATGGGAGTAGGAAGAGGTCATAGGAGTCAGATCTCATTGTACTTACTGGTAGAAGCTGTAGAGGAGATTTTCAGTGGTTGTTTCTTGGGATTTTTTTTCCTTCTGAGTAAATAATCATTTAAAGGTGCTCACATTTTGTGTCCTTGTTATTTGGTAATGTTTCAATGTTCCAATGCAAATGGAATCTGAAAAGCAATTGCACATAACTTGGAGGAAAGAATGCTGACTTTAGTTATAAACTGGTTAAATACATTGAGAGAATTTTCACTGAACAGCATCTGTTGGTCCGGATTTAACTGAGTGCAGAATTCTGGTCATTTGCCTTGTCACTAAAATTGAGATTTCTTGGCTTTGTGCCTGGCCTCCTTCAGTATCCTCATTTCATTTTGCATGATAACCTGCCTTAACAATAATCTTTAAATATTTTTACAGAAAGTTTTTCTGTTTTGAAGTTTTTAGGTGAAAGTTACTGTATAGATGCACTTTGTAGTTGAGTACTTTCAGCAGGATCAGTTCAGAGTTCACAGTTACCATCTTGGTCCATAATTTTCCCCTACACAAACTCCTTTCTTTCCTTTTTTTTTTCTCTCTCGCTTTCTTTCACAGTCGAAACATGTCTATTTTCAATACAGCCACTTATAATAAACAACAGGTGCTGTGGGTGTTTCCAGGTATATACTTGCCAAGAGGAAAGTACATAATCCAGTGCTGGACTGCAGGGAGAGCCATTTTTGCCATTAGCAGAGTGTGGAGCTTTGGCTCACATACTGAATTCTGGCAAACTTTGCTCTGTTAAGTGCAAATGGGATTTTATTCATTGTGTAGTTTCCAAATAAATATATGTGCCTGTCCAAATGTATTGTTAAATTCTTCAGAGGGAAAGAGCTTAGATTGGGAGACTTGCCATTTTTCTCTAATTAGGAAACAAATGGAGCAAACAGGGACCTGTATAATTAAAACTTTTGTTTATCCAAAATAAATTAGAAAAGAAAAAAGCTATGATTAATGTACATGTACTTTAGAGTTCAATCTAGATTTTGGAGCTTTTTCTTCTCTTAAACTCTAAGCCTGCAGGTTGCAGTATAAGGTGATTAAATCTAAACACCTATCAATGACATTGATGCCCAGTGTTTCCCTTCCAACTACTGCAAGCCTCAGACTTTGTTAAATGCTGGGAGATTTTTAGTATTTAAGGCTCCTTGTGGTGTAAATCAGGGAGGAAGAGCTTGTGCTTTAAGTATGTGGTGTTGTGAGAAGTGATAGCTGAGGGAACTAATTATAGGCTAATTAAAATAACTCAAATGGTGTTTTAGAAGGTGTATCATTCTAATTTTCCCCTACAAACTATTTAGCATATTTTAATATTTTGTCCATTAAAATTGTCACTGGTCAATGTAGGGATTTATTCTGACTTGTCTGAAATTTAATGTAGCCCAAAAAGGGTGAGAAGTGACCACATACACCTGCTGGGGTAGCTGTGTTCTCCTTTCACTGTAGTTACTCAGACCAAATTATAGATGCCTACGTTCAAATTCACTTCACTACATACATCGCATTTTTCACAGGACTCATTTTTATAAGGGTTGTTGAGACTTTACATTGCTTAGTTATTTAGTGCTATATGTGTATTGAAAATTTGATGTTTCTCTTGTTTCCTCCTTCTTTCTCCTCAGTTTCTCAATGTATGCCAAAAAATACTTAATGTGCTCATTCAAACTGGTTATATTTTAAAATGTGACTTTTTCTGCATTTGTTTTCTTCATGAATAAAAGAAATTCTCATTACGTTCTTCTTGTGGTGCGTCTCTAAAAAAAATAATGTTTGAAATGTGAGCAGAACAATTTCTCTACAACTGATTTAACTTGTAAATTTATGGAACTCTCATCAGATATACTGAAGACTTTATTTGGGTCTGGCATCTTACAAGTGATGTGTTTAGATGCCATTGTGAAGTAGCTGAGGAGTTATAGCACTTTCAATACTCAGGAATAATAAAGCAAGAGGAAGATAAGGGCATAACCGTGGGAAAAGAAATTCCTGTTTCCATTAAGATGGTTTTTAAGAGCCTAGAAGGTCAAAAAGATGGAAGGTACTGCTTTGAACTGGCATCTTTTGAATGGTACACAGGACTGGCATACAGCAAAATTATTGACAGTTTGGCTATATCTTCTATATCTCATTAAACAACATTTCTTATCTCATTTACCATGTAACTACCTTTTACTTGGGATAATGTATCTGATAGAAAGTGCTAGAATCATGTGCTGCTCCTGCTGTTTTAAGTACCTCAGCAAGTCAGCATTTTTTTCCTTGAAGGGAGAAGCTAATCACAAATAATTAGCATTTGATTTTCTTCATTTCCCCGTTGCTTTTGATTGTGGTGGTAGCTCTGCTTTCTTTACTGCTTTTGACAGTTGGCCATGGTTACTCAACCTGGATTTTGGAACTCTGTAATGCAGTCTTAATCAACTGTCATCTTGTATGTAGAGACAATGTGTAGTGATCAAACATATTGTTTCTTTGCTATTGAAAAAGTGTGTATCAAAGCTTAATGTATGTGGTGTTTCTCTTTTTAGGGGTGCATGAAATTGAGTATCTTTTTTTGGAGTGAGTTATACTGCCCAGCACCCCACAGCACCCCCACTTACATCTCAGTTTCTGCATTACCTCTGCTTCTGCCCATGCTGAGAATGAGGACCACATTATTAGTGAGGAGCTGGTTTGAAGAGGCAGGGAAGTGTGTTTGTGTATTTCTAATTGTTAATGCCTCACTGCTATTCTTCAAATGACCTCTTCTAGGGCAGAAGTTGCTCTGAGCTGCCAGCTACCCAGCCCCTCAGGTAGGAAGATAAGTCTGATTCAGAGCCTTTTGTTGAATTTGAAACTGCTCGGGGTCACCAACTCTGTTGTCTTCTCTGCATGTAATTTTTTTAAGATTACCTTGAGGTTTAGTTCAGCAATAGGGCAAGCCTGACTTAGCAGACTTTTAATGAAATCATTGTTTAAAAAAAATTGATGTGACTGGTCTTCTGCTCATTTAAAATAACTCTGCCCATTCTAAAGGTGCTAATGCTTTGTGCTCTCTATGCATGTACCCACAAATGATGACTGTTGAGAGGATTGTTAATTCTCTTAAGGCTTGATCCAAAGCTAATTGAGGTCAGTAAAATCTTCTGTTACCTTGATTGAAGCTTGGATCAATTTTTAGTAGTTGTCAAATCTATGCAGCACGACATGAATTTTGAACACTTTTGCAATGCTAAATTAAAGCCAATTAGGTTAGTTAATGTATCTTTTGAAAAACACACTCAAATGTTATATATAGATATGGACTTATTATGAAAATATGAAAGGATGCAGAACTGTAAGTTCTGTTCTTAGCTTTTAATTATTTTTTTTTCTTTTTGGATCTGATTCTGCATATTTTTAGAGGTTTTGTTGGTTTGTGTCTGTATTAGTTCACTCGATTTTCTACTGATCAGCAGATAACTTACCCTGGAATTTTTTTTATGGACTTTTGACAGAATTGTCTGCTCTGCAGAAACTTTGTTACCACTACTAATAAAAACACACAACTCTTCAGCCTTGGACACACAATCCTCTTGGAGTCAATTCCGCTTCATCTTGTACCCTGACAGCTTAGATATTTTCTGAACCTTTGAGACCCTTCTTTGTAGTCCCAGAGGATAACACTGGGGAGTGAAATTATAATTTTCTTATTGTCTTATCCATGGGATATCTCTGCAGACTTTATCCATATTGTGTAACACCTTGATTGAAACGTGGCTTTTGTGCCAGTTATTTGCCCTAATATGTTGGAATCCAGAACTATTTCTTTCTAGATTTGTCAAATTATTTACTGTGTTGAAGAATTATATCCTTGTATCTTATTATTTTGTTACTGTTACATTGATAGTGAAAAGAATGCTATATTTTGGAAGACAATTTAAATGCATTTTCTTTTAATTTCTTGCTATTATTTTATTCTGCCAGTTGAGTGACTCTTGGAATGCTGGGGTGTGTTGGCCTGCAACAACATGGTTTAAAATGTTTGGGGAATGAAATGCATTTCTTCCTTAGAAAACCCACCACTAAACAAACAAATGAATAAACCCCATAAATAAACAAGAACAACAACAAAACCCTGAAAAACAATAAGAAAAAAGATCACTGACCAGCCAACAATAACAATAGAAAACACCTCAAAATGAAAAAACCCACAGTTTTTCAATCAGGCAAAAAACCTCTGCATGTAACTGGCTAACTGATTAATTTTGTGGTGTTTTAATGAGATACTACCCTGGTTCACTGCATGAGAAATAAACAGTGGATGTTTTTATTAGTTTCATATGTGTAACATTTTGGAATATTTCATTATTTTTAGAAGTCCATCCCATTTATAATGGGGAAGTTATTTTCCACCTTGCAATTGTAAACATGTCCTCCAAAGATTTGTTAGTATTTCTTCTTTACAAACAAACAAAAGCATAATAGAATCATTCTGCAAATTTATCAGGCTGATGTTTTTCACCCTGAGGTGGGCTGCCTTTCATTAACCATCCCTTTTCCCATGAAATGGGGCATATAAATGTTCTTGTATATCTAGGTAAATGCCACACTTACAGAACCTCATTATTTCTAAAAAGAACTAATAGGTGCAGACAGTATGTGCCCTCACTGCCAAAAAAGTCCTGGATTCCTCTGGAACACCTCCACACGATAACAGAAGATGCTTATGTACCTGCCTATAGAGGAGCAAAAATGTGTGGGATTTTTGTTTGCTTCCTTTCTCTTTTGAATCTCTCATACCTTACAAGAAAAGTCAAGTTGACATTAAAAGACTACAGGGTTTTATTTCTGCACAGTACCAAACATATCTTAGGTCCTCACAGTGCAGTTTCCTTTAAGACATCTCATTTTCCAAAGAGATTGTCAGTTGATTTGTAATGATTTTTGTAATCCCACATTTGCTTTCTGGACATTTGTAGATATGCTTTTTTCTTATTTCCCAAAAAGACACATGAGCAACAAGTTACCATCTGTAAAGGAATTTTCTATACTGACACTGTAAAATATTTTGTTATATTATGCTTAGTTGGAGCCCCTCTCTGTTATCTGTCCTTTCTTTGTGCTCTTCCATGGGTACTTGTGACACCGTGCATTACCCCATTCTTCACCACGCTCTCTTCCTTAGTTTCAGTGAATATTAAAGCTGTTTGTTGTGGGTGGGTGAGTCTGGTTTGCCTCTATCCTCTCCAAGAACTGAGAATTTTACCTTCTAGGCCACGGTTTCCAGCTTTGCATTAGTGTCTTACTGCTCTCATCTTGCAGCATCCCACATCCCATTGTTTGTTTACTGCAAAATGTGCTTGGAGCTGATTTGGCACATCTTTAATTTACAACAGGGATGTGCTTAAGGATAAGCTATAATGCAAACTTTCTGTATGTTTACAAAATTAAAGGAAAATAATCGTTTTGAACATATTGCATCTGCTGCTGTTTTATGGGTATGTTATAACAATTTTATGCAGCTCCATTTAACATGAACTAAAATTGAGAACACACTTTATTAATTTAGCAGGTTGAACTTTAAAGGGATTTTTGTCCTGCTGCAGAAAAGGCATTGTAAACAAGAACTTAAGGTAACAAAACAATAGAATTAAACCAAGCAACCATAAATTATCCCTATTGAGGAGGAGTAAGCTCAGTGTTGCCTCTTACATGAAAAAAAATTCGTACAAGAAAAGGCAAACTTAAACATGTTTTGAAAACTAACAGGAACACATTCATATTTGCAATTCTTTTCCAAAAGGGGTTGGGTTTTTTTCTTGGTCTCATTTTCATGTTTGAGTACAACTGTCAGACTTGTAGCATGAGGCAGTTTAATATGCTCAAGATGGTTCAGTGCACTATTAAAAATGAAGCTGTTTTAACAGAATTGATGGTCTGCACTGGAGGAAAACCCCTTTGTATCTCACCAGCGTCTCTAAACAGGCTTTTATGACCCGTCAGCTGCTTTTTGTTATTGGACCCAGAAACAGGTCAGGAGGTTTCAGGAAGCTGCAGCTCCCACTGAATTTATTCCAGTGCCCCTGTGACCATATGCACAATAGGCAGGATGTTTGCACTGCCAGTCAAGCGTGGTCTCTAAACTTTCTGAGTCCAACTTGTCTTCTATTAAGAGACTTTGAAATGTAATTATTTTTGTTATGGAAGTACTTAAAACTTTGCCACATGCAAAATACTTGTTTACTTCAGAAAGGTTTTGTAGTGATAAATACTTTTTTGAGTGAGTACCCCAAATGACGCTAATTGAAACTACCTTTGTGTCTGAGCAGAAGCATACACCCAGGTCAGATCAGCTCCCCCAAGCACTTTGCACTTCTGTGGAGTTCAAGATAGAATATTAAACCAAGATGTATGTGGTAGTGAAGAGCCAGTCGCAGGTGCCCTCTGTACCTGAGCACACCATTCCTTCCATGAGGTGTAAAGACTGGAAGAGAGGAAATGTAACCCATGGGTTACACTGAAGAAGAGAGGTGGAAAAATATTCACTGGCCTCATCGTGCCTGGAAATGATAGGAAGAGAATGAGTGAAAGTCTTGCTGGAAAGAGAGCCTAATACTGATATGCATGTGTATACAAGAATGGATTTTGTGATTGGCAATGGACTGAAAAGATGACATACGTAAAGTTTAGAAGTCAGATTTAGATGAAGGAAGGATATAAAAGTGTCATTTGTACTAATGCATGGGGCCAAAGTCATGGGTTAAATTGTACATAGTCCTGTGTTGTAGCAGAAATAACTGAACCATTTGTAAAGTAATGGATACAATTTGTGACTCTGACCCATGTCAGGGGAGGGTGTCAGGAGACAAAAGGCTTCCATATTCCATGGAATATAAAAGTATTCCAGGGTTTGTGATTGTATTCCATTTTGAACTGCCATCCATTTTGCAAAATCATTTCTAAAGTTAACTTGCATTCCTAATTCTTCATTGAAGCATAATTAGCCATCTTGGAGCATAAGTTGTTCTGTAGGTTTCTCCATGCATAGTTCATCCAAAATATTTTACTATGAAAAAGAATAATCTCTCCAACAGAGCTTACAAAATGAGGCAGAATCTATAAAAAGCCAACACTGCCTTCTGAAATAGAGCAGCATCTCATCTGTTTTTCATCTGTGAAGTTGGAGGCTTATTTTTTGCCTTTGTCCTTCACTCCACATCTCTATTTGAAAGATCCAACAAAAATACTAATACTCCCTGGCAGCATAAGCAGGTCACAACTCAAATGAGCTCTGAATATTGTTCCCAAGGGAACCAAGAACTATGTCACACTTGCTTAATTTCAACATACATATATTCAGAAATTTTGGAAGCAAGGATATACATTGAAAGTTATATTCTTATTGTAGTCAAATATGATGAAATATTTTATTATGTGACAGCTTAGCTTGAAAGGGAAAATAATTTTTTTTTTCTTTCCATCACTTATTTACAGATGGGGGCAGAACTAAAAAAGTTATAAAAATGTAATGCTATTAACATCTAAATATTCAATACTGTATAAAAATAGGAATGGACTATAACTTTCATTTTGATTCCAGATTGGACAGTTTCTGAAATACGGTTTTAGGTTCTAAAGAAAAGCATCTGTAGAAATGAATTTTCACGTCTGTAACCATATCAGGGCCTTGTGCATGGTTGTGTTCTTTATGTTAAGTGGATGCTAATGAGAAATGCTGTTTAAAAGTGGGAGATCAAGGATGGGCACTTTGCAATATGCCCAGCCCGAAAGAAGCATTACAGAAAGTTTTGTGTTTACAAAAAGAGTCATGCACGCAGTTGCCCAGGGCAACAGAATGGTTTTTCTGACTAATTTGGTTGCATTAGAGCTCTGGAGAGCTGAGCTGCTGCTGCTGTAGCAGGAAGGTCAATGTACAGGAGAGCAGCCTTTTTCCAGTGCTGGGATGGCTGTTCCTCTGAGGAGCAGTAGCTGCACCTGAACCCTCTGCGTGCCTCGGTGATGGTGAGAGCCAGGTGGACCCTGCAGGTCTTGCCCAGTCTAACCCCTTCTTGCACAGTTTTCCTGTGCATTGAAAAGATTTTAACTAGTAGCAGGAACTGCCTATTTGAGTGGATATTTGTTATAAAATTAATTTAACTTTATGTACTCAAGATTCAATTTAGTGCCAGTGAAAGTGTTCATTAGTAGAGAATACCTGTAAAACTGCATTGACTACCTTAAGCAGTATCTTCACTAGATTGGTGTGTTAGATTTGTGCTTTATTCATAAATCTGTGGGGTTTTCTTCTGCTCCCTACCTGCCTGCAAAAGCCTCTAGGGGGTGGACAGGGAAGAAATAAATATATGATTCTGGCAGCTGAATAACTGCTACTGAGATATGTGAAAAATAATTGAAGGAAACCATTTCCCAATACTCACAATCCCTTGCATAAGAAGAAAGGAGGGAGGGGAAAAAAGTATATAATAGCAAACCAGTCTGAATGACAAAAGAAATTAGTGGCTTTTACAGCTCTTCATGTTACACCAGTGATGTGACTCGATACTGTACATGCCCATTCCCATTTCAGTAGTAGAGCAGACAGTGGTATGAACTGCTGCTCTGCATTGTCCCTCTAATTCTCAGTGATTAGTAACATCTGTGCTGACTTTTGTATTTTATTTTCTTCAAGGTAAAAGTCTTCCAGTCTCAAAATGCTTTCTGAATTAGATCATAGTATCAAAGGAATAAAAAGTTATCCATTAAAAAACAGCATGATCATCACGTGCCCAGGTACATGTGGTTTCTTAGGTAACAGTGAAAAAGGAAATGTTTCCCACTGGTTTTGATAAAAATTCTTGAAGTATATTTACACAGTTTGAAACAGAGTATAAGTAAGTGCTTATCTTGCTAAAATTGGGGACGTCGAACGATTTGTGATGTGCTATTTACTACACGTAAAAATTATTTCAGGGAAAATCTACTGAGGGACAGCATGTGCCCTCAGAAAGGTAGACTTTGAAAGGAAGAATCCAGTAATTACTACTTGCCCAAAACGAAGATATAAATAGGAAGACCTGAATCTAGTTTATCCCTACTGTCTTACCACTTTTTTGATTGTCTGCCACATTTCTATTCTATTTACAGTGTTTGAAGAAGTTTAGTGTTTTGCCTGCCAAAGTTGTACCCTAGAGTAGCGAATATGTAAAAGGTATTTCAATTTCCCATTACATCAAATTTATTCTACTCTGGTTTTGAGCCCCTTGTTTTTAAACTAGATAATTTCTAAACGGTTTTTTTGTTTGCTTATTTTTGGGTTTTTTGTTGGTTTTGGTCTGTTGGTTTTTTGTTATTGTTGTTTGTGTGTCAGAATATGAGAGCAGCTCTTGAGTTATTATGGAAATATTTGAGGTAATGCTTTGCAGAAGTATTTGATCTTTGAAGATATTCAAAAAGGTCCTGTAGAACATAAGGAAAGGAAAACATGTATTTGCATGTATGGCCTTATCTTGCTCTTATTGAACTCAATATCATCCTTCATGGGAGTAGCCTTTAACCATAAAAGAATGGTGAGAGTATGCTATAAGCAGAACCTTGCAGTTATTGATTTCATGTTATTTCATCCATATTCCAATCTATGCATTCAAACACCTGTCCATTTATGCACACTCAATTGAATCTAATTAAGTGTTGCAAAAAATGTTAGCGCTTTTTGTCAACTGGTCCTAAAAATCACGTTTGCAACCCCTGCTCTGATTTTCAGCTCTGAATAAAAAAAAAATCAATATTTATTTGATTGTGCCCACAAAACAGGTTTTGAAAGCAACATAGCTAACTTAAAGAGCGGATCCACACTGTTCCAGTTGAGATTCTGTGCCCATGCTGTTACCTTCAACCAGTGCTTGATGAATTGTACTAGGGATACTTTCCAAGTGGGTCATTATTTTCCTTCCTTTCAGAGCAGTTCTACACTGCAGCTTTAGATGGCTTTTTAGACCCTTTTTGGGAGCTCTTAGGATGAATTTTCCACTGCCAGCTGGGAAGATTTGTACAATTGCCCAGAATTATGAAAAGTTGAATAAATAAAATATACTGTAAGTTTAATTTTCATCTAGAGAGAATGAAGTCATTAAATAAAACTGCTTCCAGTTACATGCCTGTGAACTTCTAGCTTCCATCTTTAGGCCAAGATGTAGAAATATTTTTATGAAACAGAAACAATTATAAATATACACAATGTTTTGCGTTATGCAGAAAAGGGGAGTTGGAATGGAAGGGAAGAAATTCCTCTTGCTCTTTAACTCAAGTAACTCATGCCAATATAAAGGAAAGAAGGTCTTTCATGAAGCACAATCAAATTAATACTGCTGGCAATCAAAAGTGAAGTGATAAGATACAGGAAAGCACAGAGATGTGAGAATTGAATTTTCTTGCTCTCACCTCTGCATCTCAAAAAATAGTTTATAAGTAATGGATTGTGTTAGTGGGAGAAAAGAATTTGCCTGACTTGTGCTGTAAAGATTAGGGTAGAGATTTTACAGCTGAAATGGGATTCTTTGAATTTAAAGTGGAGAGGGGACAGTGACTAATAGGATGTGGAGTCTACCTTTAAGAGTAGAACAACAGAAACAAATACAGAAGTCAAAAATGTTGGATGTAAAGAACCAGGTAAGAGAGTGAAAAATGAATGGAAGCAAAAATGAAAATGGAGACAACAGCCATGGTTAAATTGTGTGAAAATGTTGTATGGAGTGTTTAGTTTGCAGCAGATAAGAGTAAAGTGGCTGAGGCTGTCTGAAACATGGCACTGTTGGGATGAGGGAGGGCTGGTCACTTGGATGCTGTATTACACTTCTAGTGGGTTTTTTCTAGCTTTTTAGAAGAACAGAGTATGGAGGTTATTAAAGTATTTCAGCCTACATGTATTGTGGATATGGTATTTCCAAAGAAAGCTCGAGAATGTGATCCAACTGTAATCTTCAGGCTCAAAAAAATAGAGGGCAAAGAATCCTTTCAAACTTTATTCACTGAAGCTGAGAAAGTGAACTTGGGTTTTTTTGGGTGTAATATTGCAAAGGACAATTATGCAGGAGGAGGGGAATATCTGAGAGGCTTAAGGTACAAAGTGCCCTTCCATATGTTCAATTAAGGAAACGCTAGAGATAAGTGTGATTATTTGACTACAGATGGGGAAAAGAAAAGGAAAGCTTATTTTCTTCTCTTCAGTCTCCAAGTGCTTTTTCATTGTGAACACTCCTTGATGAGCAAGGAAGTATTTTTTCTTGTGCATGTGCCTGTTAGGGGTATTAGTTGCTTTACTTTCCATACCTCCTGTTCTGCTTTATCTTGCTCTGGCTGTGTGAGGTGGGAGAAGCTGTTGTTGCCAAGGAACACTGACTTCTATGGAACCTCAGAGAAGGTTGTCTGTCTGCTTAGGTGCTCTCAGATGTACCAAACAGTGGTGCTCAACTGGGAAGAGCATAAGAGCAAATAAAGAAGAGATTATCTAGGGGCAAAAACCCCAACTCTCCCATGTTTGCAGAAGAAGGTGCAGTGGCAGGACCCAGTGGCCCCAGTGTCCACATCACTCTGAACTAAGGTCACCTCACAGCACATTGTGAATCCCAGCACTTGCTCAGGTTTCAATTGTCCATGTCAGGAGGACAGAACAAGCTTGTAAACAGAGCAGCTTGTTGTCTACAGTGGGAAGATAAATCAGTAGTGTTGCACTACAAGCAGCTTCAGCCTGCTTAACATCAACAGCCACAAACGGTACCTGTCAGACAGGAGTCATATGCATAAGAAATGTGCTACTGGCTGTAAGAAAACACAGCCAGTGATGCCCCAGATGTAAATGGACTACTGGGGGCAGAATGGCTCAGGCTGAGGGAAATGAGAGGTGGTGTTGCAGGACAAACATCCGTGCATGGGATTGCTGTCATGCTTAGGTTTTTAAAGGACTGATTCAGCTCCTGCCACTCGTGAGAACAGCACCAAAGGCTACCCAGAGCTTTTTTTGTAGCTCTTTGGTAACCCTGTGCACTGAGGCAGAGGTTTGGATTGCAATTTACATTTGTAGTAATGTTCTCATTCCCTCCTTTTCGTCCTTCTCTGATGTGCATATCTGTTGCTTTAGTGCTGTTACATCCACACACAGAACCAGAAACTGTGACTACAAAGGCATACACAGGGAAAATGTTCATTTAAATAATATCAAAAAGTGCTAAATAGCTACAATTGCTATTTTATCAATACAGAAATGAACACTAGAAATATTTTGCTGAGTACTGAGAGCAGGTATTATATGAGTGTTTTTATTGGCTCAAACTGTACACATGAAAAATGTTTTCTACTCATACCTTTCATTAATCTGGCTCTACATTTTTGCAGACAGCACTGAACATCAGAGAAGCAAGATGCCTACTAAGATCATATTATAAATTCTCATCATATTTCTTCTTTGTTTTTTATTGCTTCCTTACTTGGCTTGACATTTTCATATGAATAAAGTACAGTGCCAGCATCAAGTTGTTCTCACACAGGTTTACAAAGCAAAAAACCAGTCATTTGATAAACATGCTGAAAAGGTGAAAGAAAATATTGGAAGCCAAGCTACAACTGCAATGAATTTTGCATTTCTCCCCCCTCCCTCTTATTCTTACTCAGGAACAGGTAGATTGGTCACCTCAAAGAAAACCAAGCTGCAGTTTTGCTAATAACGCCAATAGCTGCTAATGCAATGCAGTATTTCCTGATATATGAGATTATTTTTATGCCTGTGCTAAGGTAAAAGGATGAAAATATGAGTGTACATACTAATTTTCTTTAAAAGGTGGTGTGGTGTTTTTTTTTTGTTCTTTCCAGTCCCGATTTTGACTCAGATCACAAGACCAAGTCATTAACTGTTCTGCCCTTGAAAGCAAATCATACACAGTGAATAAATATTGGAGTACATAGTTATTCCCATGTAAGTATAGTTAGACTGCATTAGCTTAATTTGAAAAGGCTATGTCAGAGTCATCTGCTATGAATTTGTGCATTTTCCCCATCTCTGTGGTGTTTCATTCTTGTCTTGTTTTTAATTCCCTCAGCCAATTCTGTTACAAATGTCCATGTGTGATAGAGAGACTAAGGTTACATTATGGACCAATCTAACACTCATCTGGATCCTGTGGGTCTTCACAACAGAATTACAAACATTTTCATACAGTTAATTTGCATACATAATAAGATTTTGTTGCAACTCTGATGAGGACTTGTATAAGAACCTAGGATATAAAAATGAGTATAATCCAAAGTATTAATTGAAATGTCATTTGTTCTAGAATATATGGTTCAGGTTCTTCTCACACTTCAGATTAGAAATATTTTGGTTTTACTTAGGTTATTCTGATTGTGTGGGGTTTTCTGTTTGGTTTTGTGTGTGTGTGAGAGAGCCATGAATAAGTTTTTCCAGAACATAAAACAGGTTCACCAGTACTTGTCAGTTTGTTCTTGAAATGAATGGAGGCTACAAGGCTTATATTGTTCTTGAAGCTTTCAAGAGTTCAGAGTTTGAAACTGGTTCAATTGCTAATTGATGATGCATAAAATTGTACTATAAAACACAATATGAATTTCCTTGCAAACATTCAATTAGGACCAAGTGTAATTCAGGGCTTTGCTGCATAATGAATCTTGTGCTGGATATCTTTTTTAATCTTCTTAGCAGATCTGAATACATGTTTTCTCAGCTGGGTAATATTGTCTAGAAAGTCACAGTTTACTTTGATGTTGGGGAACCTCCAGGCTTGCCGATTTAAAGGTGTTTGGGGAATGTCCACACCTGTCTAAGCCCTCCGTGAGGATGGTTTTTATTGCAATAACCTCCTCTGGTCCAGGTGAAAGTACAGTATATGCTCCATATGACCCTGAGGGTCCCCCCAACTACAAGAGTTCTTAGCCAGGGTAGAGTCTAATAAATATATTGTTGACTTGTTACAGAGCGAGGTGGACCAAACATCAGAGCTACTCTCAGACTTCCCTGAAGCTCAAAAAGGCTGAGTTATGAGTGGTTGTGTTCATCTCTAAACTCTACACGCTCCATAACATGTCAGTACTTTTTGTTAGCACTGACAAGGAACAAACCTGGGAGGAACTTATTCCATTTTAATGCATCAAAAGACAATAAACAAACCTCAAAGGAAGTGGTTTCACTATAAAGTATAAAAAGAGAACTCTCTAATTGAGTTTTATTTGTTTTGGAAGCTCTGCATTTGATTTTTACTCTTAATTTAGTGTTGCAGGATGCTAACTGAAAGACTTTTAAAGAGTTTCAGTTTAAATTTACCAATTTCTGTTGTGCTTAGTAGGTAATGATTTAACCAAAGGGGAAAGTTTGCCAAAAATAGGAACGTAGAGGGGCTGACTTAACTGAATTGAGAACAACATTTTTTTGCAGAAAAATACTAAAAATTTTCAACAGACTTGCACAATCGTGGACAAGAAAAAAAAATTAAGACCCCTGTTTGAAATGTTCTTAGTCATAGAACTTTATTTCTTTTCTTACTACCACCAGGAGTATCTCTGAAATGAAATCCATTCACAAAGATATCTCATGGAAGGCCATGGAGGTTGTGACCCCATTCAGGTTTTATGGATAAATTACTATTTCTAAAACCCTCGAATGGCTTCTGCAATGAAGTTCAATATACATAGTTTAAAAAAAGAAGAAAAGAGCCTGCTGCGAAGCCGTGCAGAGCTGTGTGAATGGGGAGCACAAGATGAGTTATCTTTTTGGGCAGAGGGTTTTATTGACTTTTCAAGATCATAGAAGTAGAAAATGAAAATAATATTTGAGAGCTCCTGAATATCTTTGTGCAAAAAAATTGGAAGGTTCTCTAATAAAAGGCAACTTCAGCCTGTCCTCAGACTTGGTCATTTCAGTGTTGTTCTGACATTAAATGTCCACAAATTGTGCCAAATGACAAGGACAGTTAACAACAAAATATCTAATCAAAACCCAACATTCTCCTGGTACATTTGGAATATAAATGTCTATATAAAAAAAAGTTATTCAATTTTCTCTTATTTCAATATGTATCTTAAAAATCACTATAGAAAGACAAGTGGAATATTAATTTTCCTCGATGATCTTTTCTACTTTATTGGAATATCTTGTTTAACTTCCAGAAATAGCAAGTGTCTTCAAGAATAAAATTCTCCTTCTGTTAACATAGGGCTCATGACAACCTGCTAACCCTGGAAATTCAAGATATGTTATCTAACAGTTTTAAGTGGTGACAGAAGAATATTTCTATTCTGTTTTTTTGTCATATGCCAAACACCTCAGAAAGAACCTCTCATTGAAATTTCTGCTGGAACTTCTATCAAAGATTTAGATTTGGTTTTTTCCATGTGTAGGGGCTTTTTGAGTGTGGTTTTTTGTTCATTTGTTTGTGGTTTTTTAAAAATTTATTTATTTGGGGGTGTGCATGGGATTTGCTTGTTTTCCCCCACAGTGAAATAATTTTAGAGTTACTACCTAAATGCCTGCTCTGGCATGATTAATCACTGGTTTGTTTACTATTTCAGAAAACTATTGCAGAAATATCTAGATCTTCCATTTGTGATCTTCCATTTGTGATCTTCCGTTTGTGATCTTCCATTTGTGAATCTACTTTGTGTCTTCTTCCTGACCCTTTCTCCTCCCCATCTTCCTCAAAGTATTCTTGTGTTTTCAACAGGATCCTATTGGTTATTGATCATATATTTCTGCTTTAGTCCTAATTTTTTAATGTTTGCTGTCATTCTAGTCCTTCTACTGACTTTGTTGCCTTAGTAAATCTATTGGATGGACTATTTTTCTGTGTATTTGTTTAATAATCTTAAAGTTTTATGGTCTAATAGCTTTGAAACTCCTCATCAGTCTCTATAATTGTGTTAAACTTCATGTTTGGTTTTTTTCTTCCCTGACTTTTATTTTTCTATCTTTTTCCCCCAGCCTTCATCACTGCATATGATCATTTTCAAAATTTTTCATTTCAGAGGTGAATGTTCTTGTCCTGAATACTTTTGCCTCTTTTTAGTGTCATAGCATTGTCAAGCTATTGTCACTGATGCATCATAATTTACATTTTAACAGTTTTTTCAATCCTCTGCATGTGGATCAGTTCATAAGTATTCACAAATCATCACCACTGAGACACAGGCATACACACCTCCGTAGCCCAGGAAAATATGCCAGCTGAAACATTAGCAATATGTTTAATCAGCAGTACAGCCAGAGCTCATCTGAGTAGCAGAAATTGAAGGTCTTCAAGTGAGCAGTAAATTCTGCAATGCAGAACACTTCTAAAGAATACAAAATGGAGCAAATTAGGGACACCAACATAAGTTTATGGTCAGTATTAACAAATGGACTGAGCGAAAACTGCTTGGAGATTCCTACCTGTAAAAACAGGACTCTCAAAATGTTCAGTCTGAACACGAAGCAAGACATGAGCCCTGGCTGGTTGATGGGCTGACTGCAGTACTTAGCTGGTTTTCATATGTTCCCTGTCCATTTTATGTGGTGAGTTGGCTACTCCTTATTAAAGTGGCCATGGTAAGAGAGGGGGAATAGTCCTGAATGTTAAACTTCCTTGCTTTTGCTACCGATGCTCACTAAACTGGAAGTAGTTGTGGTGCATTCAGACTCTCCCAAGACTGGTGCCATTACCATCCTATGGATGTCATAGGCAATCAGTGTGAGTGCTGGTGCACAAATGGTTCCCTGGTAATCTAATTCTCATGTGAACACAGATTTCCATAAACCAAAGAACTGGGAAAAAGGAAAAACAAAAACCAGAGCTAATTCTATACACTATCTGCTAATTAAAGATCCAACTCAGGCTGCTTCACTGTCTACTTCATTGGTTTGACCTAATTTGTTCCTGAAAGAAAGACAAACAACTTCTTTCAGGGTGTTGTTTCTTTGGCGAAAAGAGGTCTTGAATTATATGTGTTCTTCAAAAAATTAAGACACCCAACAGCTTTAAAATAACAGCATCTTTTTTTTGTGTGTAATCATATATTTTTCTCCAGGACTTCTGTTGGCACAGACATAGACACAAATTCCTAAATAGATTGATAAAATAAAACATTGCTTACCATGATTTGCAATTTTGGGGGGAAGAGTTTAGCAAGTGGGTCTTGGAAGTTTAAGTGTCATAACGTGGCTTGTTTCTAGTGCCAGGAGCACTTTCATTACAGGTCAATTCAGAGGCTTAGCTATTGAAAAACATCATCACGTTGGGCTTGGGAATTTTCTTCTGTTCCTCATTTTTCAAAATGCAAACAAACACACAAAATAACTTGTCCTATGGATTTATTGTACTTTGTCACATGTAGTGTCTAAAAAAGTGCTTTCTGGAGCTTTGTTGGAAGAACACTCTCATTTTGGCCCATGCTGAGTCAGCAGCTCTACTTCTCCGGTGTGAGAGAGTGACAACAATTTATTGGCTACAGGTGTTGATACGTATCTTACCCTAAAGCATAGAAATTCCTGTTAGCAATTACAGGTAGTTAACAGTTTTCACACTAATACAAACATTTATATGCAGTAATTAGAGCTTCTTCCCACTCTCCCATAATAAACTAAAATGTTTCTGATAGCTGCTATCTAGTACTTCCTAACTTTAAACCTGAATGGTGTCACTGTTAATTGCCTAAGAAATGTTACTCTGATTTACTTCTTTGATTTCATAGCAAGAATTCTGTTTTATTCCTGTAGACTAGTGTTGTTTTGACTGTAAATGCATGCTAGTGTGGTATAAAAGTTTCTTCCATTGCTCCTCTTGATTGAATTTTGTTGAACAATAGGGTCATCTCTGCATTTTGCCTGGAATTATTTATTATTTTTTTAATTAAAACAGATTGAAAAGAATCTCATAATTATCTGTATCTACAAAAATCTTTTTGTGGATTTTTTTACTGTATTCAAGTAATATGAAAGAGTCAAAGTAAAAGGAAATATGACCCACACAAAGCAATTCTTTTATAGCAAAAATAGACATGAGTTACTATGGAAAATTATTTCAAGGACCTTTTCTTAACACTAAACTTGTATGGTTCTTTATCTTAAATATCTGAGGTAGAATATCTTTGGTTTGATTTAATGTAGCTTATTCCTGAATGATAGAAAGGGCAGTGCATTCAACTTTTCTGTTCTTTCCAATTAAATCTTTGGTGTAGCTTTAATAATCATTTACTGTAAAAGATTAGACTATCTGTCCATGCTAAGTGTAAGCCTGCATGGAAAGCTGCCTTGTACCCTAATGATACATCCTCTCCTTCATGTCGTACTCTGTGGTTTAAAACGTTACTTAATTTGAATTTTTCCTTGAGACACTCAGCACTGCCTTGAAGTGGGTACAGCCCTCTGCTCGCTGAGAGGATTTTGATCATTTAGCTGTAATGGGTTCCAGGTTACCAAAACAGTATTTCTTGGATCCTAGTCATTAATAATACCTTGGACGGTGATTCAGGAAGATTGTTAGCTGTAAAACATAAGGTGCAAAATGTAGGGTGTGCTCAGTGTAAACTGGTGTAATGGCAGTGAGTGAAATAGTAATTTGGATGGTGTGGAACTACTGTAGGTTTAAAACACTGAGAAGCTGTGGTAGACTACTCATCTGAATCTAGTAACTTCCTTCACAGAAGTTTGGTTTTGTTAGTAAAACAATAATTTCATTTATATTTTTTAATATTATCTCTTAATAACCCTAAGAGAACAGAGGATTTTATGAATAATCGAGTTAGTTGGTTTATTCCCATTTCTTTGTGATGGGTCCATTAGCTAGATCTTGATATTCCTGCTTACATTTTCTAATATTCATTTCAATTGGTGACCCAGACTGTTAAGATATGAAAATACAGTTTCATTAAACTGAAATATGCATAACTTAGAGGAAAGTTACATTGATGATTAAGTCAATTTGCAAATAGAAAATGTTATAAGCTTAATGCAGACAGATAATATAACATGAAGGTAGGGTGAAAGGGTAAGAGAAGGAAAGACAGAGGTCAGCTTGATCAAAAAAACCCACAAATGAACGTTTCCCAAGTTCACTGGTTCAGAAGGAAAAAATAGATATTTCAATTTCAAGTGGAAGATGTTCTTCAGTGAGTATAAAATATTTCATAATCTGTTGTTTAACTGCTCTGAGATAGACATTGCTTTGGCTTGGATATTTTAGTTTCAGCTATTGAAATTTACTAATCAAGTCTAGAATGAGAGTGACTTTGAAAGGGTTTGCAGAGAAGTCACGTGTGGCTGAGTGATCTCTGTGTGTAGCCTTGGTGGAAGCTCCACTGATCAGAGCATTGTGGGTGCTCCCAAAACAAATATGAACAAAACCTTCCTGTCCAAACTGGAGAGGAGAAGGCTCTGGGAAGACCTCAGTGCAGCCTTCACTGTGCAAAGGGGACTCAGGAGAGAGATGAGGCAAGACTTCACCAGGGCTGTAGTGAGTGGACAAAGGTGACAGTTGTAGCCTGAAAGAGGGTAGACTTGGATTGGACAGGAGGATGAAATTTTTTAGAATGGGCATAGTGAGACCCTGGCACAGGGTGCCCAGAGAAGCTGTGGCTGCCCCATCCCTGGAAGTGTCCAAGGCCAGGCTGGACAGGGCTTGAAGCAACCTGGGCTAGTGGAAGGTGTCCCTGCCCGTGGCAGGGGGTGGAACAAGGTGATCTTATAGGTCCTTTCTGACCCAAATTGTTATATGATTCTATAAAAAGCACCTCTTCTACTATGGTCAGATGAGGTTGGCATTTGTGAGATTTGCTTGTTTTATTTTGGTATGTTTTTTGTCACGTGTGAAAAGGGCTGTCTCCTAGAACAGTGTTAATGACAAGATTTCCTAAGTGTGCATCTGAGTCAGCTGCTGCTCTGAAAATGACTGGCTAGAATGCTGAAAGTTACCAAGTACTTCATAACTTGCATTGAATCCTAAGAAAATCATGACAATTTAATTTGTTTAGCTTGACATTTGATAAGAAAATGACTAGAAATTGTACAGTGCTCTTCTATTTAAAATATTAACTTAGCAATATATCTAGGTGTAATGCCAAACAAAATTTAGTCATTCAAGAAGCGTTTAACGGGTCTAATTGGAAAGCAGTATCAAAATGGATTTTTTTCCAAACTTGTGACAGTGTTTATCACAAAGAGCAGAGGAGACAGTCGGCAGGACATTGATTCTGTCCCACTTTAGCTGTGCTAGGATAATGACTAGTCGATGTTCTAATAAAAAAGTTTGAAAATAAAATGCAAGTGATTGCGAAAGCTGTAAGCATTTAAAATTGTTCTTAATGATGTCGCTACAGATTCTGTTACTGGAATAGCTCTGGCTGATTTATATTGGTTTCTACTCAGATGGTTGTCTGGTTACAAATGATGTTTTCATCTACACAGAATTAAGGATTTAGAAATAACTTTACGAATTAGCCTAATTAAATGCCTATTAATTTTTTAATAACTATCAGAACAGCTTGGTTTTTGCTTGAGGTTTTTGAACAAAAGTGCCTCACCCTTTTAAAAAGGTTAGGAAACCGAGGTAGGAAAAGGTTAAGTAACTTCTTTAAAGTCATTGAGTCCAGACAACAATCACGATCTTTAATTTGCTGACCTGTGTGTTGCTTCATTTTAGCACGCAGTTACAATACTGTGATGATAATCCTTCCCCTCAGCTGGAGATTGACTACAGTCTCAGAGGAAAAAAGTTCATATTTTATTTTTCTGGGGCAGTTCATATCCATTTAGCAGCTTTTCTTCCCGCAGTCACTTTCAAGCGGGAGGAAAAGAACATGGATTATTACAGAGAAGACTGTGCTTTTCCCTTTATATCATGGTTAGATTTTCTCCAGAAATTTTGAATCTCATTTAATTCTTTTTGCTTTTTATCCAGTATTGTAGGAGCAAATGATCTTGCTGACTTTTCACACCAATGTCCAGGTCTTCTGAGATATAGTTTGTTGAGCATTTGGCACTATATGGAAGTAGGTAAATTTGTGCATTACGTTGTGATTGCAAATATTGCATATTCATGTGTGTCATGACACATGGTCTTCCATAGGTCCCTTCAAATTTCTTCAACTGTATTTTATTCTGGTGAGATCTTATACTTCTTAAACCTTTAGTCACTTCTTTTACTCCTTCCTAAAAAGCCCTTTTTCTGCTCTGTTCTCTGCACTCTGGGTGAGCAGAGATGTCTCACCACTCATCCGTAAGTATTTTTCTTAGCAAACTTTTGTGCTGAACTTTGTTACAAGCATTTTGGAAGAAGCCAGATATTAACGTTGTGCTGTTTCAGAGGAAGAGACCTGTGTGAGGAGAGGAGCAAAAGTCTCAGAATCTAGACAAAAACTGCTAATTCCTTCCTCAATGTGAAAGATGTAGAACGACTCAAGACTAAATAAAGGTTGAGATCAATCTATTGATCTGTTTTCCATTTCAGACCAGGAAGCTACTCAATTTGGTTCTCAGAGTTCATTTGAATATTTTATTAGTATCTTGACAATTTATTTGTATCCTGGATGAAACAGGCAAACCACTGTTAATGGAGTCGAGACTGGCTCTGGAGCCTTGCTGATGGTTCTTACAAGATTCTAACATTGCTTGGTTTAGTATTTCTATCTTTGTCCTTGTACTGTGGATTAGGAGCTGAAATAGCACTTATCTTACATTCTTCACAGAAAAGATAAAAACTTTAAATTTTTGGTAGTTTTCCTAGCTGCCTTTCTATTTTCTTTTTTTTTTTTCTTTTTCCAGGAGACTTTGATTCTGTCGCAGACTCTGAGCTTCTATATGCTTAGAAACATCATTTTGTTCCTTGGTTAATTGCTTTCTCATGCTTTTTAAACTTTTAATTTCCATCATTCTTTAATCTGCTGTCACTTTGCATATTGTCCCTTCTCCAAGTTATTTTGCCTTAAAAGACGTGTCCTTTGGGACTACTGGGCCTACTAGGACATGCAATTACTGCTTGGATATGGTGCTAGTTGCAGACAGATTAGTTCAGGGATGGGTTCAGAAGCTGTGAAAACTATGCCTTAGAAAAAAAATGGCCTCAGAAATCAGCAGCTCAGGATTTATGGAACCTCAGAACATTTACCTTTCCAGAAAAAAGGGCTTTTGGATTTAAACAAACAAACAGAAAACCACATGCCCCCGAAAAACCCCAAGCAGCCGATAAAAGCCAAGAAATCCTGCTTTGGTTTAGTTGAAAACCTGTAGAAAAGCAATGTGTGGAGCAGAACTGGTATGCAGAGAGGTTACTGCATTCAGGGAGAGAAGGGCACAGGGGGCTGGCAACAGGGGATGGCAGAACTCTGCTGCTTATTTCCTTCCAAGGCTGCCACCCTGCTGCTTCATCACTCAGCTCAGCTCCAGCCAGTGCTTAGCAGGAATTGCATTCCATGTCAAAAGGATTTTAAATAGTTTTGTTAGAAATATCATAGCAAAAATACTCTTTAGAGTAACTAAAATACGTTGATAAAGATTTAAAAATGGGGTGGAGGGAAATCCAGTGAGGTTAATGTTTCTGGCTGGGGTTTCACACAGCAGAAAACTCATTATATAAAGACTTTTCATACATGAATGAAATGAAATTCTCTAATATGTAGTCTGTCTTTACTAGTAGAAGTTCTTTACCTGCTGCAGCAACATCTGCTTGCATTTATTCCATTAAACAGCTACAAAATGTTGGAGGAGTTTGCAATGTCTTTCCTCTTCGCTGTGATTTATCCAAACTTCATCTACAACAGAATTCTTCACACTGCTGCTAGGCACTTAGCCATCAGAAGATAGGTAATTAGCAAGTGTCCTTGCTTTGTGTATAAAACCTTATTCTGCAATTATTCTTTTCAATCAGAACAGAATGTAGTCTGTGAATGTTTCTCTCTTGTATTAGCTTTTGTTACGATTAAAAGGAATGCTAATTATTTCCTCCTGATTTCCCTGGCTTCAAACTGCCACAAGGATCTGGCTTCCTACTAATCCAGCCAGAGCTACTGTTGGTGTACTGGTGACTTGAGCCTTCGTGACTAGCATAGTTCTGTTCATTTACATTGTGTTATCTCTTATCTCTTAGGAGTTGATGTTTTTATGTCTTACAACACCAACTCCTGCAATAAACAGAATAAGGGCTGAACATCAAATGATGAATTTGCTCATTGGCTATTAATTATTAATCTCATTTTTTGAATTATTTCTTAATTTTAGATGCATGTCTCATGATTTTTGAAGTTTGGGCAGGGTAATACTTAACCTTACTGATCTGCAATGATAAACACTGACTTGTGTTCTTACTGTGGTAAAACTCACCTCACTCAAGTGGTTGGTGGCAGGCTTAGGGGAAAATACTATTTGTACTTGGTCTATATTTATCTATTTGTTACATTTTTAATACCCTAGTAGTTTGCTTTTTCATTTTACGTGAGCCTTTTGTGTTAAGATTTTTGTCAATGCAAGTGGTATATTTACCAACAGACTTGCCTAGCTGTAGCTTTGGTGATTGATTCTTTAAGTCCACATAAACTGTTTTCTAAAATGAAAAACTATTTTTGACATCTTTTGAATGAGGATGGCCTAGTAGAATAGCTCCAAAGAAAAAGAATCTAGTAATTGAAATCCTAACAGATCCATAATTTTATTCCATTATTATCTAAATAATTTTGTAGATATTCTGTACAGTCTCTTTCCAAATTCCTCTGTGACTTGATTTTCCCAGTGCAGAGTATCTTGATGAAAAGAATCAATTAAGCCTGGAAAGCTCCAATGGTATAAATATCCTCAGTAAATAAATTGCTATTGTATTAGATAAAACATGCTGATTTAAAACAGTTGATAAACCCTATCTCTAGTCTGTGGCATTTTCTCTGGAAAAACTCCCAGGTTTCGTGGAATGAATAATGCATGAGTGTCTCCTAATGTGATTGAGTTGACTGGCTGAGATGTATCTGAATATTCTGTTGTTTGATTCTGATCTGCTCTCTGCTGAGAGCTCCCTAAGCAGGGGCTGCCGAGGCAAGGGAGCTGCTCTGAGTCGCTGGTGGACGGCAGTGCCGAGCATTGGCTTTGCATTAGACAGCAGCAGTGATGAGAGCAATATTTAATTTTGAACGTACAGCCATCGCAAAATCAAAGAGGGGAAGTGATGAGATCAAGGATGTTCTGGGATGTTAGTGTAGTTATTACTGTCAGCTGCCTTGTCAAACAGTGGAGATAATCCACTCTGTTCAGCTTCCAATAGACAGTGCTGGTTTTGCTATCATAATTTTCAGGTGTTTGCTCTGCCGTTCAGTTCTTGCTACATGGAGAGCTTTCTATCTTATTCCTTTCTCTAGAATCAAATTCTAGCATTTAGGTTTTCAGTCTCTCCAGTGTGCACATATAAAACTACGTTATAAAAATGTTGCATGTTGACAATAAATAATAATGCAGAGGAGTGTACTTAGTTGAAGACACTCTTAGGGGATTGCTCTAAACTCTATCTTGTTCACCATATCCATGTAAGAGTTTAACTTCTGGGAGAAACTGCACAAAAGTCAGCCTGGCTATTCCCAGGAGTGAAGTTATTCATGAGCATACAAGTTTACTGGGTCAGGCCCTGAATCAACAAGCCAGTGACTGTGAAAGACAGTCCAGAGCTCAAGAGTGAAAAAGAAGGTTAATGAGAAACACTGGAAAGATATTCATTAAAGCAGAAATTGAAGTCACCTAGGCTGAGAGGACTGAGCTTGAAGGGAAGAAAGTGAACTTCATTCTCAAAGTCAGGAGGAAGGTTAGCTGAGAAGTCCTGGGAAGCAAATCCTGCCTGGGCAGGAGCTGTCAGGTGCTGCTGAGTGGCAGCTGACCAGCACACTCTCTTTCAAACGCTGAATAATGTGTGCTGACTTGAGATTAACGTCTGTCTGAACCGGGAGCTGAAATACAAGCTCTGAAATTGGGTGCTTTGTGCATTGTTAGACTTACATTTGCAGTGAAAGGAAAAATGTTGGAGATACAAGACTATCATAAATAAAATTTTGGTAGGATTTCCCCACTTACACTTGCATTTCAGAATTCTGAAGTTAAAAGTGTATTCTGGCAAATCAATTTTTGCATCCACTGATGCAGAAATTTTGCATATTTAATTGATAGCACTATTTATTTTCAACATTTGTAGTCCCAGAGCCATAAAATACACTGGTAATGTGTTGTTTTGGGGTTTTTTTCACCACTACAGTCTATAGGTTGGGTTTTTGGTTTTCTTCTTTATTCTTCTCCCAAGCCCTTTTTCTGTTAGTTAATTTTTTGTATGTTTCCTTAGTTCTCTATTTCTAGGAAGGCATGGACCAGGCACCAAGCCTGGGTATTCAGCAGCCAGCTTTGCACACCATCCTTGAACTTGAGAGATGCACTAAGGAGTTAAAACTTTTTATCACAGTTTTTGAGTTTCTTGGAATGCATAAGCCTCAGCAGGTCCAGAGGTTGTCTTGAAGACAGTAACATCACCTGTTCCACAGCAGTTCTGTTCTCTGCCTCTCTGTTTGATTTGATAGCAACTCTCAGAAAGTTGTAAGGGTAAGGGGGTTTGCTGGTTATCCCTGAGCTCATGTGCCTGCAAAGAAACTCATTCACTGCCCTTCCTCTTATTATGAAAAGTTGGGATGTCAGAGCTGACAGCCTGGTATGTGCTGGGACAGTGTGTCAAGGAAAGGAAGTGTAGTGGAAGAAACAAGCCACAAATACTGTACGGCAGGTCACTCAGTGAAAACAAATGGCAGAGATGGAGAAACCACTCATAGCTTGGAGCCTGCAGTGCTTTCCTATGTTAGTGCTGCTGGCAATGCTAAATAAAGACAGTTCAAAGCTCCTGTCTTTTGTTCCGGATGTGGTTAGTTACTGCTACAATATTTAACTTGCAGATGAGTTCTGGTGTAAATTTTAACCTCTGAGCTGTGTATTTAGTTTATCTGTATGGAGTGGCCTCCATAAAGCCTGGGGTTGTGTCATTGTCACAGGCTTATGCCTGGGAGTTTTGAATTTTCACACAGCATGACATCCCAGTGGATGCTTCCCAGCAGAGACATAAAGCTGTTCCTTCCTTGGCAGTGGAGGCTGGCAGTTCACTGGGTGAAATAGAGAGAAAACTATTTATATTACTCTGTAGAACTTTATTTCACTCTCTAGAACTTGCATCTTCCTTGCAGCAAATTGTCCAGGTGTTTTAATGGACTGTATTCTGGAAATGAGAAGAGGGGAAGGATTTTAATTGTTGGAAAGAAGTGAGGACAGAAGTTGTCTCTTGGAAGAAAGAAGCGTAGAAGAGAAGTTAAGGTGCTGATTGTAGTCATGAGCCCTGCTTGTGATGAGCTGCACAATGGCTGTGCCCAGATCTATTCATTCCTCAAGACCAATTGTGAATTACTTTGCTGTAAAATATAAATACTTGTCAGCTTGGTCACCTCTTCCAAACTCTGTATTACTTTTATGGGTTATGTTTTAATTTTTATTGCCACACATTCTTCACACTGTCTTGAAATTATCCCCTTTTTGCTCTCTGAGGTCAAGAATTTTGGACACAGGAAAAAAATCTCACATACATCAGGATGTTTCTAGAAAGAATTGCCAAAACTCATCCAAATACTGAAAAGTGCATGTGTTTCTTAGGTGACTGTTCCCACTGCCTGTGGGTGCCTCCTCCCTTGCACAGCCGGTCCACCTGTCCTTTGGTGATACACTTCTAGCAAATAAAAATGTTTACCCACTTGACACTAGTGAAAGTAATAGCGTTTTAAATGATGGTTTTCTCCTTTTTTGGGTCAGTATCTCAGTGTGGCAGCTTTCCCCTGGCCCAGCCAGTCTGGCAAGGAGTTTGGGAGCCCTGGCACAGGGCTCAGAGCCAGCATGTTTTGTATGCGAGTGTTGCAGCGATTTCCAGAATCAGAAGAGAGCTGGCCTTGGTCCTCAACTTCCCTGTGGGGTCAGTCACTGTTTCCATGTTGCATCAAAGCATTTCTAGGATGATTTTTTCCTTCATACTCTGCCTATCCTTCTGTTTTCTCCAGGCTCTGGTTCTCACAGCTGAAGTGAAAGGCAGATTTCAAAGGTGGGACATATAATATTCCAGTTGTACCAGTGCCTTGGGACCAGTTTCTCTGTCTGTAAGAGTGAAGATCTGACATAAAGCTCGTGTTTTGCAGCCCAGGTGCTGCTTCAGCTTGGTTAATCTCATTAGATGAAAATGCTCCTTTAAAGGTAAAAATAAGTAAGCACTTTATAAAAGACTGACTAGTGGAAACAGAGATGTGTTTTTGCATGGCACATACTGAGAATTTTTTAGACTGGAATGCAATGTTTTTGTGTCCTGTTTATATCACTTCATTTACTCAACATCAAAAACAATTACAGCAATTATGAAAGACCTTGACTTTTTCCTTAGGGAAATGCTGTCCAAGAAAAGTCTATTTATGTCTTGGGGTTTTTTCCTGTCTCTGTTAAAGCTAATATTGAACATATATCCTAGAGGAAGAAGCTGACAAAAGTGATGGGTATTTCCCCAAAGCACATATTTACTGTAACAACTGAATTGGAATTTTATGATTACATCTTCCTGAAGTTTTTGTTAGGATCAGTGATTTTTAAAAAAATCCCTGTTCCTAGTTTGTCACATAAGGAGCTATAAGATGAATCATGAAAAGACAGAAAAAGAAGTCTCACAGAAGGGGCCATCCTCCTTTCACTTAAAGAGCCATTCTCTTCTAAGAAAAGCCACTCTCTTCCAGGAATCCCCAAATAGCTTGTTCATTGTTTGGACAAGAACTATAGCTGTCAGTCATCATTTGTCAAAGTTCTTCCCTCCTGTGAAGGGGCCACTGGTTCCTGTTTGCTGCTGCAAAATGGAACCTCGTCTGTAGCCTGCAAAAGATGAGATAATGAGATTCACTTGACTTACCATGAATTGGGGTTGCTGTGCATGATTAGAGGGGAGTTTTCATTACTTTCCTGGGAATTCTGTAGCTGCAGATTTGAATGTTAATAGTAACATTTTACTTTTAAAATATGCTTTTTTAAGTGAGTTCTGTGTTTAAAATTGGGGGAAAAAAGTTACCATCTTTCAAGATTTGTCAGAGAAAATTCAGATTACTTCACAGTTATAAAGATGACTTTTTTCTTTTAAGCTAACATCTCTAAAAAATCTTGTGTTATGATCAGGAATTTGAGCCAGACAGACCCTGCCAGTCAAATCTATCCTTGGTTACACTTCTGAATTTGCCCCAAGAACTAAAAGTTGCATTGATTTTGCTTTACAATTTGATTTTTGCATAACAACTCTGTTACTGTGCTATTCAGGCCAGAGCCTTTCTTCAGCTCATAGACCTTTATTAGATCTATGCAACCAGTAGTCAAGAAGGGGCAGGGAACAGGTTAGGTGAATCTCTAGAAAAGCATCCTTATTTCAAATAAAACTGTGAATTGGAATGTTCGAAGGGAGCAAATCCAAATTTAAAATGTATAGGCAAAGATTTCTTAGATTTATTTTTAAATCTTAGCAACTCCTTATGGGCATTGCAAGTGCAGGAGATTATAGAGCTTGCTTAACACCCAGGGTCTAATTCTGGGGCCTTTTCCTGTCTTTGTCAGTGTGCTTAAGGTGCTGTACCATGGAAGCAGAATAACAGTGTATTACAGATGCATAGAATTAGAATTCATATCCTTAAGAAGTTATGCTTACCTTGTAAGTAAAGTAATATATCGGGTCTCTAATAATTTTTTGTTCTGTTAATAACCAACATCTGAGATGGGTACTTCTGTTATGAACTTGAAATCCAGATAAATAAAATAACCTGTGCCATAAGTGCATAATTACGGAAGATTTGAGAGTCGATTAAAACTGCAACAGCTACAGAAGCTTCTCGCAACATTAATAATTTCTGGCCAATATATTTTGTACAGAATTAATGAGTGTCTAGGGTTATGGGTTTCTTCATTTTGGTTTGGGTCATTAACATACTCATTAAAGCTTAAAAAGCAGCTCTTAGCTGCCAGGTTGGGCTTTTTTTTAACCTGGAAGTCTTCCCTTGCTGAGACTCCCATGCACTAAATTTTCTGGTCTGTGCCCACGAGTACCTTGCAAGGTGTTGAGCATTAATGTCTCTGCTTAAGAATGGGCATGAGTGACGCTTTCCCACTTCATTGAACAGGCTGGAATAGATCTTGGCGTGCTCTTCTAACATAGTTCAGAAACTTCCTGAAGTCAAGCAGCCCCTCTTCAATGACTCTGAGTGTAGCTTATTGTTGTGAGGCATTTTTGAGTCTTCTTGTCTTTTTCTCTTTACAAGTGAAATGATGGTCTCAGAACTCTTAATAGTAAACTGCAGATATAAAAAAAAAAAGCTGGAAAAGACGCAGCATGAAATACTAAAACCAAAGTCATTCCAATAGGCAAGCTTTGCACTTAGTTATGGCAATGCAATTCTGCTGCTTTTCATTGAATTCCAAACAACATTCAGTCTGAAAACTGTTCTGGTTTTGTTGCTTTCAATGAGAGTTTATATTATGATTTAATGGTTATGGTAAGATGAATGTTTATGGCAGTCAGGAGACTTTCTTTATGTGGTGTATTGTTCTGAAAATAGACCTGAATTTTCAAAATTAATAGAGCTGCTCAATGACTTTTTTCCCCCACTCTTTTATACTCAGCTTTTTCTAGAAAAACCTATTGATGGAGCTAATGATTCCTCTCACGAAAAACATGCAAAGGAGGACTCTGTTCATTGGTAGAGAATAAAAAGACATCCAATATCGTTAGAGATGTAGCTTATCAGGTGGAATGCACCATTTTTTTGCAGTGAGATGAGTATCTCTGCCAAACATGCATGTCCTCCATGTTTCAAACCAAGGAATTGGAGCTTCGTCCTTTCTGTAGCAGGAAATTTTGAAATACTACATTGCTGCACTACTGGCTCTGCATGTCTGAACACTGTGGATATTTAATGTTTCTGCAAATAGAGGAAATTATCCTGCTATTGTAATATGTTGGGTAGGTGAATAACAAAAAAAAAAAAACTGTAGTGGGAGTGAGATTAATTTAGTGATATCCATAGTATTGGAAAGCAGAATGCATTAGCACATAGTCATTGTAGTCTCAGGGAGAAAAGGTCCAATTGCAGCCCTTATAGAAATTAAATGAGTTGGATGGTTTGCAGTAAGCAGTTACACATTAAGCAATGGATCTGAAGAGATCTGGATGCTGCTGGGGTAGAAAATCAAGAATGTCCTATTCAGATCACAAGTAATCCTGTGTGATAGGAGACAGCCCCTTTAGACAGGTAGGGAGGAGAAGACCTGCAGCACTGACTGCACACAGGGAGGACCCAGCCTATCTCATTTTTTTGTTTTTAAAGCATAGTTTTTCAGGCACCAATCACAATTTTTGGTAGCTTTATTAGCAAACTGTGCTTCAGTTTTCATTTATATCCTCTTCCAATTCCAAACACAACCATAATAGTGAGAATTTTACTATAGATTTTTTCCTCTGATATACTGTATGACTTACATTACAGCAAACATGAACAATCACAGATTATTGATTTTGAGTTTTTGATAAAAAAATTCATAATAATAGTATTATCTCTGATATATGATTTTGGAGTGCATTGTCAAGGGAACAGTCTTCAGCAACATGCTGTTCATGCTTTTTATTGTAGTTGTGTGTTGTCCATTGGAAAGGACTGATTTTTCTAAGAATAACTGCTGTAATTTTAAATTGTCAGTTTAAGCTTATTGACAATGTCAGCCTCATTTAGACTAACTTATTTCCGGGATGTTTTCTTTAATAATTTTCCTGTGTTCTTTGTTTTTCCTGAACAAAGAAAATTGGTGGCAAAAAAAGGCATAACAAACTCTTTTCCATTCATCTCTGAAGCTTCTATGCCGAGCAGGAAAAAATATGCTGCTAAAAATTTGGGGACAGAATAGATTAATTAAACAGGATAGGGAAGTAAAATAAATGCAGACATATCTTTTTGTACCAGAAAGCAAACAAAGTACTTAAGAATTCTACCACAAAGATGTCACAGAAAAAAAAGGTATGAGAAAAAGGACAGTCATGCTTAGAAACTTGACTATTTCAGTAATCTTGATTCACTGCCATATTCAAACAGGCAATTAATTCCCTATTCTCAGCATTGGTTGGGTCATTCCTCATGTTTTAGCTTGTTACATTTCTGGAAATAGCTTGTTAACTTAACCTCTGGGTATTGCTTTCTGTTGACACTTGAATGAGAAGCAGTAGGTTAGGACAGAACATTTAGGCAAGTCTGTTTTATGTGTATATACTCTGAATTCCTGCTAGAAATCTTCTCCCCTTGCTGTGTCAGGTCATGCTGTATTATATCAGATGCACGTCCAGAGAAACACTGCACAACTTGCTTGCTTTTTCTTTCCCTCTGCCATTAGTGCCACCTTAAGACATTGTTCATCAATCATTAGTGCTGATGAAATTATGAAAATTAAAGTGAAGTTTCACCAGTGAATTTTTCTGCTTTAGTTTGCTGGGTTTGTTTTTATTAATCTGGTGATATCTTTCTCAGCTGCTTAAATGCACATATTTTTCTTCTACTATATTAATTTTCTCTTTTTAGAAGTAGTCTCCTCTCCTTGAGGAGTGCTAGAAAGCTCTACAAAGAGCATGCATGGGCAAAAAGAAATGGTCTTCCCAAGCAGAGCAGAATCATGCCTTAGTTCATGTTGTATTTTTGCCTCTTTGGTGATTGTGTCTTGAAACGTAACTACCAGCCTGTTCATTACATTTCCATGGGTCTGAACTTTAGTTTTTTATATGCATTAAAATTTTAGCTAATCCAAACCAAATGCAAGCCTCTGGTGGTGGTTGGATTGTTGAGTACTTTCTCTAATGCTTTGCCATTGACTGTTGAGTCCTGTAACTCAGGTAACTGGAGTGCCATCTGGGTTTTCTGAATGTGCAAGTCTAACTTGTTGGTTATAAAAGTTCTCACTGAAACTGATCTGTTGCCATTATTTTTTTTGCTCATCTATGAGCAAAAACTGTCAGTGAAAGGGTTGAAAATTAACACTGCAGAAGAGTTGAATATTCACCAAAATTAACATTGCAGAACACGTGACTTCAGTGATAAAAGTTGAGTGAAGAGCTGTCTTTCGTTCCCATATTGTGTTTGCACTGCAGTCACGTTTTTCGTTGAAAGAACTCTATCAGTTCCATAGAACGGCACTTTATTTGTCATGCTGGTTTGTAACCTCCTCGGGTAATTGTGGTTTCTCTGAGCAGAGAGCAGAATACACTGTTCATGTAGTTACAGGCAGGCACAGTATGTGACCTTTTTGTGACATTGCTTTTAATTATGTGATCTGCATTAGCTGAATGAGGGAAAATTAACATGTAGAAATGTAGCCTTATTTGCTACTTTTGAAGATTTAGAGCTTTGTACTAGAAATAGTAAATACACCATTTTTACTAGTTCTGTGTACATTCAGCAGAAAAAGGTCAAGATAGGAACAATGAACCATAACTCTTCTTTGGTTATGTGTTGTTTTTTTCTTTTTAAGAAGATTCTCATACTTTTGTAATTAATTGGCCAACTAGGGAAATCTGCCATAGAAATAAATGCACTTCAAGTAGTCTTTCCTACTAGCTAGCCTTTGTTGGGAAACCTTTTCTTTTTAAGACTATTAAAACATGCATGAACAACTACCAATTACTTAGTCCAGAGAGAGCTTTATAAAAAAAAATGCACTTTATCATATAATAATAATAAAAACAGTGAATATGTCACCTAAGGCGTGAACATGAGTGTTTTTAATAACTTCAGGCTGTAAGCTATCTGCGTAATTAAATTCATCAATGTGCTTCAATTTGAGTTTAAATGGTTGATTCTAAATTGAGGAAAACTCAATTTTTTTTTGCATGAAATGCAGATTTGCAAGTCCCAAAGTGACATTGGATGTTTATCCAGAATGCTATTTTCTATTCCTGTGAAGTGTATCTCTGTGATTTATAAGAAAAATAAGTACTGATATAGATAAAGAATCAGCTTTTCAGGAAGAAGATATACTATTAGTTTTTGTTATAAAAGAGGAGTGTCTGCTGGTTAACCACTGCTTGCATCCATAATTCCTGGATGCTGAGAGTTTGTTATGCTTTAGGATACAGCAGGAATGGAATGATCTGTTCTGTGATGTTAATGCTGCTGTTCTTGTCCCTATCACTTTGCCACTGAACAGGCTGCCAGGGAAAATAGCAGCATGTAGTAAAAAGGTGGTGAAATAAAGAGCTTGCTGGTATTAAATACGAGTGGGTGATAAAGTGAAGCTTCTCCCCTGGCAGCCAGAAATGAACACTGAAACAAACGAGGAAAATAAGATGTGCATCTTCAGAGAGAGATGCAAGAGGGATAGACACACCTCCTTATGTCTTTTCTTTTTTCTCCTTCCGCCTACTGATGTATAATTCTTTCTGCCTGAAAATTCTCTTTTCACGTCTGAAATGGCAATAGTTGGACTGTACATCCTGCTGCATCTCTGTGTGTGTTTGCTGCTGTTGATTGACTGTTAAGGGAAAAGGGAGTTGCAGAGAAATGGTATGACAGTGCTGGGTATGTAATGGTGTGGATTCTAGATGAAAGTGGGAAAGCACATTGTTGTTTCACAACAGAGGTGATAAAAGGAATATAAATTGTGGCTAAAGGATAAAATGTATGTCGACTTGTAATTAAAGATAGATGCAGTGAATATCCTTCAAACACAGTAGCCCTGGAGACATTTTTCCTTGAGATTAATACACTCTGATGTCCTCAAATCTTCTTGTCTTTTATCCCTACCAGTGACAACTGGTATGTGTGTTTTGGGGCTTCATTCCCCCCACCCCCTCCCTGAACTAGTTTCTGAAGATCCTTCAGCAACTGAAATTACTGTGGTAGAATTCATTATGCTGCTTCTCCCGTGTTTCTAGAAACACACTGTGCAATAGGCCAAATGAACAAAACATGAGCAGTGTAGTTACCTCATTCCAGCTTTCTGCCATAAACTGGGGCTTTTTTCAAATCAGTATTCTGGTTTTATGACCTCAGAATATGCAGAGAATTTTACTCTAAAGTAAATGGGAATAATTTGAGGGCTGTTTCTCTGTTAAGCACATGCTTGAAGGTAAGAGCTTGTACTCAGGCCCCATAAACAGCTGAGCAGGGTTGTCTCTCTATTGGGAAGAGCTTTCAGCTTCTGTGCTCCTGCTGTGTGCTCTGCAGCACCTTACACAGAGACAGAGCCACTGCTGGGGTCTGCATTTTCAGATGAGGCACAGAACAGAAGGACTTCAAAAGCAGGGACAGTGAATGTGTCATTAGAGCTGGAGGAGGTTGCAAAGTGAGCAAACCCATGCAGGAATAGTTTAAGATTTGTGGCAGCAGTATGGTAGGAGCTTGAGGCTGGGATCATAAAATCCAGGGTACCACAGTGCTCTGGATGAAACTGGAAAAGCTTTAAAAGCTGTTGTTCTGTAGTAGCTACTCTTATGTGGTCTCCTCCAAATATATTTCCTTATATTTGGTGGAAGAAATTAAGACAGATTGAAATATGGACATAGTTGAATGAAAAATATTGTTCCATATTTGAAAGTCTTACATTACTTTTCAAAGATATTGAGATAGTTCTGCATGAAATATGATTTTTAAATATGATTTTAAACCAATCCAGTCTCAACCAGACATCTATCAAACCATGTGAAAACCTTATGGTTCTGTGTGGATATTTTATTACAAAGCATAAGCACGTGTTGGGTTCATTGGCAAGCTTGTCTTTATCATAAAACTCAAGGGAATAGCAGCTTTGTTTCCAGAAAAACTTAGGCAATTTATGGTGCTTTTTATTGAAGCAATGTGTAATTTGTGAGGCTGCATGGGTTAGGTGTGAAATCAGATGAACTTCAGTAGTTCCAGTTACATTACACTGTGGCTAATGCCAAAGACACCCTGTGAAATGAAATTGCTGAATTTCACACAGCACATGTACATAAGAAAAAAAACAAACCTTGACAGCCAGTAGAGAGAAATATGCATTTCCCTTGTTCTAGCAGCAATAGAGTAAAGGATTTCTTTTCAAAGAAGTATTATGTGGATATTAAATAAACCCAACCATTTAATTCTATATTCTAAAGTAGCTTAGTCTCTCGCCTGTAAGATTCTGCCAATAAATTCAAACTGGATCAGATACAGCTTGCAAAATCTTTCAACCATTTTGCTATCATTACAAAGGCTGATGCAGTATTTCTGAGGCTCCAGTTTTTTGCTTTAATTAATTTTTTCAATTGAAATATGCTCAAGTTTATACAAAATTTCAGCCTCAATATAAATGTTTTCTAAAAATAGATTTCAGGGAACAAGATAAATGTTTGCCATAATGCATACAGTTATTAGAAGTTAATGTTTAAAAATAAGGCTGTGTCATGGTGATTATTTTGGGATTCTGTTCTGTTTTGTCAATCTGTTTTCCTTGAAGTTATGTAAGTCAGCTGGACTTCAAGAAAGAAAGTTGATGAATCCTAGAAATTCCATGTCCTATATTTGTTTCTCCTCCTCTAAATGTCCAATATTCACTACATGTTGATACAGACAAATGAAGCAAACCAAACATGGTGGGTTTGTGCTTCTAGCGAACACAGGGTAAAGAATCAGAGAAGGGTCAGTGCAATAGACATAGTGCTTGTATAGCTTCAAGAAGTCAAATTCACTTGACACACATGGCGGCCAATCTCTGGTATCGATTTGGTATTCAGAGATCATTTAAAAGCTGTGAAGCATTAGGTGCCATTTACATTGAGGGTTGATATGTACTTTGGGTTACTTAGCCTTGGATGGTCGGTGCTTCATCATGTCTGTCTTCTAACCTGTGATTTTGTAACTATTCTGATAAGGCCAGGTTGGAACTAAGCATGGGAGAGGTGGAATTTCTGGTTATATGTAATTTTTTAGTCCTATTATAGGTGAGCTCTGCACTTTTATGCCAGTTTTACTATACTCTATTACCTTTAGATTCATGTGCAACATTACTATTGTCTACTATAAGGTTCCAGAGTGTCACAGAGTGGTCACACTCTGTAAAGGATCACCCAGCTGCTTGCTTGAAATAAGAACACTGCACAGTTGATAAACAGACTCACACTGCCTTTGCAGTGGTTTCTAGCAAACCTTATATCAAATTCCTGAAGGCAGTGGAAACACATGCTATGTCCCTTGTCAAGCATTCCTCTCAAGAAAGGATATCCAATAACTGTATGAAAGCATGTGCAGAATTATTGCAAGCCTTCTGGGTCTGTTCCGCCAAAGCTGTTAGTGTTCAAGCACCTTGTTTTTCAGACTGTAAATCTGCCCCTTTAACTTATATTTGAAGGACAAGGCTAAACACAGAAGCTGAAAGAGCTGCTGGTGTATCTGAACAGTGCAAGTGATTCCTGTACATACAAAGTTCATGGAGGTGAAAAGTCGAAGTAGAAACACCAGATTGGGATTGTTTGATAGAGACAACTATTTGCACGGTCACTAATCCAGCTGTGCTAAGCTTTTACAAGATAGAGGTTACCCAGAAAAACCATATCAATCTTTTGCCCCCCAAAATAAATAAAAATAACATTTCTAAAAAATGAAGAGGATAAGTTTATAAGTTAGAGTATTTGAGCTTTATTTGTTCATTCTGCATAGGTGAAAGGGATATTGGAATTTCCTCTGTATAACCTTTCAAGTTCAATATGGGGGGTTTGTGGAGTTTTTTTGTTTGTTTTGGATTTAGATTTCTATAAAGGAGAGAGGAGGACATTCGGTCAGTTTCCCAACACTATGTTTAATTTAGGATTAGCAGTAAAAAACATTAAGTTTGCACCTTCTTTCTCTCTCTCTCTCTCTTTGCTTTTCCTGTCACCTCCTTAAGAGTTGTACTGAAGTACAGCTTGAAACGTGTTATGGCATTAAGATATGTATGAATTTAGGCATCCTGAGATACCCTCTGATTTATATGATGATGAGAGGGATGTGTTTAACAAATATGTTAAAAAAATATTAAATAATTAGAACACAAAAACCCCACAACTGAATGTCTTAGGACTTACTAAGCAACAAAAGGGAAACCAAATGAAAACAGGAACTAAACAGACTCCCTTCTAGTTCTTCTTTTCTGGAATCATTGTCAATATACTGTCAGCTGTGAAATCAGCATTTTTGTTGGAGAAGTAAATAAGGTTGCAGAAAAACACTACATGTAAAAGCATATGGGTAACCTAGGGCTGTCAGAAAAATTTTAAGCCATCTCTACTTCATAATGCCATTTAATTACAAACTGATGCAAATACATATAAGAATGTTTTTCCTTATTGTTTTCTGGAGTTTTGTGGGGTTTTTTTGTGGGGAAGGTGCTTGTTTAGTTGTTGTTTTTTGGTTTGTTTTTTTTTAAAGAAGTGTTTAACCATTTACTTTCCAGTGACTTGGAAATAACTGCTTGAAATCACTGAGAACTCTGTTTCGAGATAACAAGATTAAAAATCTGTTAAAAATATGGGACTTAACATTCCTGTGTCATTTGCCCATTTCTTAAAGTTTATTTGAATATGTAGACTATTTTGTCTCTTTTAATTAAGCTAAAGGAGTAAACAATAAATACCTTTTGGAAAGAGAATGCATAAGGAGATGTGACTTGTACTCAGTTCTCTTCTCTAGTGTGGCATTTTTGATCTAGAGTTTTCTACCAGAAGAGCTGAGGTTGAATGTAGAGTGTTGTAGCTGGAATGTCCATCTAGGTAGTACATAAAGGAGAGGAGGGTTGATTTCCCTTTTGCTGTTTTACGGGAATAAAATGTCTTGGTTTCCTGGAGCTGATCTGGAGAGCAGTGAAAGTGAATGTTCTTCGCTTGCAACTGAAATAAAACCTTAGCAAAGGGGAACTGATTTTCATTCCAGTTGTTCACGGTCTGATAAGTGCCCTGGGCTGTTGATTCTTCCGAGTAAGTGCCATTTCTTGTTAGTCTCATTAAAAACAATTCTTTCCCCCACAAAAGTTGCTTTTACCCTCTTTGATCAGAAAACTGGTATGTCTTGGCCCAGTTTCAGCAAACGCCTACGTATCTGCTGTTGAACACTTCAGTCTCCTCCTGTCTCTTTAAACTCAGATTTTCAAAGTGCATGAAGGAGAACAATTTTTAACATCAATAGTGAGGAGAAGCTAAGCAGCAGATGTAATCACACAAGTATCTTGTATTGGTTATAAATTAAATTTTAATCATTAAGAAAAAGGCACTTTTCATGTAAAAGATGCTTGAAGAGCTATGCTATTTTTTAAGTTTTCTCAGTTTGGCATACTATTTATAAAACCTTTTATGCATCTGAAATGACCCTTGTTAAGAGGATCTCTCAGTATACCAGTTCAAACTTTGGTTAATTGTTCCTGTGTTTGGGGCTTAGATCTTAGTGTCATCCTGATTCAGATTTTAATTGTTCAATAAGAACACACGATTAACATAATGTTTTTCCACTCTTTTGAAGTTCAGTGTTTGTAACCCTTATGTTAACAAGGTTCTGTTGATAACTAATGGAATCAGTATGCTGATCTTTATTTCTGATGTGTGTGCAATTTGTAAAAAGGGACATAGTCTCTGCAGGCTCATGTTGCTGAAGCTGTATTTTTACATTACATTCAAATGTTACATGTAATTGAGAACTGGAAGCAATAGGCAAAAGTGTTTGGAAAACTGAGAACTTCATTTTAACCCTTGACCTTTCATCCAGACGTCGGTGTTTCTTTTGATTTTGGACATTAGGAAGTTTTCTTTGGTTATTTCTTCATATTTTCCTCCATGTCCATTTCTGAAGTCATGAGAAGTCCAGCAGAAATACCTTTATGCAGTGAATCACAGGTCTGGTATCTTAAGAGTGGGGCAGCTGAAGTGATGCAAACATTACTTGATCTAATATTCAGGTTGTTAAAGGGAAGGAATGACATGTTTCTTTTAAGTGAAATTTCAGTGGATTTTTTTTGCTCTGAACTCAAAACTTTCCAGAATTTCCTGCTCAAAATGTACAGCTGCAAACAGTTGCTAACAGATTAACATTATATAATGTGTTAGTGGTGCTCCATCCTTCCTATTGGTTTTTATTGTGTTTGCTTCCATGTCTGTGGAAATCAAGAAGGCAACTTTCTTCACTACTGTAAGTAACTTGTGCAGAGAATGAAATTCACTCTTTTTAATATTGAGGCCACTGTGTGCTAGATGTCTAAAACCACAAACGGGAAACGTAAGTCTCTGCTGGGTGGCCTCAGTTACAATGGTGGCAGGTCATTAATGCTTCTTAATGTCTCTGGTGCCAGCAACACCCTGGTGCAATGTCTCTCCCATTGAACTGGATGCCTGCACTTCCAAAGGCAGAGCAGAGGTAACACCACAAATCCCTGGGGAATGTACCTCGGAGTGAGAAGGATTTTCATCTTACTAAGATTAGTTTGTAACGAAATCTTACAAACAGATGTCTGCCTGAAATTAGCTGTGCTCTCAGTGGAATGAGGACAACACACCTGCATGCAGAGCATGTTCAGAATGGAAAAAAGGAGACTCATTCATGTCAAACATGTCTTTGAATTGAGTTCGTAGTCCTTGTAAAACAGAACTGTACTCGGAAACTAAAAGGAGATTAAGTTTGGCACAAAACAGCAGGATATAGTTTTTGCAGGGAAGAACTAAATGGGAATGTTAGGACTTAAAAACATCACTGAATTTTCAAAGCTCACAAGTTGTGTAATGAGGAACGCGTATACTTTTTGTGAATTGGTACCTCTTAGTTATAGGGTCCTGGAAATAATGTTAATAGGAATAACGTAGATACTATTTTACTGGTTGCTAAGGAAACCATACTCGCTGGATTTCTTTTTTGTTGTTACAGTCAAAATTGGTGTGTATTTAGAATGATCTGGACAACTGAGCACGAAGTTTTCACATAAGTTTTTTTCTGCGGATCATCCAGAAAGTTTTTTTAGAAAAATACTTTATTATTTGGATCTGTAGATGCAGTCATTGGCAAGTCTTGACCTTTTAGGTCTGTATTAGATTTCTTTATCCCTAAGACAGGATAATCACTTATAATTTTGAAAGAGGTAAATAATAGATTTTTCTTTGATTTTTATGGCAGCTTGAAAGTACTGGATGAAGAGATCAATTATGGGACAATATTCCTATAGCAATTCATTAATTCTTGCTTGTTCAAGGTGTGTAACTGGCTACTCTGCTCATCATTTATAGAGGACACCCAGAGGAGTCACAGCCCTTGTCATTGCACATGGCACGTGCTTGTCACAGACTCGTTTTTCTTGCTGAAAGCTTCTCATGTTGTATCCATACATTTTCACGGCTTCTGTGTGCTCCTAAGAAGGAATGGTACCCTGGTAAATAATTATTGCTTTCAGACAAATTGCCACGAAGGCAACTGCTCTAAGCATCTGTGTTGCTTTTGACTTGACTGGAATGCAGCTGTGTATTAGTAAGGAACCAGAAGCCTCTCCCATCAAACTGGCTTTTGATGGCACTTCTCTTGCATTCTCTTGCTTGAAGTTGGTTTCTTTTTAGTATTGCGAGTTGGTCTGTTACTGCAAGAAAAAGAAATTCTCTCTTTAGCAGGAAAAAGATTTTCTGTCTTTTTACTACTGGTGCTGTGCCATACAGAGTGTTCTGTGGCTGAACAGACTGTTTCTTGATACTGTAACTTGGCCCAGTTGCCTGCAAGAAAAGGAAAATTGTCAGTGTCTTAATATGGTGAATCTTGAAATTTGCAATACAATATGCTTGCAAAAAAAAAATCCCTGTAGCTGACCTGTCCAGTGCAGGAATCTCAGTAATGCAAAACCCCCAGATACTCTTCATACTTGTAATTTGGAAGTTTCTGGTCTTCAGTTCCTGCGTTTTCTCTGCTGTATGTACAGCAGAGACACATTTTGTGCAATCTTTTTTTTTGGCCCAGAAGGCATCAATTGCATAAGTATTACTAGTAGAGATATGATCTCTTTATTAAAAGAAAAAAAAGAAAAAAAGCACTGTCACCAGAGAGAAGGGATTACTGAAGGTCTTGGGTTATGCAGCTGCTGTCTTTGAATATGCAGGGTGATTGGTTCAGTTACATAATAGATACATTCTAAACTCCTTTTATTAAACTGGAAGTACAGCTCCAATATACAATTCATGTTGTGAAGTAGCTTTTTATTAAAGGATTCAGGTGCTGGCATTGCAAAGCACTATAACTTTATTATTTAGATTCTGAGAGGTCTGGGGATGTTTATCAGCCTGATCATGGACTCCAACCAGACATTCGTCTGCACAAAGATTTCTTCTGGTTTTCTCAGTGAAATTCGTAATATGATTTGGCCTGTCAGTTCAGTTCCTGACACACAGATGCCCATATTACAGAAGCCAGCAGCATTCTCAATATCAATTGGATGTCTCGTTAGTGTTCATAGCTGCTGGGTAAGGAAAATCACCCTGTGAAGACTATGCTTCATTTAGAACTAATCATCATTAATTTTCAGAGAGAAAAATGTTCTTCTGGCTAAAATACAGCACTTGAGTTTTAGGAACTCTAGGTCTAGAGTTCTGGTTTTTTGGGTTAGTTCCTTGTTTGTTTTTGTTTGTTTGTTTTGCTTTTTTGGACTCTGAGAAAGGAGAAACTTTGCTTAAAACATGCATTCACATTTCTTTGTAATTAGAGTTAGTCTGAGACTGGAAACACTTCTAGTTTCTCCTTTTTTCTTCCCTTCCATCTGCAAATCCAGGATACACACAGAGAAACAGTACCATATGTAAGGTCATTTGCTATAGGAGTGTTCAGTATAGAACAAACTATTTTAAACATGTCTACCTATGATGCAAGTTAACTTCAAACTTTACATAATCTAAAGGACAATAAGGTTGCTATTTTGTAGTGTTACCTTGCAGGTAATATCCAAACCTTTTATGTAACCTGTACAAAAAGAGAATAAAATCCAACAAGAAAAGCCTCCCAGCCATTCGGGTGCTAAAACAATGTTAACAGTCAAGTATACAAAGCTTAGCAGAGGCTTCCACCCTAACAGATAAATATAACTCTGCTGCCTTGTAGAAGAAATCTTACCATAGATGATTTTGGAAATAGATATTTGGTATTCCAGACCTACACTCTTGGATATTTGGGGTCCATGCACCAACGTGAATACATTTGTTCTCTTCAGTTCATGATCTAAGGAGTATATGGAAGAAGCAGTCGGTGGAAGCAAGAATATGGCTTCTTGACCATCATTAAACTTGAGGAGGAAATCCATGGTATTTAGGCAGGTTAATGAAGGGGAAATAACCCTTTACAAAACTGCTTTGGCTGTTCCCTTTCTTATTCCAGTATCTTTTCCTTAAAGCTCTTCTACTTGATTTTACTCCCTTTTTATGTATATAAGTGTAGAGAAATTAAATAGCCTTAATTTTATATATTTTGAAATCTACTTTATAAATCCATTTGCTCAAGCTCATCTTCCATTCACGTGACTCACAGCCTTAGAATACTCACACTCTAAACTGCAGAACAGCCAACTAGTTATGTCAGATTCTTTTACTCTTTTTACCTTTTTTTATTTGACCAGTCCTCATTTTGTTTCATTCTGTATGCTCTCTGAACACAACTTTGGGAGCTAATAAATTAATATTTGGGCTGTTTAGCAGTCTGTTCTGCCGCAGCCCTTATATCTTCGTCCGTACAATATCCTGAAAGACTTTATGTGTGGAATAAACAGCCTTTGCAGTACATGACTTCAAAGCTTGAGTGCTCTGCTACTTTACTGAATGCAGTAAATTTTAGGATAGATTGTAATCCCATTCATACTTTGGCTTTTAGAATGCCTAACAACTTTTAGAAACTACAAATCATCACATAAATGGAATAGAACAGCAGTGTACTGAATGTGTAGACGTTTTATTGGGCAAGGAATTTATATGTCTGTGTAATTCTGCTATAAATACACATCTGCCAAATATTATTTAACTTAATGTGGTACACAGAACTTTACCATATTAATTCATTTTGTCCTTATAACAATCATGTTTTAATATGAGCTGATTGAAGTTGCATAGTCTGTTGCAAAAGATTCATTGGATTCTTTAAAAGCTTCTCATAGCCACATACACTAAACCATATATTAAAAATAGAGAAAGATTTTGTGTAGCAATAAATCTAGCAGGCTAATAAGAGCTAGAAAGGCAGCAATAAGATTACTTCTTAGTTTAGAAGCTTGCTCAGTACTGATGGAAATCCATAAATATGTCACATAGGGGAGAATCCAGTATGCTCCTAATCAGCTAAATGCTTTGTAGTCGAGATAAATGTGGACTACCTGGATTTCAGCAGATCTTGGCGAAGGTGTAAGATGTACAGGTACTGCTCCTTGCAGATAGAAGGTCTGAGCTTTCCTTGAGTCTGTCTTCTGTCTGGAAGTTCAGGTAAATTGCAAAGATAAAGGCACTGGTCATATAGACCTTTCTAAAGTACCCAAGCTTTACAATGCAATGGTGAATCACAGCTTTGAAGTTATTTTTTCAGCAACACATTTATGTTCTCAGCATAATCCATGAGCAGCCTGTGGTAAAACAAACTTGTGTGAGATGTTGCGTGAATTCTCTAACTTGAAACTCAGAACTATCCTGCTATACTCCTGCTATCTAACTGGATTTACAAATTACAATTTTTGTGTTTTGACATGGAAAATTCTCAATTGTGCTGAGCTGTAATGAAATGAAGGGGCTGAAATACAAACTGTGCTCTTTCTGAGCTATTGTGTGTGGTTTCTATATGGTGTCACATTTCAGAGCACAGGACCAGTCATTTGTGCAGAGCCAGCTATAAACAGAAATAGTGGCAAATATCACTTGTATAATTGTGTGCATTCAGTGTGTGCATTTCTGTCCAGTGCCAAATGTCATTTCAAAATCCAGAGCTTGTTTCCGTGAGAGCTAGAAAAGAAATTAGTATAGTATTCCCAAGCAAAGCATGAGGGCACTTTCTATTATACCTTTTTCTTCAGTGACTAAAATATACAAATCTTAAAAATTTGAGCTACTAATACGTAGTTCTTATAATAATTTGTTGACTTGAAGACATTACTGTGAATCTTTTTTTAATGTGAGTGTCTGTGAACAGTTTTAATACTTTTTTTTCAGCATTATCAGCAGTTGTAGTCTCTGCAGTGTGACAAGGTGCATGGCAGCTCCTGTCAGATGCTTCCTGAACACAAAATGTCACTCTTTATCAACTCCTAATAATCCAAATTGGCTCTTCAGCTTGGCAGCCCAGCACCCTGTCTTCACACAGTACTCAGCTCGGCGAAACATAAGCAAACTTTTGCAAACCTTTGTTGACACCTTCATTCCCTGAAGTTAATTTAAATTAAACACTGAGCTTAGTCACTTAGATGCTGAACTTGCAATCATAGTTACGTAGTTTTATCTTATAAATTTGAGCATAGACATGCTGAATTGTCTATCTTGTCAGCTGAAAAACATGCCTATTTGTTTTCAAGTTCAGGTTCTTGGTTGCTGCTGCTGAAATAACAGGTTGGGTTAGATTGCAAATTCGAACTCTGGGAATTGGTCAAGTGCCCATGTGAGGGCACCAGTTCAAGTTCTTCCTCCGGTAGTAGTTACACTCAGGTATTTCTGTCCTTTCTGGCCAAGAATTTAATGAGCCTGGAACTTTTCTCCACACTTTTCTCATCTGCTTTTCAGATGGTTTTTAGATCATGCTGAAGGACAGAGGGATAGCAGAATGAGGATCCTGAAATTGCACTAGTTCTGCTGATCAGTAGAGAATTTCAGTTTTCGGTCTTTCTCATACCTTCTGTGGCTTCTTAAGGAAAATGTGCCTCTTCTATTCCTCATCCATCAAGCAATTATTTAAACTGTTGAAGCAGGTACTTCTAGTGCTCCTATTTGTACTGCTGATTTAGCTTGTTACTCAGCTTCTCCATGCCTGACAGCTCTCCCCTGTAAAACGTGTATTTTCAGATGGCTTACATGAATAAACTGGCTTTAAAATTCAAGGTTGGGTGATAGTACTGTGGAAAGACAACTTGTGTACAAACTCTGAGCACAAAATCTTTAGTGGGAAGTAGCAGATTATTTGAACAATATTACACAAGTGCCAATTATGTGCTTTGCAAAATATGGTTACAAAATTGTCACTAAATTTCCCTGCAGCTTTGGGGTAAAACTTGTATCCTGAGTGCATTTCAGAAGAGTAAAAGGCATATATTATTGAAGAATATTAAATTCTTGAAAGAATTCAATGCAGCTTGGGATGGTAATAGTATTGTGGTTTTAAGAGAAATCCACTCTTGAATGATATGGCACTTCAGAATTTTGTGGTAATAACATTCAGTTTCATGTGTACCATATATTGGTCAGTGCCCCAAAATATCAGAGGTGCGAAATGGGTGACTGGTGCCTTTTTCATCACGAGCTTCAGAGTCACTCAGTTGGGAAGAGACCTCTTAAGACCATCAAGTCCATTGCTACTCGGGCAGGGTCAGACAAAATATGTTGCTTATGGCTGTGCCCAAACCGGTTTTGAAGATATTTCTGTTTCAGTGTTTGACCACCCTTATAGAAGAAAGAAAGAGAAGCATTTTCTTGTGTTCAGACGAAACATCATGTGTTTTAATTTGCGCTTATTGCCGCTCATTCTTTTGGAATCAAAGAGATTATGAATTAAAATCTAGAAAGTACAGTTCTGGCAAGTGATATATTCCTTGTTTTTTAAACAGGTATAACTTCCAGAATTTTACTCAAAGCTTTTAGGAAAAATCACCCTATTTTAAAAATAGCAAATTAAAAAATCAAGGTAGAAACTTGTTTCTAATTCTTTTATGATCCTGTTGTAAGGCTTTGATTGTTTTGTGTGTTTATGGCTAATTTATATATATTTAGCAAGAGGATAATAATAAACCTTTTCCTTCCTTTGTGAACATCCTCTGGATATTCTTAGGAGAAAGGTCCTATGCCAGTAAAAATGCTGGGTGTTTTGTGAAATGCTAACTGTTGCCTTTGGGGCATATTTCCTGGTTTTATATAATGCACGAATGTATGCTTAAAACAAACATTTCAAAGAGTCACTGATTTGTAGTGTTTTTCTGAAAATTTTGCTTTCTTAGTGGATTAATTGACTTGACAAAATATATCTCCTAAAGGCTGGTCCTTAATGCTTCCAGTAAATATCTTTAGCCCTTCTCTTTTTTAGTGGAAGCTGTTTTGTGTCTGAAAGATTTTGTATAAATGAGGTGATAAAGAACCACTACAGATAAGATGTGCTTTTGTTCTTCTCCTTTGTCTGAGAACTTCAGCTTTACTCAGGCTCTGAGAGGGCATGTGATTTGTCGTCTTTACTCATGGTGTTCTTGAGTCACATTTTTTACCTCCTTTGAAGTGCTAAAATTTTCTTAGTGTGTACATTAACCTAGAAAAGCTTTTTTTCTTTCTCTTTTGAGAAATGGAGAATATTGAGAGTGTGAGTGTCATCTAAATGAGATATATCTGACTGTGTAAACGTTAACAGCATTAAATGTGCTGCTGGGATATAAACACCTCACTTAAATCAATAAATTGTAATTATAGAGGTCAGTAGGTCTCAGTTCTTCTTTTGACCCTTAGAAAGACCCTTGTACATTCTCCTTTCCTACCAACACAAAAGAAAAATCAGCTGAGTAAATTCAAACCTGTAACACGTCCCTTTTTGCCTGCTCAACAGAGTATAGAAATGGCAACATAAATGTATTTCTTGAATACTTTATCTAGATTTAAAGGATATATTTCTCTTTAAATAATGTCTGGCTCATCTAGTCTACCACATATGAGTAATTTATTTTTTTTTTTTTTACTATGCAGAGCATATGTTTCTTCTGTCTGCAAAAAGCTCTGTGGATTTTCATTCATTCCCGTTTTCCCAGCTTTGCGCTGCCCCCAGTTATAGGGACGCAGAGGTCATACAAAGTGACTTTTTAGAGTTTATCTTCTGTCGCAGTTATGAGCCTCACACTTTCACTGCCTGCTTCTCAGCTTTCACAGTTTACCTGTGAGATTCAGGGTTTCTCAGACATGGAAATGTCAGTGACAGTTTGGCTTAGTGTCAGTGTTGTGGATTCTAGACTTCAGCTGTCAAACAGACTATAGTGCAAAAGGAAATGGAATTATTATTCCTCCACTTAAGATGGCAGATCATAGATATTTGCCTGTGTCTGGTACTCCTTGTGTCAAAATATATGCCTCATCCATGTATAAATATTTCACACACAAGTACTTGAACACTCTTGTAGAACTGCACTTGACCTAAATTCCTGCCAAGGAAATGTGCCCCACTCTTCTCCTTCTAAACTAGCTTAATCCAACATGGAAATGAAGTCATTGTAGGGTGTATCATTGCTCCAATGTTAATGCAAGTTGTGTAACATCAGAGGATTTTCAGAGAGTAAATGGTAAGTGAGACGCATTAAGGAACTCCCACACACAGAGATTTACAAGTAGATCAGTGTAGAGACTCAAGCACATGGTGGGAGGTCTGTTCATAGCTTTCAGTCTCCTGTTTTTGTTGGGTTTTTTCTGGCAGAAAGTACTACTGGATGGGCTCTTGTATCCTTCATATGGTGTAACAGCACAGCTGCTGGAGAGCTGAGGGACGGCAGGCACAGGCACACCGTCCTCTGGTCATTGGCCAGTGTTTCTTCTCCTTGACAATATCAGCAACACCATGTATCATTCCACCTTCCTCAGCCTCTATATTATCTGATCATCCTAGCATTGTTTAGCATGCCAATGCTTTCTTGGGATTCCACCTTCCAGAGACTATTCCCTACACAACCTCAATACCACTCTTCACATCCAGAGCTCCCTGTGAATGACCTCCAATGGGCCAAGGCAGAGTCCAGCTCTTTTGGAAGGAATCACTATTTTAAAATAACTCAGTCAAGACCAAGATCAACAAGACACTAATCTGTTATCATGAGTGTTCTAGATGCATCTCCACAAATACTTGCATTGTCATCGTGGTTTCTTTCCTCAATAGAATACAAATTGATTCACAAGAAATAAGGGGTGAGGGCAGAAGCTGTGACCAAGGATTGAGCCTGTAGGTGGAGTGGTTTTTCAGACTCTGAAATAGCAGCATCTGCTCTGAGTGCTGAGCCTGGTGATTCTGCTCCTGCCTTCTGTTCCTCTTCCTCTATGTATTCTTACTTTGTACAATACAATTTCATAAGTCCTCACATTTCCTCTCTTTATTACAGTAATTCCTGAGGGCAAAAATTGCTCTGCTGCCCATTAAACTATGTCACTCTGAAAGTTATGATGGATTGCAGAGCATGGTTAAATGTTGGATGATGACATTCTGAAACAATGAGATAGGCATGTGACAGATAATGATGGCATCATGTTCGCATCTTTTTTTCAGCATATTTTTTATCCTACAAACTAATTTTAAAAGTACTACTTTTAATATGGTTTCTTCTATGAGAAGAAACTGGCTCTCAAACATCTTGGAGTGCTTGGTGGGCAGATGATTACAAAATTGATTTGTGCCTAATGGACTTGGGCTTCCTGCAGTTTTTATGTTAGTCTCTTCCACTTCAGCACCATATTCCGTATTTCCTGAGCTCTCCTGAAGTGTTAACAAGCTCATGCATTTCCTTTCACCTCCAACTGCCCCTCCTTCCACAGCCTTCTCAAACCTTTCCCATGTTCTAGCTGAAAAATAGATAATAAACACCATAATTAATTCTAGTTAATTAATGGTTGATTGGTTACGAGAGAACTATTGAACTGACATGGAAACCTTTACTGTGGCAAAGAACACTCATTTTGGTATTATATCTGTATCAATATGCTAATTCCCTGTCCCTTCCACCCCACCCTCCCCTATCAGATATTTAATGGTCGTAGTGGTTATAATTGGTCAATCAGCTCAAAAGTTATCAAGTAAGACTGACATCCAGCAGTGTGATGGGTGCTTAAACTGCCAATTTGCACTTCACAGTGGGATTGTTTCAGCTGTCTTTCCTTAGAAAAGTGGGCAAAAAATGTAAAATGCCCTTCTAACAACAGCTAGAAATAGTTTCTGGTGAATAGTTACAGATATTTTTATATTCCCTTGGTAAATCTTTACTCTGTTATGTTGCAGGTCTGTGACAGACATCAGGGCATGGATAGGTAGCCACTTGTGATATTACTATCCCATTAACAGGTTCACCCTGGTCACGATTTGAATGCAGTTGTGCTGTGAATGCAACCAAAGGATTGAGAGAGCAGCTGAAATAATCACCCTGCTGAAATGTGACAGTCGTGTTTCAGGGTGAGGAGCACATACAAAATCATGGGCTTCAGCTGAACATTGTGTTAAAGAACAAAAGCTTAATGAGCTGTTATTATTTAAGTGCTTGCATTTTTGCAGCCATAGTCCATGTGTATCGTCCTGTCATTGTACCAGCTTAGACGTTTATTGTGATTTGTTGGTTGGTTGCTGGAGGAGTTAGAACCAGTATAATGCACAGTGCCACAAAAATCAATCTTGATTTGAAAGCTTAATTATGGATTTGTCTGGGTAGATAGTCAAAGGTTTTACTGTGTCCAATATTTTAGTAAAACAATTAGTTTTAATTTCTGTTGTCTTTCAATTTGCATAAGGCCACACATTTTTGGCAATTAATAATTGGATAGTTATTGGATAATAACAGTGTAAAGAAAATAATTCATATTTTCCAGCTCCTCCTGCATGAAATCTTTGGTTGGAGAATTTCTTCCTATAGGTGCAGGTGAAGTCCAGCTGTTGATATTCTATGTCTTAACATTTCTCTTTGCCTGTCTTACTCTTATGTTTGCCACACTGCCATATTTACTTCCAGCTATCTTCTTTCAAACACAGTGGCAGGGCTACTTGAGCTATCTTTATGGTTCTGTACCTGCTTTATGGCTCTCCCTTTCAGAAAAGAAATGGCAGAGAGGAGGTGTGGGTGTCACCTTGCTCTGAGTGAGCTGCTGAGGGTGCCTAAATGTTGGGATTTACAAGATGGCATCGAACAGACATGGGACTTAAGGGAATGTATTCATGGGGAACTTGCTGTAGTCATAATTGAAAATGTCTGAAAATAAATACACATTTTAATCAACGAAACACAAAAGTGTGTTTTCCAGAGACTAAGCTCTTCTAAAAGAATTATAAAAACAAAACAAGCAAAAATAATCAACCAAAAAATAAACACTATTGGGATGTCCAATGTTTGCACATGTTTATCTTGTTCTTGTATCCCTATGGGTTATATGCATAATTTCTGCAGTCTCTAGCTCCTTGAGAAAAGTTCACTTTCTTAGCCTCTGAAGAAATATGTTGAGCAAACAGGACATTTTATTTTATAAAAATTTCTTGTTGACTGCTTTTTTTTCTGCTCTTCCCTGTTTATCCATTTACATGGGTTACAGGAAAAGCACTCTAAACTAATTGATAATTCAAGCTAACATAAACCAAAGTATTTGGAATATAGAAATTGTAAGAGTGAGAAAACTACCCAATATTGTGAAGTTTTAAATATTTTAATGGGATCTTATGCAAAATTAATCTAAAACATGATTCTTCTTTTTCATATTATTTCATATCTTCCCAAATCATTATCACTTTTTCTCTTTCCTTTGCCAAAAAAAGAGAGCAAATTAAGTACCATATTTATGCAGTTAGAATTCTGAAAATGCAGGGTAGTATTTACAACCTTAAAGCCATGTCAGTCTTCAGTCATAGTTTCATACATTGACGTTGCTTTTCATGTTGAAATAATGGCAGGAATAAATGATTTCATTTACTCATACTGTATCTGCATATGAAATAGCTGTTAAATGACAGGAAGCTATGTTCTAATTAAGGGGTAGGCTTGCACATTCCCACTCAGGGGACCAGCTCATACATCCAGCAGTGTGCATTTATTTGCATAGGAATACCTGTGAGGGTAAATGTTGACATGAGTGCTTCTGCACCCCATATTTCTGAGGGCCATTTATATCTCGAAGTGAGAGGAGCTGATGAAAGAGCTCTGATTGCTCGCTTAAAATTAACTCTCCTGAGGTGACATAGGAGATTCCTATAATGATAGGAAGATCTTTTCGCCAGCCAACCAGGTTTTATGAAGTAGCTGAAGTGAAAAAGCCACATACCCTGTTATCATTTGAGGTCCAAGAGTTACCTGATTCCTCCTTTGTAGATTTGATTGTGATTTACTTTTGAAAATCAATGAGTCTGTTAAAACAGCTGTAAAATAAGGAAGATGAAATACTTGCTCAGTATGTAATCTAAGGCCATTTCCATTAAAATAAGAAAAATTATCATAAATTCTTTTCTTATTCTATTATTTGCACAGCTTTGCAATGTTATCCAAAGTTAATATTCTCTGTCATCACAAACACACTGAAGGTGTTTGTAACATGAAGTCTATTTCGTGGTCACCACTGTCCCCATCTATCTACAGAAAGAGGAGACATTTCACATTAAAGTCCATGTTCCAACTGGGTGTCTGTATCAGAAGTGTATTGGTTTCCATGGGAACTAATTACTTATCCAAGAAAGGGGAGAGGAGAAGCAGCAGATTTTGGTAACACAATTGAAAATAAGACCAGGTCATAAAAGTGATGATAAAAACCTGTGGAACTTTATTATGTTCTTTTAACACATGCAAACATGATGTGTGATATGTAGATTTTTGTGTAAGTGCATCTATTCAAAGTCCTGTGTTGATCTTTTAACTACTATGTTCCAGACTCTCCTCTTTCAAAGTCTGCATGTTCTCCTTGTGGGTACAAGTTCATGATCTCTTGGGAGACCGAAATTTCCCCTTCCTCTCTGTTACCCACCCTGATGTGAGCCGTGGGACAGGAAACACATCTGCCACCATGTCTGTTCTGCTCAGCCTCTTGAGTTTCTTTCTGCATGGTACTGTTGGCACTGTTTGCTTGTCCCTTTGAATCCTACAGCTGCTTTCTGTCTTTGGGCTACTCTGGACACTCATGGCCCATTTTCTCCCCCATGTTCCAGGTATTTGCACAGCCACTTGTTTGTAAATCCTTCAAGCTTCAAGCAAGCCCAATGCAGGAGTTCTGTTTTGTTTCTGAGATGATTACAGCTGTCAAGGGTTCATTTCCCTGGTGACTTAACTGAGCAGACACTGCCAGAATTCTTTTTAATCACCTTTGCCAGCTGAAAGCTTTGCAACAGATGTTCCCTTTGTGAGATGAGAAACTCACCTGGATGCTTTTCTGGCTTAAGTCCAGCAATCTGTGAAAAAGTAGTCACCTTCAAAGTGATGTTGAACTTTAGGTAAGATTTATCTACTCTACAGGAGGTAGATGGGCTGTGTATGTGGCTGTGTGAGAGCTACACCTGGAATCTGCCTGGAAGGTGGAAGTCCTGGTTCTCTATCACTCCTGTTCTATAAGATCTGTAGCTGACACTATTTTTTTTTCCCCCTTGCCTCTTTCAGAGGAGAAAGGGAATTTCCAGTGGCTGTGGCAATTCCTTTTCCATTTCCTGTGCTGAGTAGGAGGGGAGAAAATGCATCTTACAAAACTTTGAAGTCATGTGGCTTTGAGCTGATAGAGAGTAGGGTTAGAGTAGATATTAGGAACAATTCTTGTCTATGAGGGTGGTGAAGGACTGGAACAGGTTGTACAGAAAAGCTACAGATGCCACATCCCTGGAAGTGTTCAAGGCCAGGTTGGACAGGGATTGGAGCAACCTGGTCTAGTGGAAGGTGTCCCTGCCCATGGCGGGGCGTTGGAGCTAGATGACTTTAAGGTCTCTTCCAACCCAAATCATTTCATAATTCTGTATCTTAGGGAATGAGTCCACCTAGGAGAATTTACATACAGACTATTCATTGCTGGTACAGTACACAGTTTGTTGGTATAAGTAATTTTAGTTTTAGATGCATGCAGTTGTTTTCAATCAGAATTCCGCTCTTTATTATTCATGAACAACTGACTGAATTTACTTGTGATCTGGTGCATACAGTATATAAATATTCTCCATATGTTTGTTTATCCATTTTTTAAAATATGATGCATAACAAAAATTGTATGAAGACTTCAGTACATCAAAAGATGTCAATATGTGAACCAGGTGCATTCTATAGTACAATAAAAATAGATAAAATTCAGTATACATCAAAGAAATGTCATAAGCCATTGCTACATTTTAGAAGTAAACATTACTTAAAAATTTATTAAAATCTATCAAAATTATTTCATAGGATAATTTTGAAGAGAAGTTGATATAATCTGCATTTGATTTTTATGTAATTTTAAGAATAAAAGTGATTTTTGCTTAGATAGTCCATTATTTCTAGAAACATGACCAGTCTGTGACAGAAAAATCTGCTGCAACCACAAAGTTAAGTGAAACAAGCAAAAAAAAAAATAGAAAATTAAAACTCCTTTAACAACCTCTGCTTGATTGCTTTGGGGTTTAAGTGGGTTTTTTGTTTGTTTGTTTTCCTTTTGCACATTCTGTTTCCTTTTTGTGGGAGCTTAGTTGCTTGAAATCTAAATACTAGATTTATAAATCAGGTTGTGAAAAACAGAAGAGATTGAACTTTGTGGATGATTTAAAGGTCCCTTTTTCTCCCATTATTTTTATTTATCTACATATATATGTATTCCAAACTTCTAGTTGCCATACTCTTGCTAAGTAAGCAAATTGTGTTTGATTTAGTGGCCTCCATATGATATTTTCCATCTACTGCATGCCATGTTCATTAAGTGGGGGAAAGGATTTCATTAGCAGTTTCTGACAGTCTCCCTGCTCACAGGGTGCTGCAGAGGCTGATGGAACAAGTCCTGCTGACAGCTTTAGGTTCATTCTGGAGGCTTTCCCTCGTCCGTATGGTCTCGGCAGACAGGATTGTGCATGGATGCAGCAGACGGGGGTAAGGATGTGTCTGGGCAGTAGGAGGTTTCTCTGGGTTTCCTTCTGCCTGCATCTCACACGGGGAGCTCTGGATGAGGAAAAGGGCTCTTGCAGCACAGGAGGTGCAGGAGGTGTCAAGTGAGTCTCATCTGCACTGTGAAACGTGTGTGATGTGGGAGCACCCAACATGCTGTCCCAGAAGGACACGTGAGATAGTGAGCAGTGGCCTGGTGTCATATCCTAAACAAAACAGACCTGAATAATATCTGTTTTAACAAGAAATGGGGCTTTTCTACTGAATACTTTGAAAAAATATGTAAAGTAAGATATCCAATTTTAATTTATTTTACATTATATGTCATGTTTTCCATTTGTCTTTGGAGCAATACAGAAGGACAAAGAATGCCTTGTTAATTTTAAGTGTTTAAAAAAATCTTAGTATCAGTTTTAAATATATAATTTACAATGTTCCTCTATCTTTCTTTGATTCTTCTAATCTGGCATGTATTGTCTGCTTTTCAGTACATTTGTTCTTGCTTAAGCTCTGCTGTACAATTTAGAGATTCATATCTTCCCTGGAGAGGAGAGTTCTGGGGTGTGCATTCCACATAATCCAAGGCTGGGGCATGAAAATTGCATGTTTTAAAAGGTCTGATGTTTTATCAGCTTCTTTTTTTATGCACATCGGAATTGTGCAGGGTGATACGTGGTAGCATTGCTTATTCTATCATTGTTGTACTTCATGTCCAAAATGAAACTTTTGGACAGTTCATGACTTCTTTTTGGCCATTAAAGTGTACTTCAAAGTCCCTTACTCCCTACTGATGAGAAGTGTAAGAGTGTTCCTTCACGCTTGCATAACCTTTGTCATCAAAGCACTTTACTGGCTTTTATTCTATCACTTTATCTATCTCTGATGTTTGCCTTCTCTTTTTCTCCATAGAGAAAGTATGGCTCGTAGCTAATGTCCCTTAAATCCCAGAGGTATACAATGACTGATGATAAAAAAGAAAATTCTTATATTTTTTAACTTCCTGACCCAACATTTCTCAGACAACAGAGAGGCAAAAGAAGATATCAGGGTCGGCAGACTTGTGATCACCAAGTAGTTCGAGGGTAAGGAAGCAGCAAAGCTGTTTTTGTGGTGTAGGCTGCTGACCACAGTTTTAATAGTTTGAGAAATCATAGCTAGAGGTTTAAATAAGCTTTTGTTTTTTAAAGAAGTCAATGGTTGTTAAGGGCATTGAAATTGGAAATTGACTAAGCCATTGACTTCTGGAGAAGAAAGGCATTATGAAAAATTCTCTGAAGAACAGGAAGGGACCAGTTTTAGAACTAGGGGAAAACAATTGCAAAATGAAACTGCTTACTCTCCTGTTTCTGGGATTTGAAACAGTCTTCCTGGAGGGTCTCCTTCCTGTCAAATCCACAGCTGTTTCTGGAAGCCTACGCAGTACTTTTGAGGAATCAAAGCAGAAATATATTGGCAGTAAAATATTTGAGATGTCTGGAAACAATTGAATCTTTCAGTATTGCTCTACTATTTTATTCAATTAACTGTTTATGAGGTATTTTAGCAGTAAAAATCTGGGCAAGACATATGTAGTATTACTGTCACAAAGGGATGCTTGATGTTCTGCCAGGCACAGCAATATGTATGTTAAGTTTATTCAGTCATCTTCCTCCATAAAGCTGGAATCACGTGTCAAAACATAGCAGGGGGTGGGGAGGAAGGGAAGCGAGCAAATATTTTCCTGAGAAACTGATTTAAATCACATGAAGCCATATTAAAAAAGAGCACTCAAATAGGATTATTAGATGCTAATGCATTTAGCTGTGTGTAAGATGGCCTAAGCCAGTCAGGTCTCATGGTATCCACCGATGTTTTCTTCTGTCTTAGAATTTCAGCTCAGAAAGTAGAATTGTTATGTTTGGCACAAATGAATGTTTGAACATTTGTGCTGTTGAGGAGAAAGTAATGACTAAATAGAATTAACAACTGAATTATGGCTTGTTTTCACTGCTTGAGGATCTTATTTTGAAACAAGTTTCATGTTCTCTGGTGAAATAATCAGGAGATTCACCCTTATGATATTTTTTTTTTATTGTTATTATTTTGTGACTGGAGATGTTACACCTCCAGAACAGTCAATCTAGCATTTTTCTCTGCAACTAAACTGTGCATGTCTGAATATTTGAAAATATATAAATGTCTTCCTAAAAAATATCTTATGATAGGAACAAATTAAAAGCATTTGAGGGAGAATACTCCAGGAAAAAAGCCCCATGTTTTTCAAGAATGGAATAAGTCTGTGTTTGCTTTGCTTTTCTTGTTTGATGGATAATGGTTAATGGTATCTGCACATCTGAGTCATTCTTCCCTTGCAGGACATTAGTTCTTCTGCACAGAGACAGCTGTGTTGTCTGGAAGGTGTCTTGACAAGCAGGAAAATACCTGCTTTTTATCTCACCCTGAAAATATGTAATCTGTGGTCTTTGCAGGGGCAGAAAAACTGACTGTGAGAAATTCTGTAGCTTGAGAGAACTGTTCTCGATGCTGAGATTTTCAAGAGGCAGTTTGGATCTTTGCAATATTCCATCACTTCCTGTGGATTTCTTCCCTGTGGCCTGTATTTGTTGAACTGAATTTTAATCTACAAATTTAGAAGGGGTGAACTTTTAGAGAAAGTTGACTTGGATGGAGGGAAAGGTGACTGGGAGTTCTGCTGTGGGGAGGGCTGGTGTGGTTCATTAAAAAGAAACATGACTCTGAGGGTTCTGTAGCTAAAAATGTCACTTTGTACATGTTTGAATAAAAGACATAGCACCCTGTATTGGTGCAAGGTTTTGGTAGCAGGGGGGTTATAGGAATGGTTTCTGTGAGAAGCCAATGCCAGTGGCTCCAACATGGACCTGCTGCTGGCCAAGGCTGAGCCCATCAGTGGTGCTGGCCGTATCTCTGGGCTAAAATGTTTAAGAAGGGGGAAAAAAGGCATAAAGAGCTAGTCCCTATGGGAAGGACTCATGTTAGAGAAGTTCATGGAGAACTCTCTCCCCCATGTTAAAGCAGAAGGACTCCTCTTCCTGCAGAGGAAGCAACAGCAGAGACATGTGATGAACCAACCTTAACCTCCATTCCCTGTCTTCCTGCAAAAATGGGAATAAAGTTAAGCCCATGCAGGAGGGAGGGATGGAGGAAAGTGGTTTTAAGATTTTTTCTTTTTTTAATTCTCATTATTCTGCTCTGACTTTGGTAATAAATTCAATTATTTTTCTCCAAGTCGAGTCTGTTTTGCCCATTACAGGAATCAGTGAGTGACCTCTCCTTGATCTTATCTCAGCTCTGGAGCTTTCCTGATATTTTTGCTCCCTTGTCCAGCTGAGGAAGGGAGTGACAGAGCAGTTTTGGTGGGCACCTGGTGCCCAGCTGGGGTCAAAGCATCACACACACTAATAGTGTTTTCTGAGAACTTTGTGTTTTATCTTTAATGCCAGATGCTCTTGTGGCTGAAGGCTTTTTGTTTTTATGACCTCTTTGAACTGAGCAGTGTTTGTATAAAATGCTTTTGGATGGATTACTGAGCAAAAGTGGTAGAAGTCCTATGTCAAGTGATGGAAATCTGATGGTTATATTTCTCATATAACATGTTTTCTCCTGAACCCCAAAGGAAGGTTGAGGTGAATGGAGGTATGCAAGTATAAATCCTTTTTTTCTATCCTGTGTCAGAAATAGCTTTTCTGTAGAGGATGTATCCTTTCAGAAGTTGTTCAGAATGGTTATTGGAAAGAAATTAGAAATATTTGCTCAAGAGACACAACATCAAAAGTGAATTTCAGGGAGACTGTTTTAAATCTGTAGAGAAGTTGCAAGAAAATTGAGTTTTCAGGTTTCATTATTTCTGTTAATATAGGTGATATTAATGTTCAATTGTTTGGTAGGTAATGAGTCCTTAAAATTCAATCAGACCATTGATATGTTGAAATATGTCACTGTATGTTACAGAATTATCCCAAAGTTACTTAATTCCACCTAATTTCTCATGAGCCTGCAGATCTCTTTATATGTATAACTGTTGGCCCATGTAATTGAACTACATTCTGCCTCTCTGATCTATGTGTTAGTATTTTAATAGTGACAATTTCATTTCTGTGCTGCCCCTTTCCTCCCCTGCTAGTCATCAGATTAGTTTCTATTTGTTGCTTTATTACATCTTTAAAGCATTACGGCCCTCCAAGAAACAGTTTTGGGGGAGAGTGAAGGTATTTGTTCTTGGTTTTACAAAATTTTTTAGGCAATTATTGATCTTTAGTATCATTTTAAATTCAGAAACAAGCCCAAACAAACAGGAAAAAAAAACCCAAGGAGTCTTGAAATGGTTGAACAAACTGATTTTGGAACTGTAAATTCAGAAATATTTGCAATCCAGGATCTAATTTAATTTTGATTTATAACGCAGATTGTTTTAAAAGATAAACCTAATTTTTAAAATTTCATATTAGATTACCATTGTCATGTTTATTGTTACTGCTATTTTAGTTATTTCATTATTATTTAATTCATTGAAGAGGGTTGTGGGAGGAAGAGAGAGAGGTTTACTCAGGATAGGAAAGTTGTTCCTGAAATAACTTTTCAAAAACTGAAGAGAAAAACACAGAGTTCACCAGATGGGCTGGGGGAAGGTACCTAAGTGAATTCTGCAAGTGTGGGCCTTTTTTTCTTTTTGGTTGCTCCATCTTGCTTTGTGTATGGGTGGGCTTCACTCCCAGCTCCGGCAGGATGCCCTTAGTTACGGTACTCTGTGTCTGCACGCACATCTTGAACCACTCTAGCTGACAATGCTGACATTTATGAAGTAACTTCTTTTCCAGTTTGCTTTATGTCACTGTGGAAATGGTTTAACTATAACATTTTAATGTTTTGCTCTAACAGTGGTGGAAGTTTCATCTGAACAAACTCTTAGATGCTGCATGTAAGGATCCCCCCCCACCACCACCCTTTGTTAACATTTTGAACTGGCAGTAGAGGGCAGAGAATTTTAGATACTATATGGCCTAATGACCTTATTAAAAATCCTCTTGCAGCTTAATTTTACTAAATCTCCAAGCACTTCACTCTCCATATTCTTGTCAGGTATGCAAGCAACCTTATTCCTAATTTTAGATGATGCTTAGAAGATACTCCTCCTTCTCTTAAACAGTAGATTTATTTTTTTTAGTGAAAACATGAATAATGAAACTAAGTCTAGACAAGGCAATTTGTGGTGCATGCATTCTTTCTTTTTATTAACCTCTCATAATTTTCCTAAGCAGCTAGTACAATTCCACAGGAAGCTCAACCCTTCCAGACAATTATGCAGCATTAACACTGTACTGTTAATAAAAATAGTAGAGGAGAATTTACAAAGTAGCTGAGATTTAGGATGATCTTGCATTCTAACAATGGTCTATAAATCACATACTGAGAACCATCATCAGAAGAGGAAAATGCAAGGTCTGTATCTTCTGAAGAGGGACAATGAGCAAGACTGGAGTTATTTGACTTCCCAGCAAGTTTGCGGAAGAACAACCCTCTTCGCTTCACCAGGCGTCTGTGGTGTGGGATTTTTATTCTCTAAATTTAAAGGGCAGCAGCAGAGCAATCTGTTGTTTGTATAGAAAGGAGTGATGGTAAAGAAAGAAAATACACTCAAGGGAATGTCTACTCCACTCTAAGATGCCACTTGAAAAACAAGCTCAGGGAAATGTTTGCACAGCATGCAGCACAGAAGCAGAGGAAAAGCAGGAGGCAGTGGGTCAGTCTCCAATATAGAGCATGCACATGGAGCATCTCTTCCTGAAGAAGAGATCCATTTTTAAAGCTGTTGTGTTCCTCAAATCCACCGAAGAATTAGATCTGACAGGAGGACTTGACAGTGTTCTGAGCTATGAGTATGGTTTTGAGGTGATGGGAATAGCTTTTCCCTGTCAACCTGAGCTCAGAGGTCCAGGCCAGGTCCAACTCAAGCAGCTGTTGTTACACAGAATAATGTAGTGTTTCAGATTGATGAAGAGGACATATGTGAAGGTCATTTGACTTGAGACCAGTTATATTCACAGTAGCTGAGATAACATTCTGGCTATAATTTTTTCTTCCTTGGTAGTCTGCCAATGAATTCTAATATTATCTGCACCTATTTTAATAAGTTCCACTAGATATTTCTAGAAAATATCCTCACAAATTTGAATTTTATAGAAGCTGTGATGGGTGGAAGAAGGATTTAGAGAAAAATCTTAGCTAATCAGTGGTTGAAACTGAAATAAGCTAAATCATCTGAATGTTAAGAAAGTTTTACTATTTGAATAATTGTTTGATTTTTTCCTATGGAAAGTATGATCATGGATTCTAAGTGAATTTTTGGCTAAATTAAATGCCTTGTGGTATCTCCATGTGCAGATGAACTATTTGCTAGTCAAACTGTAAGCAAACAGGAACAAAAGAAGGCAACTTGGGGTGAAACCAGAATTCAAGAATTAATGATTCATGCCTCTAGCATTAAGTTTGTGTGTGTTTATGCGGAGTGGATGAAGAGGAGGCTTGGTGCTATAGCTGTGAATCTCTACAGTGTAAATGAAATTAAACTCTTCCTGATAATTTGATTTAAAAATCAAAGAAATGCACTCCCCCTCCCCCCATCCCCCAAATGTTCTGTTCATCTCCCACATTATTAGACTTCATTGCTGTCTACAACCTCCTCATGAGGGGAAGTGGAGGGGCAGGCTGTGACCTCCTCTGTGGTGACCAGTGACAGAATCACAGGGAGTGGCATGAGGCTGAGTTGGGGAAGTTTAAGTTGGGTATTGGAAAAAGGTTTTTTTCCCTGGAGGTTGGTTGAGCACTGGAACGGGCTCCCCAGGGCAGTGGTCACAGCACCAAGCCTGACAGAGCTCAGGTGTTTAGACAGCACTCTTAGGGGTGTGGTGGGATTCTTGGAGCTGTCCTGTGCAGGGCCAGGAGCTGGACTTTGATGATCCTTGTGGGGCCCTTCAAAATTGGAATATTCCATGATTCTGTGATATTAGACAACTCTTCATATCTACTACTCTCTTTGGAGTCCCTGTGTGCTATTTCCTCACAATTTAGCCTCACACTTGGTGAAAGAATAGGTTTAAGTCATGTGTCCCAAAAGTCACAGATGTATTGTTTGTTATAGCCAATACATGGTTTCAGAAATTGTAACAACATGCCAGAGGGTGATGTGTGTTTATTGTCACATTGTAAAGTCAGTGGCCAAACTCACAGAGGGTAATGGCACCTGTATCAGAGAGATTTGGTTATAAAACTGCACACTGTGCTGTTCCAGAGAGGCACGTTCTTTTGGATAATTACCTGACATCAGTTTGTGCTGGTGATGTGATACCTACTTTTGGAAGGCAAGGGAAAATGAGTTTCTTTTGAACGGTAATTACACTCGGTAAACATTAATGTTCTCTATTTCTCCAGATGCTTTCAGACAAGCCTTCTTTGTGCTCAAGACAGAGCCCAGCAGGCCTGTGCTGTAAAATGGGCCAAAGAAATCCAGACTCCTTGCTCTCCCCATTGAAGTGCTTTGAGGTAGCATTGAATGATAAATTTCTGTTGCAGCTTACAATTATGACAAGTGATTGATAACAAGTAGTAAAATAATAAACTTTAATTGGTAAGTGCCTATTAGAAAGGGAAGAAATCTTATGTCAGACTCATAATGAGTGATTCAGATGTGTTTAACTCCATTTACAGCTTATTTCAGATTTCTTATAGGGTCTTGCACTAAAAATACCTCTTTTAAGTGCTGAAGTCTTTTGCAGCTTCTCATTTTGGCAGTCTTTAGCTTTCTGAAGGACTTTTTGGCTGGACTGTTTTTATATAGTGTAAAGTAATAAGCTGCTGGAAGGTCTGTGCTTCACTATTTCTGCCTATCTGTATAGAAAGTGAGAAAATACTCAAAATCCTCTTTCAAAGGAAGTGTAACTTCTGAGATCACATCAAGTCTTCTCAATTATGTGCAATTTACTTAGTGCATTTTTGTCTGATAGAAACAGTCATGTGAAATTTCAGCATTGCTGTCCAATTTTTCTCGAGTTATAAAATAGTCAGTTAATTCCAGCAGCTTTAAATTATATCAGAAAGTGCCCCATGTGCTGCCTTGAGTTCTGTTAGAGGGCCACGTTCTGATGTTCAGTGATTAGCGAAATGAAACCATGAATTCCAGTGAAAGTTCTTAGATTCTTGGAAATCTTTTTTTCTCTTTTAGGTTAGAAAGTCCTGGTTTCAATAAAGATGTGAATCTCTTGATTTTCATAAGTCATGTTTACTGTGTATTTCCAGAGCACTTTTGAAACATTAGTATCAGGGAAAAGAGATAACAGACCTGAAAAATTTAAGAATTCCTGTTTTCTAGTTGGAACATTGCAAATTTTTAATTAGTTTTCCATCAGTTTATATTTTTCCTAGAATGCTTTTTCTAACTTGGATAAATATTTTCCTGATGTCAATCATACATTAGAGTTGGAATATGACTGCTGAACTAAACAATGGGAGGATTTTTATTCCGAAGCTATGGAATGTTTCCTTGGTCTTTTAGTGAGGCAGTCTGTTGGTTAGTTTGTTGGTCTTGTTGCTCATCTCTCATTTGTTTTACAGAGCAGTTTTAGTGTTTTACTTGAAGTATTTGGGATTGAATGGAATGTTAGCCTTGCTCTGCTAAGACCCAGGAAGTCATGCTTGGATTATGGTCTTCATAATGAAACTCAATTAGACTTATCTTACTTCTATTTACTAAAGTCCCCATATCGAAAAGACAACAGTTGGCTGCATTTCAATAAAAAGTTCATAGACAGAGATAAAAAATAGTGTTTCTGGTTACTTTTGCTCTTCTCAGGGGTTCAGGACAAAAGCTGTGGTCAGATTATATTTTGTAGTATAGGTAGTGCTTTGCGCTTCGATGTTCCCAAATTTTCTCACTTCCAAAGTTTTTGAAGTAGGTGCACAAATGTTCACGTATCAGACATTTGAAATTCAAAGCGCAGTTTCTAAAATGCTTCCAGTGATAAATTATAATAATTCTGAAGTTGACAGGTTTGCCACAGAGGAATGGATTTCTTCAATTATTATCTAGACTAGCAAAATACTTTGTACAAACTATTTATTACATTTTAAACATCCTCCCCACAAAAAACCCCAACCTCTCAATGAAAACCCAACCCCCCACCAACAAAAGCCCTCAAGAATCTAAAGAGCTTATCTCAAAATATGCCAGACTTTTAGTTTGCAGATATACTCAAGCCTCACTGCACAGATTAACTGGGAAAATATTTGTGTCTTTTCATAATTGCATATCAAATCACATTAAAAGTCAGCTTCCTGGGAGATTTCTGCCATGGTGACACCTTGTTCATAGGTTTAGAAAAAGTGTCTATTTTTATTTATATTGAAAAAAAATATTAATTTTGGATCTGCAAATAAGGATTCCATATTCATTAATGTTCGCTGTCCATTCATAATACAAAGGGCCAATAATGCAGACAAGAATGGAACTGGAACCAAGTGCATGAGTTAAGGGACTTCTTTAAGGCCCTGCCCTTGGAACTAGAGCAGGACAGCACTCACCCTGAAAAGATGTACCTGTGTAAAGTAGGTCAGTCTCCAGGTATTTAAGAATTCTCTTAGGATTGCCTTGATTTCAGATAAAAAGACCCTGTTTATGTATTTTATTCAGAAAAGCTCAAATCTTACCCTGAAATGCCCCTTTTCTTTGGAACTTTAGAGGATAATATCTACATCAGGAGCACAACTCTGTTATTTGTCAGGTTGTTTCATGCTTGGGCTGGGAAGTCCCAGAAGTACTTGAGGGATTCTGGTTCAATTCCTTTTTGCTCTTGTTCATATTTATCTTCTTCAGCGAGGACAGAGCTTGTGTATCCTCATCTAGACTCCCTGGACAATAGCTGGAAGGGCAAAAATCCCTGAAGTGCAAGCACATCAAATGCAGGACACAGTGGACACTGTTCCTGCCCTTAGTCTTAGACACCTCTGTGACTGCTGGCTTGGGACTTCCATGTGTTTGAGTTTTTCTGTAGAACTACTGTTTGCTTAGTGTCTGGAAACTCTGGGAAAACTGAGACTTATTTCCAACAAAATAGAACAAAAAAATCCTTCAGGTGAGAAAGTGGAGAGACTGAACACACAGAAGTCTGAGATGAAAAAGTGTGATTCAGACCTGTCACTGAACACGTCTTTTAGGCCTTTTTGAAGAACAGAAATGGGATCAAAATATGTTCTTTATTTTTCTTGGGTGTTAAAGCATAACATCAAGGCACTCATGAATGGAAGTGCTGGAACTGGTAATTAGACCAGTGATGGACATTACAGTTATGACATAGTGATGTATGGAGTGCAAGTTTCCCATTGTCCTGTAGAGAGCTTCCATTGCCTTATAGAAAAGCCACAGGATGAACATTCTTCATGTAGTATTTCGATAAAACCTGTAAAAAGCCTCATCTCTCTTGACCTATGAAGAAAAAGAGACCGCAATTCATAAGACACGACTGTTCAATAGAGCTAGTGCTCCTTGAGAACATCCTAAATGGAGAGAATTTAAAATCATGTTAACTGGGCCAGGTGAAATTGCATGACTTGCTCAAGCTGATCTCAAATTGTGTTTCCAAGTAGTAATATTTTAGTCTGCTGTTGTCACCAGTAAAGGGTAAGTAGAGGATGAAATACATTCTGCTCTCTTTCACAAAAGGAAAAGTTTTGCATCCTGTCAGGTTTATTGCTCATGTTTGTTGTTACACAGTAGTTTGTTTGCTGTTCTTCCTTGTAATGGATGTAGCTATTACTCTCCTGGAATGCATGATAGTCCTAGGAAAATAAGGCTTGTCTTGGGCTCAAGACAGCTTTCCTTTGCAGAAGCTCCTCACTGTTAGAGGCAAAAGTACAAGAATTCCCTGTGAGTTTCTGTCTTGTAGTAACAAATGTGGCATGAATAGATGAGATGGGCCTTGGCTGTGTCCTTTTTAAGAGGAAGGAATACCAGTATACTGGCAAAACTGAAGGCACAATTTGCATTTCATATTTCTGTGCATCTGAACTAGAATTCTGAATGGAAGATTTTTCTCGGGTGGTGGGTTTTTCGGTTTTATTCTTGGCTTATTTATGTTTCTAAAAATAACCTGTTCTAAAAGCTTGTAAAATAACTTCCCAAGGATAGGGAGGAACTCAAAATTAACAACTCAGCTAACTGCACTATTGTCCCTTTGATCATAAAATGTGGACAGCCTGCATAGTAGTGTTTTGATGCAGCTCTTCACAAGTTTTGCCTTTTGGCACCTATTCACTCCAGCCTTTTGCTCAGCTGATCCAAGAACTTCTCCTGACTAACACATCAGGTTCTAGAACACTCTTACTTTTAGAACTGCATCCTATAATCCTATAAAATTATTTTGCTGTAGAAATTTGCCAATGGAATTACAATCAGAAGAGAGATGTGGTGCAAGTATTATGTACAGAGACTGTTTTTGTTACCTTGCACATTACAGCATTCTCTAAAAGGCTGTGGCTGGGCAGAGAGAAGGCCTTTGTTTGTCTTGTCCTGATGTAGGGTCAGATGGAGCCTCCTGGCACTAGGTTACTCCTCCTCATGGATGTATTCAAGAAGAAATAAACTCCTGTTGTGCAATCAGAGGCAAGAATAAGATAGAAGGGATCATGCAGGAAACCTGCAGTGCAGCAGGAGCTGAGACCGCTGAGGAAGCACATCAAATGTTTTACCTAGGGATAAAACCGAGCTTGTGTTCCAGTTCTGCAGCCCTGGAAGCCCTGAAGAATAGTTTGAGAGCAAGGCTGGGAGTAAGGGAAAACCCTGCATGGATGCAATAGGAAGACAGTAGTTTACAAATCTCATTTTTTTCTGATCTCTGTCATTTTTAATTTTTCCCATACCTAAAATTATTTGTTCTGTTGTGTGGTTTCAAAAAAAACTGGCATTTGAGCTTAAAAGCCATTCTGATCTTTTTAGATGTGCTTGTTTGTAAGAAAAGGTCTAGATGGATTTTGTCAAAGCTCCAACCAATTTGAGCTCCTGTCATTCTAATAGGTGCTGACTTGTTTGTCTATACTTTGTGAGTATTGCTGTTTTAAATGCTATTTGTGCTTGCTGATATTTTTATGGAATAATGGGACTACGGAATTAGACTTGCAAAAATTGTGGGTTTGTATGTGCATTTGAATTTTCAAATGCATAAGGCGTAAAGAAAAAAGGATGGATGTTGAGTACATGTGGGTATTTTCTTGTTACTTGGACTGACCCCACTGAAACTTTTGACCCTTTTTCATAGCATGAGCTTATTTATATTCAAGTAGAAATTTGTATACTGAAATGCCTGGGAGTGCAACTGAGTATTTTGAACTTATGTGAGTTTTTATGTGAAGGAAGGCAAGGGTACTGTTTGCAGACATCTCTTTGGCTAGTAGAGCTCATTACAGTATTTTTAATTTTTTATTTATTATTCAAATTAATACAGAAGGGGCTCTTTGTGAAATTTTATTTCCCCCGCATGACAACTAGTACTTGCACTACAGGAGGAATTTTTCATAGGGAAACACTTGTCTCATTGACAGAACAAGTAAATTAGGGAAGTATGCTTGTCCCTTGTCCCCTTTTGGTCTATAATGTAATAGTCCAGAATTTTAATTTCCCTTTTTATTGGTGTTAAATCAGTGATGGGTAGATATTGAACCCTTTTGTATTTGGAGTAGAAAGGAAAACAGTGCCAAAGAATTGTTGTGACAGTATTGCGAATGCCGTTCTCCTTTGTTCTGTGCCAAACAGAGGTCTGTAGGTCTCTCTTACTCAAATGCTCCTACTGCCCTGAAAGCTCATGACTGCACAAAACTTTGCACATTTTCATCGTGTCCCCAAGCTGTAAACTCTGAATTTTATTAGATAATTCTTTTCTCAAAGAGGGATCAACTGCTGAGCACGCAATGGATTCAAACCTTTGAAGAACTACAGGCATTGTGTGATTGACCAAGTAATATGTTGTTGTTCCTACATTTTTTGTTGCATTTATTGTTGATAACATAAACATGACCAGGTATCTTCCATTCTTGTAGCGAGCATCCACCAGTGTGTTGGTTCACTCCAGTTAGTAGTTAGTCTGTTTTGAGAACATGAGGATTAAGAAAGGGTTTTTTTTTTGATTTTTAAACATGGGGACGTTCTGCAACTTCTGGCCTCTGTGGTGTGTCTTTTTATTTCCCGTCTGTGGGGACAGTATGTAGTTTCTAATAAAGTGGACTTTAAAGGTAGAATTTCCCTCAAGATGAGGGCAAGGTCATTGCTCTGTCCCAGCAGCTCGATGTGAATTGTACAGCAAAATATATATTCTGTTGGAAAAATTCCAGTTATTAGGTCCTTCCAGATCCTTGATAAGTGCTTTAATCACTGGGCCAAAGCTAGTCTCTCATGCTGGGCCTCAGGGAGAGTGTTTGTAATTACACTAAGTAGAATGCCTCCTAAAGAGAATGAGAGCTCTTTCACTTGGGTCTGCAGGCACACTCATGTGTCTCAAATAGTCAGCTTAAAGAGACATTTAGCCCTACATGGGAAATAATGAGCTGGAGAGAGGATCTCAGGTGTTTTTTTTTAGTAAAATCTTTGGAACCCCTTGCCACAGGATGCTCTAGATGGGGAGAGTTTGCACAGGGTGTGAGAGAACCGATGGAATTCTTACAAGAAAAATAAGCCTTTGCAATCTGCTACATATGGAAATATTTAAGAAGTACCTGAGCTACAGCTTGCTGTATTATAGCTGAAAACATCTAATATATAACTTTATAAGTGAGGAGACTGAACTAAATAGGTCAGTGTGGCTGTACTTATGTTCTTTTTTGTTTATTGAGAAGAACAGTGATATCAACATGAATCTGTCATACCGCAGGTGAGAGCCTTATCTGCAAGATTTACTGTCTGTGTGGGATGTAAGAGTGGTACCTGTTTTGCAAAACATTTCTAAGCTATCCAGCTCTTTGTTTCTTATTAAATTGAATTCCTGTTTTCTAGTCAACCCTTCCCCTAAGCAAAAAAAGCAAAAAAAAAAGGTAGGAAAGTCATGGATGATAAATAATGGTTTGATGTTGAGGCTCAGTGAAAGTGCAGCAGAGCAGCTTGGTAAACTGGGAAATAAATGCAGTTTTATTATACTTGTGATATAGAAGGGGCAAGGAAAATGCAAGTGTGAAAACAATAAGGAGGAGACAATTATTTCTTAGCAAGAGGCATAATCCTAAAATAGGAAATACTCTTATAGGTGCTGAGAATTTCTTTCGCTCCTGAAGTGTCTTACTCACCCGGTATAGATTTTCTAGTGCCTCCACATCTGAGAAGTCCTCAATACACTTTTGTCTGAGCAGCACTTTGGTATGTGGAGGCCAAGCAATTACAGTTCTAGCACAATTACGATTCTAGCTGGAGTCAGTGCTCCCATTAACAGTAATGGAAGATGGGTCTCTGCTCTTGAACACAGCACTCAACATTCGCCCATAATTGTCTATAAAATCAAATCATATCCACTTTATTATTTGACATTGCTCCCTCTGACAGCTCTGTAAACACATCAAAATTGCTTTCTTGGATGTGTAGAATATACCCCTCTGTATCCTTTTAAGCCATTTCTGCTAATTTAAGATGTTCTAGCGTGTTGTAGTGGGAAATAACTGCTGAAGATGGTTAACCTATTGATCTGTTACCACTTCCCCTGCATTGCTTTTCTCCTCCCATTCCTCTTCTCTGCTTTCTTATTCCCCATAGTTCACATGTTAATGTTAGTCTTAGAGATTAAAGCATGCATATATTCCAAAAGATGATTTTTTTTAATATGGAATATAGTTATGTTTTGTAGAAGTAACCTCATCATTTGTTTTTAAGGAATGGAATATTTGACTGCATTGTTTCTGCTAGTTTAACATATACATTTATGGATGTTAATCATGAACATAGACTAAGTTATCTTACCAAAAAAAAGGAAATAAAATCTTGATAAAACCTTTCAACTTTCAAAGCTCCTTCTGTTCATTGTTTATGTATGGTTCTGCAGCCTGGATATTTTTAGACTGGTACTCCTATTGAAACCACGAGTTTTGAAAGTTTAAAGAATGCATTGATACATCTTTATTGAGATCATTTTTACTCCTATATTGTCCAAATTTCTTTACATCTACTCATTCAGCAAATTTGCACACTTTTTTCTCTGTTGCTTAGCTTAACATACTTTTATTTTCTGTCTTCAGAGACAGAAATGTTACATTGTAATAGCAGAATTTAAAGAAAAAAAAGAAAGGAGTAATTTGTTGACTTGGAATATGCACCCTGCTGTTCGCTTTTCTAAACTGCTTCTCATCACAAGAAAGTATTTTTATTTATTTCTAATGACCATTTCTGTGTGCTGTTTGCTCAGAATGCTTTTCTTAAGCTTGAACATGAGTTTCTTTTTTATCACTTCATCTTCGTTTTTCCCAGGAGCATTGCTAGCCTACCAAGCCATGATAATTTCCATGAAATGCCATGATCAGTGAAAAATGACACTGTCCAAGCCTCAAGGTGATATCAGAAACATTGTGTGTATTTCCTAGCTGAGATCTGTCAAAAGAAGTGCCTTATATATGTGATACCCACGTAGGTGGCCATTTATTTGATTATCCTGGCCACTGAGGAATAAGGGTAGTCCAGTTTAGTAATGTAATGAGACTCTATCAAAATACATATGTTAAAGCTTTTTCATCTGTGCTGCAGTCTTTGCAATGTTCCTAAGTGTTTGCAATGTAAACGCTACGGGCTTTTCTAGGTCATTTAGCATTATATGAGAAATCACTGCTCTGACCCCATATGGTGAAGCGTCAGAAGCTAAACAGATTGGCAGGGCAGGGTCATAATGCACTGTAATCCTTGAGGACATCAGATGCTGTTTAGCCAATTCAAAGCAGCTTGACATTCCTTTCACCAGTGACACTTTATTTCTCTGTAATAGTTCTGTCACAAAAACTAACTGCAGCAGACAGATTTGATAGGAATTTTCTGAAGTAGTTTCTGAAGGGTGGACAGGGTTTAATTCTAATATATATTGTGCTTTAGTTGGTTCATACAACAAACTACATGTCTTGGAAGTGGAATAAATCTCTGGCTCTTGCAGTTTTTCCTGAATGCATTACTAGGTCATGAGGGAAGAGATTATGGGCTTTGAAGTACTGTGATTTAGTAGTCAAATCACAGAGGTGATAGATAGGCCTCCTACATTCTATTTTCATAAGTATTATTTGCTATGAATAAAAATCCCATTGCACTTCCTCTGATTTCTCTTATACATTCCATAGTATGAAGAGGAAAATTGGATCTGCAGAAAAGGAGGGATCTCAGGAGACTGTCTGGTCTGTCTCCTGATGCACGATGGAATCAAAGCACAAATAGATGCTGGCAGAACTTATACTAAAGGATCTCTAATGATAGTAACTTCACACCTTCTATAAGCAATCTGTTCCAGGGCTGCAATAATGTAATTTTTTTAGGCTGGCTTTTTAGCTCTTTTACTCATAAAAACAATGTGATACATTGCAGGAAGAAAGGTGGTGGATTTTGGGTGAGAATAATTGAAGTTATTTTTTGCTAGAGCGTGCAAATGTTGCTTCTCTGTTCATTTATTGTTATGGTAAGACATCCAGCCAGGACTTAGCAGTACTTTTGTGTGTGTGCATGAGTCTGAATGCACACACATATAAACCTAAACATGAAAACTGTAATATCATCAATGTTTTTAGAAGAAGCCTGTTAAAAATTGTTAGAGATTTATACCCCAAAAGCTGAAGGATTAGGGATGTGGAGATTCTATTCATAACAGTCCTCTTTGCCAGAATTTGAACTTGCTGGTTTTTGCCTATTTTTTTTTCTTTAGAGATATAACACTTAGTGGTGTTGTAGGGCATTAAAAATCTGACATTGATAACATGTTTTTCTTATTCTTTCTCTCCCTTAAACTCAGCTCCTTAATGAGTTTGCTTTAATTTTATCAAACTGGTTTTATCAGAGCCAAGTTATATTCTGTAAATACAGGAGAATTGTATCTAATGCTTAATATCTGAGCTAAACTGTGTCTAAAGTTATTTCGTATAGAACATACATATTTGCAGGTGTTAGTGGTATTTTTTTCTCTCCCATGTGCCATCTGTATTTAGAGGCTGCTTTATGATATTCATCAAGGTCGATTTTGTGTTTTAACTCTGAAGTAGAAGTTTGGTTTAAAATGATCATTCTAGAATTGCAGCTTGAAGTTTATTTGCTATGAAACACAGTGAATGAATCTCTACGCAGTGTATATGAGCTCACAATACAATTATTTGCATAATATATTTATAAATTGACCTGTGAAAAATATTTGGTGTTTTTTGGATGGCATTTGCAGTTGTAGAAGAATGTCAGCTTTTCTGCTGTTACCTGGGATGTTATTCATCTTGAAATACAGGGTTATTTAGCTCAGACACTGCAAAATGTCCTTTAATCTCCACAAACTACTGCATTCCCAAAAACAACATTGATCATCCATCTCTAAAATTATCTCATGGCTTTGTTCCTCTTGCTAATGTTTGCTACTCTCTCCCTGTTTCTTTTTTGTAGATTCATTTATACATACTTATTCTTTGATTGCTTTGTCTTCCCTCCCTTTAGAAATAAGGTTTCTGTCTTGTCTCTTCCTGACATTGAGTTTTGACATAACTTTTGGGTTCATCCATAAATCTTAGGGGTTTGGATATCTTAGGTGTTTTGTGGGTTGTTTTTTTTTTTACTTATCTACTAGAGAAACATTAAAAAAAGCAGCCATTTTAGCTAATGCTCAGCTATCAAACTCTATACTCTCCTGTATTTTGGGCTTTTCTTTTTATACATAAAACAACTTGTTCAATAGCATCATTCTGAAAAAGTCTGACATGGCACAATATTTGATCTTTCTTTGTGTCTGCTCTGAGTACTCATTTCAGCAAGGAATACATGTCATGCTGTTACACATGACTCCTCAGACTGTCTTAAGAGCAATGCTCCTACAAAAGCTTTTCAAATTCATGAAGAGCAGAAGAATGTCTAACAACCTTGTAGTGTTTCTGGACTCATTATGGTACAGAGGGATTTGTTTTCCTGGAGTCATTAATAGACCTGTATTATCAAAGAATTATTTCCTGTTTCAGGGTATTGTATTTTATAATTCCATGCTAAGAAACTTGGTTCAAATCCTTGGCTTGCTCAGACAATGTTTAAATTTTAATCTGCAGTGAATAACAAGTGTGGAATTCTTTTGTTATCTGTCAGCATTTTATATTATCCAGTGGGAATCTTGTGCATCTTCACAGGAAACCCATCTGTTTTGCTGCTCTTCTCATTATGCCAATCAAAAAGTCACTTCTAATAGTATGAAGAGCCACACATTTTTGGTTGTCACGGAAGAAAATGAGTCTCCCCTCCCTCTTTTCCATGACAAGATGTTTTAGTTCTAAGAACTTGAGATTTCTGAATAGAACACTCAGAGTTACCTTTTAACTCAGATTTTAATTAGTTGATGTAATAACTATTGACTTTTCTTTAGGGATATGCCAGTATTATTGATATGACAATTAAAAACAAAAGGATTAGTCTATTAAAGAAGTACTAATTGACTTTTGTCTTACTAAGCTAAACAATTAAGAGCTGATTGGTCAAAATAAAGTGAGCTGTATCTGTAATTATTGAACTCTGTATTTCACTCCTTATCCTGCTCATATTTCTTTTTAAAGGTTTCACTTGAATAATCTGCTAAATTGATAGATATGTTCTTTGAGATGGATTTTAATTTAGCTTGAATAGGAATTGCAAAAGTAGTTTGTGTTTATTATTGATGCAGTACTGTAATTGTTTGTAGACAAAGGAGGAAGCTTTCTAGAGATCTGTAAATTGTTATATTTTGAGGGTGCTAATATGTTTAATCAGGTTTACTAATAAAATAATTATTCATTGTGCTTAATATTGTGTCTTATATGTTAACTTGACTTTCTGTAATGTGATGTGGTGGAGTGGATGCCAGTTGTGCATAATGGTATTTGTTGCCAGTTCATTCCACTTTTCATGACAGGAACATCAGTTCATTTTGCATGGACAGAAATGGTTGCACAGGATATGAGTCAGTGCATTGGGGTTTTCATCTTGACTTTTTCTTCATTGTCCTTGCAAACACTGTAGTCTTATTTGAAGTAAAACCTTGGTTAGCTACTTTGTTGTCAATAGGCACAAGTGTTACCTTTTGCTGTTTGGGAAAAGTCAAATTTGAAATTTTGAAAATGTATGAAATCCACAGTCTTATAACAACAATTTTAAAGCAGTTTTAAAATGTCAGAATGACTTTAACACCTTTTGCTCTTAAGCTATATAGATAGAAAATAATTTTCCCCTTAGAGTTAAATTTTAGTTGTGTGCTGATAAAGAATTGAAATATTTAACTGCTAAATTGAAATTAAACTCTTGCTGACAGCTTAGTTATTAATTGCAATAGTTTTTGTGTACTAAGCATTGCTCTCCCTTCTCTTCCAATCCAGGGAACTGATGTATCTTCACAATCAAGATCTAGGAAGACAAGGTAAGAACTGAAGGATATAAATTGATGTTAATTGTCTTATTTTGCTGGTTTGGATACACCTTTTGCTTAATGTTCTACTGCTTAGAAGGCTTTGTACTCTTCTTGAGAAACTTTGGCATTTTATTTTCATGAGAAAAGAAGGTCTTAAGTTCTCTGGACGATTTTTCCCTTTGTGACAGTGTGGTGGTACTTGTTTTCACAATTTGTCTCAGTTTGCCCTTTGTGGTTCAGGACAGAGGTTGACTTTGGGTTGCTCGTGTTCCTTCTTCACATTAGACTTAGAGTTTAAGCAGAAGTGTGTGAAAAAAACAAAACTTTGCATTTTTCAAAGCTTTACTTTTAGGTGCTTTGTGTTGTTCACGTTTTCACTACTATTTTTAGTGTCCGTATATCATGGCTTAAAACATTTACAACAGTCACTGAAAGGAAATACCATGAGATAAGAAAGTGTGTGTGTGTTGCACAGAGTGCCAACAGTTTGGCTTAGCTGTGTTGCTGGTGGGTGCTTACAAGCCTCATTTTCCTTGGGGCTTGGTTGGTTTTTAGGTGCCATGGTGGTTCTTTGTGTTGGTTTTGTTTCTTTAGTTTGGTTTGTTGGGGGATTTTTTTGTTCTGTTTTTCTTGGGGGAGGATTGTGTTTGTATTTGTGGGTTTTTTATTGCACATATTGTAGAATCTCAGGAATAGCTGATGTGTCAGGGTTAGCTAGCAGTAATCACAGGGGTGAGAGATGATGAATGCTGCTGAGTGAATCACGTGGAGATGGGCAGAAGGACGTGGCAGACAGGGAGCCAAAAAACTGCCTCCAGTTTTCTCTCTAGTAGCGATCTGTGTGTTGGTTGATAACATATCAAAGGAACAACAAGAACAGCTGTCTGCTTTGTTATAGAACTGCCTATACATGCTAGTCCCCAGGCAGCCCAGCCCCTGGTCCAGGGGATGGCCAGGCTAAGAGCATGGATCAGACATCTGCCTGCTGCCCCAAACCTGCTGCTCCCCTCCTGCCGGGCCAGCTCGGTGTGCTCAGGCAATTGCAGTCACAGTGTGTCAACAGGCAGGACTTCTGGAAGCTGTGCAGTTCACAACTACTTTTGTGTTCCTGTGGAAAGAACAGAAAAACATGCAGGAGTGGTGGTGGGATGGCTTAACCTGAGCTGAAGGAACTCACATTGCATGTCTGGAAACAAAAGGATATTTTCTGAAGGGAGTTTAGAAGGAAGAACAACTTTGTTAGTTGAGTTCAGGAAGAATCATGATGGTTGGCACAGCAGAATATATTTATATCTGAGCAGATTAGAGACAAAAAAAATACACAATTCTGTAGTTCAGACCCAAATTTTATCCACAAAGTAACATTGTCAAGCATTTAGAAGAGAAAATAACAGGGCATGAAAAGTAGATGTGACAGGTTTCTAGTTCTTGGTGAACTCGATTGAAAATTTGTATCAAAGGGTATGTGGCACTTTCAAGAACTGAGGCATCTGCAAAGTGAATGGATGCTTTACTTTTAAAAGTTGTTGAATTCTCTGTTTGGAACATACTGTAGATGGAGTTGGGGTTCTTGCAAGCTCTGGAGTGGGAATGGCAGTCTGGAAGAAGAAAATAATTAGGTCAAAGCCTAGAATGCAAATGCTGATGGTCATATGATTAAGCAATACTACAGGAGGTTCCTGGAGCAGTGTTATCTCAACAGGAAAAAGACAACACTGCCATGTTTTTTTCACTCACTGATAAAGAAATCACTACTTTCTAACCATAAGTACAGTAATTTTTTAAAAATTGGAAATAACATTAGGTTTTCTGTCATCTTTTTAGCTGAGCATTTTGTTTTGCTGCAAGCACATCACCTGAAAAATTATCTGCTGAAATAGATTTTTTTTCATTACGTACACACACAAGAGACTAGTTTAAAACACACTTGATTTGGCAATCTAAAAAAAAACCAAAATAAAATCCCCAAGTAATTATCACAAATACTATGTTCCTTAGATTATACACTCCACTTTATACTTTTGAATGCAGGCCAATGTTCTCCAACTAACCATTTAAAAAATCTTTAAAAGCACTTAAAAAAGAAACAAAAACCCCAAAAGAACTCTGAGAATCTTTTCAAAATTCATTTAGGTAACTTTCTAATTATGTATTCCAGCTGAAGTAGCTTCTTTTTTCCCTTCATTACAGTCACAGTGAGAAACAACACGTTTCATTTAAGTAAAGATCTAAATGCAGTAAATTGGAGTGTATATTTATACAGGACTTTAAGAGAAATCTAGGCATTGACTATTTCCACTGGCGGTCAATTGTGTATCTTAAAGATGAATACATGGGATAAATAGTGATTTAAATAGACAATGTCAGTACATCTCTGAAGGCAGGAATGGAACAATGTGGTACAGGGGAGAAAAATTATGTACAAATAAGAATCAAGAATGGCACCTTGAGCAGATCAACATACTATAGGTGGGACTACAAAAACTGGTTTTGAAAAACTTGAAAATGAATAATGTTTGGAATTATTTGAATTTAGGTTTTGAGACAGCTTTTCAAATATTAGATGTTGTATAATCCTATGTTCATTTATATGAGCGGAAACAAAAAAATTAATATAAGGAAAACCCTTGAAGTGTAAAATTCCTACAGTTATCTTTAAAAAGTTACAGTTCTCTCTTTTGATCTTCCCTAATAGCAGTAGAAAGTCAGGTAATAATACAGGAACTGTATGGCATTTTGTTCTAACATGCCATTATCTCAGAGGTTTGTTTGCATCACTCTGGTAGGCACTGAACATAGAAGTTCTTTGATGATTCTCTTGAAAGTTTGTGAGTTTGGGAGGTTTATTATTTCAGTTTTCATATGGATGACTCGATATCTCAAACTTTGTCTTCAGAGGTGCTGAATGGGTGGCAATTTGTAAAAATCAGTACCTTTGTGGTCATAACCAGTTTGGAAATGAAATGTTTGCTACTTGTTGCTTGATACCACATGATATTCAGCAGTAAAGATCAAACCCTGGAGCTGACAGACACTTTTTTTTTTGTCAAAGCAATGTTTTTCCTAGAAAGATTTTAAAAGTCACATTACAGAATCACAGAATATTCTGAGGTGGAAGGGGCCCCCATGCACCATCGAGTCCAACTCTTAAGTGAATGGCCCCTACGGGGATGAAACCCATGGCTTTGGTGTTACTAGGAACATGCTCTAACCAACTGAGCTGATTAGTACTCTGATCCACTAGATTATACCTTTTTGTTTGGAATTTTTCAAAGCCATAGAACTGTGAAGGTCTTTGAAACAACAGAGGATGCTGTAACAGGAATGTATATTCTGTCACAGGTATATATACATCCTGTACTTCCCAATCTAGTTTGGAAATGTGAAACCTTCTTTCCTGTGAAATAGAAGTGGAGATGGCCACCACACTTCTTTTCTTTGGCAGGGCTAATTTGAATCTTTGCTGCTGTGATATAACATGAGACAGAAGACAAAGAATTAAAAAGAGACATGAAGTATGTTTGATAAGTTCGCTATCCTTATATGCTGCCTTGAGGAAGATCCTTCCCTTATATCTCTGATCTGAGAGGCCAAGCATACTGATTCCTCCTACTCAGGATTTCTTTCTTTTTCTTTTTTTCCCCTTCTTTTCTCATTTTAAAGGAGTTTTTGTATGTCTTTTCAATTCAAAGTGGGTCATCTTCAACTGCAAGCTGTTAAGCTTTTGCAATCCAATTTTCAAGAAAATTAACCAGCTCTTTCTTACCCAGATCATATGGGAGCCCATGTAGCCTGAGGATTTCATCTTGGATCTAGTTTTCAAATATTTCTACATTGGTCTGTAAGATTTTATCTCCTTTCATTAGGCTTGTCTATTCAGACTTATCCTCAGCTTTCAAAAAGTTCCTTTCTTTTTTTCTTTTCCATCTTCCATTCTTATTTGACACTTCCAAAGCTCTTGAGAAGCTCAATCTCTTTGACACCATTGTCACCGAGAAAATTTTCTTAGAAACACTTCTAACTATGCTCCTTGTTGCTGTTTAGATTGTTCTCCAATGATTATTGTCTCTTCCAATATTTGGATGCTGTGAATCCTAAAAACATTAGCGTAATATAAATATTTTAATATTTAGCTATAATTGTTTAGCTATGTATTTTGACAGACTTCTGTAAATTTCATTACTAGGCAACAGGATAAAGTAAGTTAATAACTGTGGTACACTCTGGTCTGCTATCAGGGACCTTTCAGTCTTTCTGGGTAAATATCTTTAAAATGACTCAATCTGTGAATAAAGCAAAAAGAAGAAGTTTGCCTAAAGAGAGGGGCAAACTGCAGATGTTGCTGATGAAAAAGTGCTGGTGTTCACCTAGAGAGGTAACAGGTAAAGTTGGTACCCAGCCACAAACAGAGGATGTTTGAGGATGTCAGTAAGTGGAAAAAGTCAAGGCAAGTTTTAGCTGCGTTAATGTTAAGAGTGTTCCAATACACATTTGGTTATTCCAAGGCAATCTTGCTCATTGTGATAACAAGGCACCTATGTGGCAGTGGAATGCTCTCAAAACAGCCCAGAGGCATCAGAACACTTTGTTCATATCTAGTCAGCAAAAGTGTTGTCTTGCATACATTGTAATAAATGAATACTGAACTTTCAAAATACTCATTCTTCTCTGCAGGGATTGGGATGACTTGTGTTTTCAGAGATGTAACAGTAACATTGCTAATCACCACTAGTTGGGCATTGCACCAGCCCTTATTGTCTCACTCCTGCAGCATGATTTCCTCTCAAAATCTTAATTGAGTCCTTCAGGAATTAATTACATTTTCATTGGAAAGAAGAGAAATGGTAAGATCCAAAAAGCATTTGACAAACACATGAAATGCTGGAAAACTAGGGGAGAAAAAGTACAAAAAAAAGGGGAAATAACCTTCAGTTTGGAAAGTTTCAGGCAGATTGAAAGTGTGTGGAAACAGTCATCAGTGCCTTCAATTGGTCTTAAAAGGCTAATTTAATATAAGACACTGCTAATTTTGTCTAAAGAAAGAAAGGCATTCCAATTACTGATGGTGAAGAGAAGCAGATCAAGTTAAAATGAGACTCCTTTACACCAATTTTATTATTTTCTTGTCTCCTGAATTAATTCATGTATTAGGTCATTTTAACATTTTGTTAAATCCTATCTTTTTCTTGATTTAATGTGATAGATCCATTTTGGTTCATTATTCATACAATTTCTAAACTTTTAACCACAACATTTAAACATTGGCCACTGTAGGACCTGTGCTAGGGAGCTTTACCTCTCATTAGTTCTACTTAGTTTATAGTTAGTTTAACTTTTTCCTCAGCAGCCTGCTGTGTAAGATAATGATCAATAGTAAAACTACTCAAAAACTGCTGCCTGGTGAAATAAAAGTGTCTAGAATGAGAATCAATGAACTTCAGACAGAAGGAAATTTCTACAAAGTCATCTTTAGTTACTGCTGCTCTATGCAGTTGCAAAATTTGAACAAATATATAGTTATTTCATCAAGATCTCAGGCATTCCTATATTGGCTATCCTTATATACCTGAATGTTTGCAGAAAAAGATTTCACAAGCTGAATTCTGAGGGTGTGATTAAATGCCATTGTATTGGCATACTTGTAGGTTTATCTATTTTGGTTTATTTATGGGTCGTACATACTGGAACAGGGTTAGAAGTTCCCTTCTTTTTGTTTGGTATAAAATTGTCATGAATAGCTGAGAGGTCAGTACAGAAGTGAAACACTTCAAGGACAAGTTTAAGGCACATCTTGATTTGTGTGGTGTCAGCTTCACAATGTGGAAAGCTACAGCTGGGGGCTGTCTGCTCTGGAGAGAAAATGTACTCACACTGTCAAAGCCTATGAACAAAACAGGAATGACACTGGGCAGCGCAGAAGGTGCCAGACAAAAGAAAATCCAGTGAGCTCAGGAAATTGCACAGGTGGTAGCTCTTTGTACTACTATAATGTGAAAATCTGATTAATTTCACAGCAGATAAGATGAAAAAGTTGATTCTTCATACTGGGAGTCAATAGCAAAGTTTTATCGTCTGTCCTTGCTTGGCCTCTTCCACTGTCATGTAGTTTTGTGCTCTCTGGATATTCATCTTCAAGCTTTTGGTCTTGGACTTTGCAGCACAGTTGTTTTTCAAAATAGACAAACCCAAATCCTGCCATTCCTCAGACATCTCTTTAAAAATTAATGTACATTGGGTACAGAAGCTCTCGTGTCCCTGCAGCTGAAGCAGATTGCAGGAGTATTCTGTTTTAGAGTAAGCCAAAGTATGTAGAATGACATGTAAATGGACTTTGTCCTTAACAAAACTACCATGTTGCTAGTTTGCTGGTGTTGTTGATGAAAATGAATCATAAAGAGGATTTAGTGGGGCCAGTGCTCCCATGACTGGCTGTTAGCTTCATATATACTGTTTTATAATTGTTCAAAGGTAACAATTTGCTGACTAGAAGGATGATATCAGATTTTCCTTACCTCACGTGGGCACATTTCATGACAAAACACAGCAACGTAGACCTCTAAAATCTGGAGCTGGAGCATTATCACTGTTCTAAGATAGTTCATTTTGTGTGTGTTGGGAACTAAAATATCAGTTGGAAATGCCACCATTTGTATTGTGTTTCCATCCACTCACAGCATAATAACTCCTTTATTCGTGATGTAGTGAAATACAAGTGCTGTTGTTCCTGGGATGTGCATCCTGTAAGAGTCGTGGCCCTTTTATTTCCCTTCATCTGACTCCAATATATGCAGTTGTTAATAGAGTGCTTTTTCACCTCCTCAGCAATATCACCTTCATCTCTGTCTCTCCCTGTAGTTCTTTCTGTGGTAACACAGGATAAAGATGATCCCTCTGTAATAGGAGCTGCTGGTAATCCAGGTTTACAGTCAGGTTTTGGAGTGATTTTGCATGTCTGTGCAAAGTGACATTGGTAAAACTGTTCCAAGCCCCACAGGAGTCCTGAGAGGAGATGACAGGTTGACTTAAATTATGCAGCACACACTTCTAGACTAGATATGAAGAAAGAAAGGTAAAATGAAGATAGAGTCCAACTTTAAGCCCCTTAATGCTTCACCTATTAGAATTAATGAAAATGTGAAGAGAAAAAACACCCGTCTTTGTCTAGAGTAAATGCCAGAACTGTACCCAGTGCAGGCTCCTAAACAGAAATCAGAGCTCCCCCAGGAAGAAAAATGCCTGAAAATTTAGCATTGAAAACAATAAAATTTGTCATGGGAGGAACAAGAAAAAGCAAAACAATATTTTGATTCTTTTGTGAGCTGGTGTTGGGCAGTTGCAGTGAAATAAGTATGTGTTTTGGCTGATACATCAGAAGGTTTTAATAGATAAGAACAATAAAGCAATCCAGTTATTATAACCCTTGAGGGCAGTTAAGAAAAGCAGATAAGAAAATGTATTGCTGATTTAGAAGAAAAAATGTCTGCAGGAGAGCCAGAACTTTGATCATGGAGGAATTTTATTCTTGAGACTTTGATTGTGATAACTATATTATTAAAAATGTATTTTTTTATGATGATACAGCATTACTTAATGAGAGTTTGTGGAAAAATTCATGCACTCAAAAGCTATTTCGGAGCTAATCCTGTGAAGAAGACAAGTCTCATAAAAAAAAGGAGCACACAGGAACTAATGATAACAGTATTATCTGAACATACACTTTAAGAATAAATAAACAAAAGTTTGATTGTGAAGCAGCTGATGTTGAGGGAATATTAACATACCCTAAGGAATTTAAGTGTCTATGTAACATATAGCGATTCATTTAAGGGAGAAATTTGAAATGTTTAAGAAATTGTTAGTAACAATGATATTGTAGTTTAATTAAACTGAATAAATAAAGCAAATGAAAATGATTAACTGGTGAGCATAAAGAATAGTGCAAACAATAGTAAGATAATTTCCTCAAAATATCTGCAAGCAGGGTGCGATGTTTAATTATAAAGAAAAATACGCGCAACAAGATCATGAGAGAAGTGCAAAACTCCGAAGTCTTGAAATAAAAAAAGTATTCAACTTTTATTCAGTATTTTGCCAGATTAAATTTAGTGGGAAATCATAAAAATAAGTGATCCAGTGGAGAAAATCTGCTGAAGTGTTGAAAACTGTTGGTTAAGTTAAATAGTCTTGTGATGGTCTTGTGTTTGCCTTCTCCTGATCTAAAACAATGAAGTGAAAGAAATGGATAGCCATGTAATGCAGTGTTGGTAGGAGGGAAATATTTGGATCTTTAAACCAAATTTCTGTCCTTGGTGGAGCTGAAACATTTTCTGGGGGGACAAATGGAGTTTTCAATCCAGGCTTACTCGAAAGTCGCTTTATTAATGGAGCCATTTAATATGTGGTATGAAAAGGTTTCTAACTATTGCTTACAGTTTTCCTCAATGTAATACCCATCCTACTGTTTTGTTAAAGTTACAGACATTCCACTACTACATAGTTACTAAACTGAGATGTAAGTGGAGAAAAAGTGATTTATAATTTCATGTTTGGTCCTATATTCACTACAGCAGTCTCCTCTCCCCAGGGCTTGGGTAGAACATTCATCCAAATGTTTGATTCAGGTGATTGCATTTCCCTACTCATGTGCACTCTAATGCCAACAATAAATTTTGTAAGGGGATAATCATCATTTGGTCGTCTTGCTGTGAAGATATATGTTAATTTCCTCAAAGCTGATCCAAAATATTAATTGTTGTGCCTACAGAATACTGCCTTTCTGCAGTTGCTTACAGAAAGGTGTGCCTTCATCTTTTGCTGCTGATTGACAAATGGCCCATCACCATAGCAACAGAATAAATTAATTTTTAAAAAAAATCCGGTCAGGTTGCCAGACTTTAAAACAGGAGATGGGAAACTAACAACTAATCTGTGATAAAACTCAGTTTTCTCTCTCCTGAAATTTAGAAGTTTGTAACATCCCTTACAGGATGGATCTGCATTTGAAGATGTAGGGGTACATGTACTGTATTTGAGCATCAAATTTAGATTCTAAGGTGTGAATTAATGCAGAGAAATATTTTCTTGTAAAATCATGGTCATGCAAAAGCCTTTTCACAATTATTTTTCACTTGTTAAAAAAGGAAAAGTATCAGCATTGTCATGGCAAAAGCAAAACTCAAAATAGCTCAGCATACTGGCCTGCGGAATTGGGATGCTCTCATTGTATCCTGAATCCTCTGTTTTCCATATCCCATGAGGAGCACAAGCCACATGGTTTGTACCTTTGCCACAGGTGTATCTAATTCTACACCATGGGGAAAATAGTCAAGTTCCAGCCTGAAAGGTTGAGAGCTCTCCTTCCAAAGAGCTGGTAGCCTTATGCTATTAAAGGGAGACATAGAAAACTGAGAATTATGGTGTGGCCTGAAGTAAAGGGAGACAAAATCAGAAATTCAGTATTTTAGACTCATCTGTAGTGCATCTTTCTGTCCCTGACTAGCAGTTTTATTATGAAGCTCTTAAAAACCATTTTTGTATTGATTTCATCAAATTGACGCTTACAGGTAAAACCTAATTAGATCTAACCAGTGTGTCTGTTTACGGACAAGGAATTTGGCTGAGTTTTACTTATTGAAGGCTGTGTTCATACACCACAGTTGTTGTCATCCCTGTTCATCAGGTTTAACAGCAAGTTCCAAAAGTAACAACTTCTTAGAAATGACTACTTAGGGCTCTAAAAAGGTTGTCACTGGCTATTGTGTGTTACGCCTGTGCTTTAGCTGGGAACCCTCCTGGTTTGTGAAGCTCTCCAGCACCTGGGTTCTGATGCTGCAAAAGCACATCCTCCTCTGCTCTTGAGAAGTGAGTGTTCATTCTCTGTTGATCCATTTCTTTCATTAGTCTAAAATTGCATTATTCAGGCTGGAAGTGATTTGTTTTTAGTAATAGTAGTTTCTGATTCGCAATATTATAAAAATTCTTTTCAAGGTGTCTTGGAGGGATTTTGAGCTCTCGTTTTAGATTTCTGTGTTTGAAAATGCCAGCTGTTACATACAAAAGAAATTCATGCTTCAGGGTTCTGAGAGATTAATTGGGAAATGTGTCCTCTGTATATCCTGAATTATCAACTGACATAAGGCAAATAATTAGAAACAAAATGTGTTACTTAGAAAAGTACACATTTGTGTGGATGTCTGTCTGCAGAACATTTCAGTCATTGAGGCTGCCAGTATTAACTGTGGCAGCAGTCAGGAATCCAAAGCAAATTCAAGATCCAATTGTATTCCATCCAGCATATGGTGCAATTATGTAATTATCCTTTTAAAAATATATCATGGTAACACATTTCAAAGGGAAAAATGCAGGTAGCCTTTCTTGTGACATTTTCTGTTCTCTTAGTTTGTGACTTTTTAATAAGAAAGCTGATTCTGCGTGGCCCCAGTTAATGATCTACATCAATTTGGTCTCCTTTTAACTGGTGCTTCAGAGAAAGTTTGGGGTTTTTTTTAATAGGTGTTTTTTTCAAAAAACTTTTCCTGAAAAGTTCTTTCTTTACTTGCCTTTGGTTTGCTGTGTCGAATCTTAGTAAGGTTAAGAGCAGTGGTATGCAATTTCCATAGTATGAGAAGGAATGGAGTACAGGTGTAACAAGCATATTCAAGTACTGAACTTTTTGACCTTATCAGTCCTGTTAAGACTTTATCAAAGAACACCATTAGAACTGTTCTTAGCTATTGATTTGACCTTTGTTGGGTTTTGTTGTGGGGGCTTTTTCCCAAATATCAATAAATCACTCCCTTAAATGCAATGAAAATTCAAAACTTCAGTTTGTCTTACAACTTAGGAAGGCAGTTTGTGAAGCAGATGGTTGTAACCTTTATATATCTTGATTAGAAGAAATTGTGATGCATATGTCTGAGTTTAGAAATGGAACACAAATTTATCTGATGTCATTGTATGCAGAACTGTGAAAGCTGAAACTGAATATGCTTCTTACTGTATATTTAATGGGGTTTTTTTGCAAATTTTTGTGTACATCAGCTTTGTTATAATTAAATTCCCATATGTTCATAAAAGAAACAAACAAATTTTATTTTATAAATGGAACTTAGGCAGCATTAGCAGCAGTGATAGCATAGTGAATATTCTAAGGTTGAAAACAGGCATTCTGCCTTTTCCAGTTGCAAATCTGATTCAATTCAGATGTTTTATTAATAATGACAATTTGTTACTTACATTTCAGCATCGTTTAGCTACCGAGATATAGCACCAAATTTCACAGAGGCAAGTTTCATACTCCAGTAAGCCTGTAGACAATAGTGTTCTCACACTGCTTTTAAATTTGTAACTCAAAAGAAATAACAAATATATAATGAAAAAAGGTAAAATATGAAAATTATAGCAGAACCTTGGTATATGTATTTTCTTTGTGTACCCTTCACCTGAACTGATAAAACTGTCTTAGTGACATCCCACTCATACAATTACAGCTGCTCAATATGTGTTGGTGTGTCACAAAGGTTAGATTTTGTATTTGATGAGCAAAAGGCACTAAGATACTTGAATGCTATCAGAAAGGACTTCTATGAAAAATTGGGCAATGTGAACAAAAAGCAGAAAAAAGTCTAGATTGAGAGTCATGTTACCTGTAATAATTAAGCTTCATGAAGTTAAAGGAGAATAAACCCTTAACTCCTTTTATCTCTTGCACTGTCTTTGGCTTGCTTTTCTATTAGACAGATGTTGTAGAAGAGAGAAGAAAGGGTTTTTTGTTGGTGGTTTTGGTTTATTTATTTATGTATTTATTTTGGAAACAAAGGGGAGAAACTGCAGAAGACAATATGCAGGGTAGCAGATCACTGTGAAAAATCTCTTGCACCAAAAGCAGGCAGAATTATTTTCCTTACCTTCTGTCCTCTGCCCCAACCACTCTCCCAAATAGTTATCATCCCAGCTAAATCTTTTTCCCACTGTTGAGAATAGAATTGCAGATGCTCAGTTTTTGGATCCCACCCAGAATTTGTTGCTCACGGTTGCGGAATGAACTCATGTCAGCCCAGAGTTTAAGCAGGTCAGCCGGTGTCATTGTCACACAGCAGGGGTGCAAGGAAATCGACTGGAGGATTTTCTGGTGCATCAGAACAAGGAACCAGACTAGCCTTAAGCCTTCCTGCCAACATGGATAACTGCTGACCCTCTTGCTGCTGCCGAGGACAGAACTGGGGAGTGTGGAGAGCGAGGACTGTGTGGCGTTATGTCCCAATCCTACAGCAGCCATCACCTCTGACTACTCAACAATACAGAAAATTCGTCTTTCTGAGATAGTTTTCTGACTGCCTTCCTTGACCTTTTCTTTTTCTCCCTCTCCTTATTCTCGCCCTCATAACATCTGGGGAAAGAGGGTCTTGCCAAGCCAGCCAAGTGCTGCTCAGGTGTGTGGATTATTGCTGCTAAACTGGGCTCTGAGTTGCCTTGGCTCTAAGCAAACCCCTTTAGCCACGGTTGCTACCTTAGATAATAAAGTCCTGTTAGAGCTGGTCATCCACAGTGCTGACCTTCCTAGCAGTGGTGGCCAGGAGCAGGTGTTCCTGCTCAGCCTTGATACCAACTGCTCCTCCTGGGTGTGTTCCCTGGGAGCTGTCCCTGCCAGCCCCTCTCTATCCGGATTCAGTGTCAGTGACTCCTGCTTCCCTTGTCCCCTCTGGGATGCCAGCATGGCTGTGCCAGCTGCTCTGTGCCAGCACACTGGCCACAGCTCTGCTCACTCTCTGCTTTGCTCTGCCAGACCTATGCTCTCTGCAATCCTGGAAATGTTTTCAGCCTTTTGTGGGAAAAAATTCAACACCTCACAGTACCCACCTGCAGCCCTTCTCAGAACTGAGGCTGCTCTGAAGTAACTAAAAGGAGGCTTGTCTTTTGTGACCAAGCATGAGGTGGGGAAAGAGCCTCAAAGAGCTTCTGGGGTTTTTCTGGGCTCCAGTCCCTACTCCAGCTTTCCAGTGAGGCAGCCAGCCCTGGTGGCTGCAGGGTCACTCAGGGAGGGCTTTGGCTGCAGGCTGACACTGGAATAATGTCCACTGATTTATCCACTGATATTATTTTGCTCTTTGTCAAACAGTTTGGAGTCGCGAGTCTTTGTGAACAGTTGGTTTCAAAACAAATTGTAGAACCTGCCACAAATTATTCATAATAAGTACTTCTCCAGCTTTCATTACATCTGTGGTTTGTACAACAGAAGTACCTAGAGGCCCAAGTTGACATTAAGACAACCCATATGCTAAAGGCTGTGTGTATAGACATTAAAATGAAATATTTATATGAAGAACTTCTTTGCAAATAATACTTGGGGCCAAAAAGCATCATTACATTTGATGATTTGCTGTTGCATTCATGTTCCATAGGATTTGGTGTGTTTTGACTTAGGACTTAGGACTTAGGCAGGAGAGTTTTCAGGTGATATCCCATGTACCACGAGGAATTTAAACTAGACTGTTGTCAGTATCATATCAGTATAGGGTTTTTTTTTTACTTTTAATACTGTAGTAAATTAAGTGAAATGCTCTTTACAGTCCAGTAGTGCTTGAGAAGTCTCTGGGAACACAGAAATTGTGTGGTGAGGTGTAAGAGTTTACATTTCTTCACAAATTATGCCACTGACTATGAGAATTGTGTGCAGTCAAGAAAATGCATTGCGTACTCTCTGTAGCAGTTTTGGCACCTAGTTTTTGGTCTGCCCTGTATACACTTTGTGATATTTTCCCTTTTATTGCACTTCTCAGATGGATTATGCACCAGCCATCAACAGTCTGTTTATGAAAGAGGGAACACTGGGAATTGTCAGTAATATCTTCTGCATATCAGTGAATAACAATGAGCATTTGCCATTCAGTAAAACTGCTGTGGTCTGCAAAAGAGACTGCTTGTTACATTTTTTTCCCTTAAAAAAAATAAGTGTTTTGAGGGTAGAGTGCAGATTTTTATTTTTTTTTTTTTAAATAGCAGTTCCTGGATAGATAGGAGGGAAGTGTTTGTGAGCTTTTGTGTGGAGAAATGCTTATCAAAGTAGAAGAGGTGCTATTTCTTATGCACATCTTAACAGCACATAAAATATTACCATATTCTGGAAGTGTAAAAAGCTAACAGGTCTTCATGTTTCAGGACATAAAACTCCATTCAATAACTCTCTTTATTCACAAATGGCTTGATGCTCTGGGGTTTTTTTCTTTGCCTGCTTAGGTACATGCTACTATATTTTCTTAAAACGTATTCCCAGTTTCATAATGTTTACTTGATAGAATTTAAGAGGAATACTTAAAAGGCAATAGCAGGAGCTATATATAAATGCTTAAATTATAAGAAATCTGCAAAATGTTTTACAGCTTCCTCTCAGTGTTGAAGTCAGCTCTTGGAGCTGTGTTATTTTAAAACCTCTCTGCTGCCCATTAGTTGTTTGTAGATTGTGCTGTGATGATTTTGCTGTTCTTCCAGAGAAGATGGAGGAGCATCTTGATCCTGGTGATTTTAGCAATCCCTAAGAGTCTCTATTAAACGTTGGGAAAAGTTAATTGAGTTTGTATCTCAGGCAGCATGGCATGAAGTAATGTCAGGGCTATGCAGTTTGTTTCTGTTTAGAGTTGCCAGGAAAATTCTTACATTGCTGACTCTGTGTGTGTCATTTAATTGTGTGAAGTGTGAGGCAAGAGCCCCAGAAAATTGTACCTTCCCCTCCTGTGCCATGCCCTGGTGAAAATCTGTGAGGAGCACAATATTGCTTTTCTCTTCAGCTGGCACTTACACAGCAATTTCCTTGCAGTGTTTTTGAGGAGCCAGTTTGCTTTTTATGTGGAATGTCGCCTACCTAAGTGCTAATGATGTGGAGGCTACCTCAGCCACACACTAAATTACGACGGGAGCAGACAGCGCCCTGTAGCTACAAATAGTGACCACGTGCTTTCACAGGGGATGCTTGTGCTGACTAATACAACAACAGGATGGTGATTTCTGCCTTCCAGGGAACACCAGCAAGGCACAGGCAGATTTGTTTTGTCTTTCTCATGCATTCGCTAGACTACTAATAACACTTCAGGTTGTCAATGGTCATAGCTCTTTCACAAGTGATTTATATCTTTTTGCCTCAATTAGGGTTTTTTTCACTGTATAAGAAGAACAGCAAAACTATTTTGGTCACTTCAGTGCCAGAACACTGACAAGTGAGTAGACAGTTGGGTTCTAACTAGGCTTCAGTGGCCCATATGTATCTTTCTCCTTTGTCATTATGAGGGATGTTTCCTTTTTTGTTTGGTTGTTTTTGCCATAATAAGGCTAAGGTGAAAATCGCTACTGTAAGACTGTGCAAATAGAGTCCTCAACATGCCAAGAAAAAAAAATCAGAAAAAAAAATTTTAAATGATCATTCCATCACAATTTGGAAATGCCTCTTTTTACAAAATTTAAGATATTAACCTGTTTATGAAGATTGCTTTAAATCTATAACTTGACAGCATCTGTAGCAAAACAGGGGTTTTCTGTCAATTAGATGAAGCTCTTTTGGAGGAGAAAGTCAGCATATTGCCAAAGATTTTATTGCACTTGGAAATCATTTAACTTCCAGGTTTCTTGTACAAACATGCCACTTATTTGTGAAGTTTTTTTCACATTAGATAATCTTATGTGGCGTGGCATGTCATGGCAAAGTGGACAGAAATAGCTGTGGTTCAATTCTATGTTCAGCTAGAGATCTTTTAAAGATCATGCAAAAGCTTACCTATATTTTTATATTGTTTGGACATCAAAAGGAGAGTATTTTTACAGTGTATTCTTAACAAAGAAAAATACCAGAAATGCTCAATGTTGAAATATCTTTAATTTTTCAAGGCATTGTAAGCTATAATAAACATAGGCATAGTTAATGCAATTACATTAGGTCACCAGTGGGTCAGCCATGTGAAAGCAGTAAGACCGGGGCAAACCTTGAGGAAGCTCAGTTTCCCTTTTTGTTCAGGATGCCTGAAGGTGTGTCAAGTCAGTTCAGACACCAGCCTGGATTCTGCATTATTGCTCCAAGCCACTTTAATTTGTACCTTCAAGAGCAGTCTGCTTCCTGGTTACATGAAGAGGAATTCCACAGCATGGCCTGACTATTTCCCATCGTACCTACAAAAGGAAGGCTGAACACTGTCAACTGTCTGAGTTTACTTCATCCTTTCATCCTTGCAGTGTGAGCTGTTGTAGCACTTGTTCTCCAAATGTAAGCTGTATACCACTTTCATCTCCAGCTATTCTTACCATGCTGTCTAAGCCCTCCTCAGATTCATCTTTGAAAAGTATTTGCAAAATCCTTTTGTACAAGAGTCTTTATGGCAAATGGACTGTAACAATGCTCTATCTTATGGCAAGCTGTCACTGATGCTATCCATTACCACTGTAACTCATGTGGTACTTGAGAAATTTAATAAGCTAATTTTTTAGTGACTCAACCTTTCCTTGAGTAACACTCTGTCATGACCAAGTTTGCCATTTATTTTTAATTATTATAGTCTGTTCTGTTCCCAGCATAAGTACCATCAAAGTTTTGTCATTTTATTCCTTCAGATTCTTAAAATATGATAGGCCTAAGCAATTAATCCACTACCATTTCAGACAGAAGTGAGGTGGAGATGTAGGATTTTCATAAGAATTTATGTGATTCCATCTTACTGATATTTCTACTTCTTCATGAAAATTACTTTAGATGTTCCCTTTGGATTTCTCTTCATATTTTTGCTATACTACAGGAAAGATGTGTAGCTTCTCTTCAGTGCTCTCTGTGACATACCTCTGTGGGAGGGAAAAATGTTGATAGCTGTTTCAAACAGGAATCACAACTGAGGTCTGCAAAAAGAGGCTCAGTGCCTATGCTTCAGATGCCAAATATTTTAGTTCCTCTTATCACTCAGCAGCTATATAAAAGGAGAAATTAATATTTTATTTTTTCCTTCTGTGATTCTCTGTCTAATGACATAATTGCCTTAGTACAATAAATATGGTTATTACAAGCATATGCTCACAACTCTGGGCTGCTCATAGTACTGATTCTGGTTTCATCCTTAAACCCATTGCATGGTGGTTGCTCAAGTTTAATTGTGTCCTGGGGTGTGCGTGTTCAGAGGTTGTGCTCTAAGTTCCAGATGTTCATTTGCTTGACCATTAAACACTGGTTTAGCTAATAGCTAAGATGCTTTTGTCCTGCATGGCTTGTACCTTTTCCATTTGAATATTTTTAATATTAAAATGTGGGAGGGGGGGACCTGTCAGGTAGCTTTTTTCAACTGACTTATTTGGGAATATTATGGAAAACAAATCCCAAAACACCAAACCAGGTATTATATCTGTATCTAGTGGTTGCTTTTCAGAATCTGTTCTTTTACAATGATTCTTATTTTTTGTTCAGTTTAATGTAGTGTAGCTGTCATGTTAACTGTTTCATAATGATCATGGTAGGAATCTGTGGGGACCCAGTTATGGTGCTATTATAGTATGAGATTAGAATGGGGAAAATACATAAGGGCACAAGTCCATGGAGGATTCATTAGGATGCTAATTTGATTCCACTGTGATTATAGCAGTGAGATTTCAGTGTAAGCCTTTAGCGAACTTTTGATGATGTGGAAATGAAAAGGTGTCAATGTGCATTACACTGTCATTAGAAAAGAAATCAAACACTAAGAAAAATCATAAAAAGAAAATGATAGCTAAGTTTTTATGCAAACCAGATAGCTTCTTAGCATTCCTTCCATTCAATCTCCTCATGTTTTTGTTTGTGACAATCAGTGCATAAGATTGCTAGATGTACTTCACCTGCCAATATTAGAGCCTATCACAGAAACCATACTTTGTTTTAGTGTTGGGTTCCCATCCTCCTTCTTCTTGACATTTCACAGGTGTGCATTATCCTAGTTGGCTTAGAGAAATTAACTGACAAGTGGTTAAGGTGCCAGTTCAGGAGTACTGATCTCTGTAGGCAGGGTAAATCACAGCACATGGATACTGGATTTGCTCACTAAACCCTGCTTGGAGAAACTTTTTGCCCAAGGAAACCTCCTCTCTGGTTTTCCCAACAGTGTAACAGAGCTGGTGGGGAACAAAACCAGCCCTGAACCTCAGGGGTTGTTTAAATAGTCAGAATAGAGGTCAGCTTGTATTCATCCTCGATTAGAAGGAACTCTGGTCATTTCAGCATGAATACTTTTTGGAAGGATTAAAACACAAACAGGTGAGTACTTTTGTATGGGCTCTGCCTAAGATCTATCATAGAACTATTTGGTAAAATAGAAGTGTAAAACCTAAAGCGTTTTAGATTTATTTTTTTTAAAGTCTATGTTTTTAAAGTTAGTGTTTGACTGGTTATGATGATCTAGAGATGTGAGCAACTTCAAAAGTCGAGTTTGAGTTGAAATGGAAAAGGTTCTCTGAGGTTTTTTCTGTACTCGTGTTCTTTACATTTTGATTGTAGGTGGACGCACGTTCAGAGATTTGTTTGCTTCAATGTTTTAGTGTAGTAGGAGCTGTGTTTTGTGTAGTAGGATCTTTAGTTCTCTGAAGTGTTTTATGCCACTCATTTCTCACCACAATGTCATGTTCCATGAAAATGAGCAACGTTCCTTTCTAGTAGGTATGTAATGTGCATTTTAGCCATGTAAGTGACTACTGGTTTTGATAAATGGAGTAGGGTTATGCAAAATGTTCTGTAAATTGGAATTTTGTTGGATATAACTGCTCTATTAACTCTGTTTTTTTCATCTACTATTATTGTTCATTTATGTGTTCTTTGCAAGAATAAACTTGGGTTTTGGCCAAGTTGAAGCCCTTCTTGGGCTTGGGTGACAAAAACTACAACAGATGATTACAGCAATTCAAAGATTTCTGAATAATTTGCATTTAACTCTCCATGCTGATGAGAGTTTTTTTTAGTTTCTGTTTGTTTGTTGTGTTGTTTTCAGTCTTGGATCAGATTTCTGTAGTTTACAGTGTGCATGGGAGATCACCCATTGTGGTTTTTATGGGTGTCTGCTTCTATTGATATGGAATATTGTGAATTCTATGCAGGATGAGTACTTACCATATGTATACACTGTGACATACCAGACCATTTTTAATCCTTAATAAACCAGATTGAAGCAGGAAGGAAATGACAAGTCACAGACAGATTTGTTTCCTAAATTTAACAACTACTGTGACTGCAAGAGTGCTCAGTGGGGAAAGGCATGTTTCCTTTGCAAGATAACTTCTGCTAGATTAATTCATTGACTGATATATAACAGATGTATTTATATGTAATAAATCAAAGTTAAATTAATAATATCTCTAATAGATTAATCAGAGACAGAATTATATTCACTGTAACTCAATTCAGTCAAAGCTAAGTTATCTTTAGAAGGGAAGTTGACCAGAAGTGGTGAATGTTTGCAAGTAGAGGATAGATTAAGGTCTTCCCTAACTGTAAAATAAACAACTTACTGTTTTGTTTATTTTGTTTGATCCCAAATAAGTTACCAAGCATTGCCAAAATACAGAGATACTCTAAAGGAAAGCGCTATCTTTCTTGAAACACACTGTCAGCTGAGACAAAGGAGAAATACAGCCCAATTCACTGCTAAGTGTACCTCTGCTGAACACAGAATCTGTCCTTGAAACACAGAACCCTTAATGCATCTCTAAAGTCCTGCTCTGGTCCTGCCTGGTTTGCAGAAGTGGCAACAAACTGAGGAAAACTGAGTTTCAAAATGGTTGCTAAAACTGAGATCAGTTTAGTCTCTGTGAGTCACAGATGTATACAAATATACTTCTCACATATATATGTACGTATGTTGCATATATATATGTTATTCTACAGTAAATAAGCCTGATTTTCCCAATATTTAAATGGACATCGGGGCTGTTGCTTGTGGTCACCATATCAGGCTGTTCAGTGGGATATTGGCATGTGTTTCTAAATAAATAAAACCCAGAACAGGAATTACTCTTTACATGGAGTTTAAGAACAGTGATTAAATCTCTGTATAAAGTTAATGAAAAATATTTGCTAAATGTATTAAACAGTACTAGGTTTCAGACAGTCGAAAAATAAATATTCACCCTCACACAGATAGAGATAAGATAGAATTCATCACATTGACAGAAAATCTAGTACAGCATTTACACCATATGCACTTACAAATTAATGGAGATCCCCAGCCCAAATGAGATGTCAAGTCCTCATAACTGGGGAACAGTGAGTTATCATATAAAATTCAAACAACAAACAATTACTTTTATGAAAATTTGTCGAGGTTGTGCTTGTGTTGGGATCACATAATTAAAATGTTACTGAAGTAACAAGGCAATGATGAAGCAAACGTGTCCTGCACTAAAAGAGACCATGAAACCTGCTCTGAGCTTCAGCTAAACATTTTTCATGTTTTATTTAAGGGGCTATTAGTTTCTTTTTATTTTGTTTGACATTGCACTTTATTTTCTGTTCGAATAAAAAGGCAGGGCTACTCACACCATTGAAGATTACCAATTTCTGTCATATCAAATGTGTATTGATCTTTGTAACCTTTTCCAGTGGTGGGTGACACGAGACAAAATTTAGAATCTCTCTGTAGCATATCAGTGAGTCTTGTCATTATGAAGGCATCCTTTATTCCCACTCTCAAACTTTTGATTCAAATGCCTTAGCCTAGGATTAAACTGTATGTACATTGCTTTAATTTAAAAATAAGTTGTTATTCTTATATAGTAATGGACTATTAAGTCCCAACTCCTTTCTCACGAGTTCCAGCAATTTTTGCTTAATAACATATGCATTGAGTTTAAACATTGGGGAAAAAATGAGGCTGTAATTTGTTGTGTGTTGTAGATAAAGTTTAGATCAATTTAATCACTTTTTACACTATTTCACAGTTCTTCATTTTATACGCTTGTGTAGCTACTTAGTAAAAATACATAATGCATGACTTTGTACTATAAACTGTTAATTTATAATAATTTTATGTCATCTACTGTAATTATGGCACTGTGCAATCTGTACCAGTCGACAATATTTTGGCAGAAGCAACTACTGTAATATTTACAAGGCATTTTTGGCTCTGCTTAGTTTTCATTGTGCTCCCAGTTATTCTCCTGAGTTATTTGGATACTAGTATATAAAAACGTCTGTTGTTTACTCTGCTTCTTGACTAGTTAATCAAAGACATTTTAATATCACAGAGCTTTTCAGGAGAGAAATTATACTCCCAAAAATCCATTATGCACAAACAGAGAAAGTAATGAAGTTCTGCTGGTCCTGAAGTAATTTCACACCATTTAAAGCTAAGCTCCATCAGTTAATCATTTCTAATAATTTGCTTATAAATTCCACTCTGTCTCAAACTAATTCTGAAAGTTTTTTACTTAATTTTTATTTTCATTATCCCACTAGATAACTGGTGCAATTCCTAGGCCTCTGCAGAAGTCATAGGTTGGATGGCTGAGCTAAACATTTCTAAAGAACATTGAATGTTAGTCACAGTCAGATTTCTAGAAGAGCTCAGAATATTTGGAACTCTACGGAAATTGAACGTGTATTTATTTGTGGTAGGTATTTTGTTACCCAAATAGAAGCTGCAGGTGCTGAACACATCTTGAAACTGATCACTTATAGCTAATAGGAGCTTCAGCTTCTCACGGATTCAGATCAGGCTACTGAGGAGGAGCATGTGATTATCACTAAATTTATATAATATTAAATTTCACATTTGTATTTTGTCCATGTGTCACTAAATACACTCTGATGAAGCATCTCAGTCTGTGTTTTATGGTAAGGGTTCATTTTGTGGTACAGGGAAACTCATACATAAATACACGGGAGAAAATGATTTTGCAGTTTGCTCTCATATTTTAATTACAGATCATTGATGTTATAGCTGGCGAATCGTGTGGATGTTTATGGTTCTGTACCATACTATGAGTGAGTTTACATTAGCATTTTGATTTGGATCAGGAGTGTGTACTTGCAGTAAATGTCCTGATTGCCTCCAGGTGATCATGCTTTCATATGCATCATAAAGCAGTCTTGGATTATTTTTGGATGAGGAGATGTTTCCAGGAGAACATCTCTGTATTAATGGGAGACTGAAGTGGTGTTTTAGTAGCACATGTGAAGGAGGAGACAGAACACAAAGACCTTCATTCGTTGTTGTCCTTACTTTGAGAAATGTGTGAGATGTCCATCAGTTTATAGATTAGAAAGTAGATTAAATAAGTGGTAAAATACTTAGTATTTCTAATGGTTTGATGTAAAGTTGTGGGAATGAACAAGCCAGTCCCATTTCCATGCCTGCACACTGGATTTGATGCCTGTTCCCTGCATTTCCCTCCCTGAGGGTGTATTGCCATGGAGGGACTGCTGCATTCAGGCAATGACATTGGTGGTTCACCTTGGAACCCCCATGTTAGAAATGGGGGGAAACTGTAAAAAAACTATTTCAACAGTTGCCTGTGGCCATGAATGCCCAGCTGAGTCAAGGAACTGAACCAGGGGCATTAGGAGTCAGACCTAGAAGAGCAGGACATTTTCTGTGTAGTATGTGCAACAAAAATACTTGAGAATAACAAGTTGTAATTCAGGTTTATTAATAAGGGAAAGCTCATGTCGATTTGGGTTGTAGTTTTTGTTTTGGTTGTAAATGTTTCTTTAAAGAATTTTTTTACTGATGGTTCCAATTTATACTTTAAAGGCTGACAAATTTTTCAGTTATAATTTAAATTATTTTTGTTTGTGGATTTTATTTGGTTTTCCAATAATTATATAAATATTTTTATACCCTGGAGAGCTCTCTTTAGCAAATCAACAAACTTGTGATCTCTACTAATTGAATTATGAATCATTTTAAAACCAACACCAACAAAGAAATTTGGATTTTTTTTTCATTTTTTTTCTGTGTACTGTTTTCATTTTAATTCCTTTTATTCATTTTATGAGTTTCTGTTATCCAGCTGCAGGGCTGCATCCAACACAGATAAATTATTTGTTGTGCCAGTTCAAAGTGTTGTACATTAGAGACAGCAAGAAATCCAAGACAATACTAAATTCAAGAATGAACAAAAAAGTTTGTGCCTGCATCAACAATGAAGATGAAAATATTTGATAAGTTATTCTGAGCACAAAAAACATGATCTGTATGTAGGAAGACTTCAATATCGTTATTGATTCTGAGGATGGTTCCATTCATTTAATCCCTCCCCAATGCTTTGTTTCTGATCACAAGAGTCATCAAGTGCAATTAGTGATTATGAAAAATGCCAGCATGCAATTACTCAGAATAATAAAAATATTCAAAACAAGAGCCAGAAGAATATGCAGTAAACACAAGAATTTTGAGGTCAAAGTGGAGAATTTTTTTATTCTGTTCACAAAAAACCCCAGAGAAACTATGAATAAGTTTGTTATTTGCCCTGAAATAATAACACACTGTATTTGAAGGTCCCACATCTGGGCTTTTGTTGTGCTGAGGGGAAGTATACTCTAAAGGAACAGACTTTTCCCCAGGAAGATCCTGTTGCCATTTCTGCCTTGAATTATTTTATGTCAGCTATTATTGCAATGCAAAACTGCTTCCTCCTATCAACAATTAAATATTCTGTTGGAATCTGGAAAAAGAATTTGGAAGCTTTTAATTTCCTTTGATGGACTTCTTAATAGGAAGATAAAAACCTGTGTTATTGTAAACCAGATTTTTTTTGTTATGGTTTCAGGCCTTTTAAGTAAATTTGGGGTAAACTTTGATTCTCTGAAGTTGCCTTTGGATTCTGATTTTAGCCCCTGGTTCTGCTGCAGGACTCCATTACTTGTTTTGCAGTGTCATTTGTATGAGTTTTATTTTCATCAGGCTTGCCACAGCTGGTGGGAGCCTGATGGTTATTTCATAGCCACATGTCTATTTTGAACCTCTCTAGGACAGTCCCCACGTTACTGATGTGCTTTTGTTTTTTGGACATAAGAAAAGAAGGGAAACTTACGGCAGCAGGGTGATACTTCCCACAGTTTGACGTGTTCTTTAGGAACTGGCTGCTTAGATGCTGAGTCAAAACATGATTTGCTTTCAAGATGTTCCAGACCATACTGGAGGAACTGGTTTTGCAATACAAATTCCTCTCAACTTGTCTGGACACAGAGAACATCACCTGACTCAGAGACACAAACCCACAGCTGTTTCTAACACAGTACAGCCCTTTTTAGTGATTCTGTGCTTAGTGTCTGAAACCGATTTTTTTATGGGGAATGTGACTCTTCAATCTTTCATTCCTTTTAAATTTTCAAGTCTCTGAGCCCAGTTTACTGCAGAATTGATCAGTGTTAAATTGTCATTGTGCCTTCAATGTTTGACGCCTAGGTGTCTCAAACACAACAAGCAGCATCAACTGACCCTATTCTGTTAATCTCCTTAAGATGTTCAGCCAATTTCAGGATCAAGCCCCAATAATTGAAGTTCTCAAACTTGCTGTTATAATATCCTCTTTGCCCAGTCAGTACTTGCACTCAAGGTCAAAGCACAAAATTCACAGATCTCTGCCAAGGGAGTGCCCAAGTTTGGTACTGAGTTAATTGTAGCTGAGAATTCAGCAAAGACCAAAACCAGGTGAGCTTAGACGCTCATGTCAGCAAATAATATTTATTGCAATCTGTTGATGAGTCTTGTACCCAATGAGAGCTGTATTTTTGAATATTTTATCTGCCTGGGATTAATGTTGGGGCAAGTCTCCTGACACTATTAAGGTGTTTAAAATAATACAACAGTTTCTTTCACATGAAACAGCTTCATTGATTCCAAAGGTTTATACTCAATACAAAACCACTTATGTTGTCATTTGCTAATTAATAATTTAAAAACCGTTTTTTGTTGAGTTTAGATTTGCATGGTTAATAATGAACTTAACACCATAATCGAAGGGTATTCTATTTGTGTACTACTGGCAAAATTATCAATAATAATCCCAACCAGAGTCAATACTATGATGTAAAAGTGTTTTCAGTTGGTGCTTATGATTAAATATAAATGCTTCTTCATGCTTTTAAATTGCTCATTCATGTTCAATAGGCTATTTCTAAGCTATTGCTGGAACTTGCATGACTTGCAACTGAACTGAGGCAGTGGAATGATTTCAAAGAGCTCACATCACAATAAGTATTCCAGCTTAAATATATTTTATCATGTTGAGTGGCATGTCTGCATTTTTGATACAATTAGGTATTTATAACAAGGTGACTTGTGGCTGAAGAACTAACAGGGTGTTTCCAAAATCTGAGCAGAGCTAAGTCTGTGTACAGCTTTAACAAAATGAGTTTAATCCTCTCTTCCTAAGCAGTTATATTTTCTACAGTTTCTATAAACTAAAAAATGTTATAATTGTGAGAGGCCCAAGCAGTATTTAGAAACTTTTTGTAGGATAGAGGGAGGAAAGCCTTTGATGATGGATGAGTCTTCCAGCTGAAACTTGTGACACACGTTGAAACTGACTCTGTGTACCTAAAACTGTGTCAGGTTCAGTTTCTCAAAGATTTTTAGATGTCTCTTTAATGAAGGCTACTAGCAAATATGCATTCTGTTAGACAAATGCAAACTTCATTCTGTTAGATGTTTACATATCAGTAAAGTCGTTCCTAAATCTGAAGAACTCAGCTAACTCAGATGTGTAGTTCTTGCTGACTTTCATCTTTTTAATATACTTTAGAGTCAGAGGTTTGACACTCAGAGTGCAGCAGACTGTATGTTTTTAATGAACCTTCAAGTGACTCCTGCTTTTGAAACTGATGAAATCTCTCCTTGTGTTCTGGTCTGTTGTGCAAGGGTATGCAGTTGTGGAGATGGAGATTATAAAAGGCCATTGTTCTTAATCAGTTGTGTTATTGGCTGAGTGATTGAATAGGTCCCTGGGTGAGAGAACCCAAAGCCATTGTGGTCACCAGAGTCCCAGGGGAGCTCGAAGACAGCAGAGCAAATCATGTGAGTAAGAGGTAAAAGGCCAGGGGTGCTGCTGGGCTGGCTGAATGCCTCAGTCACTGGGCACATGTCCAGTCCTGAGCATTTGATCTGAAGAGTGGGTGAGAATACACAGCTTAATGTTCTCTATGCTCTATTTATTTATTTAAATATTTAGGCATGGTATTTATTGCATTAAAGCAGCAGAAAGAATTTCAGGAGGCAAAAGAAATGTAGCCACTAAACCAGAAGCTGGATCTTTGCAAGACATTAATAAACTGGGAATTAGGTATTGGAAATCTTTTGATAGGTAGCTAAGAATGTTGTTAATGAACAAAGATGACTGACTGGCATACTCAGAACATTGGAAAGTGTTTTATACTGGAATACTTTTTCTTGATAAGTTTTAAATACAGCTACCAAAAGGAATTCTTTTTGACTACAGCCTAATAGAGCATTTCTATTTTCAGTTAGGACTGAAAATTCTCTCTCACTTTCTTCCTTGGACAACTGGTGTACTTTAATTCTTGCTTCAGTCAATAAATACAAAAATGATATGTTAAAAAAGAAACTTGAAAGCATAATGTTAGTGGGAATACAAATCTGGCACAGAGAATCCAAATTAAACATTGCAGTACATTTTGAGATAGGAAAATACTGAATATGAGAGGAAGGACTAAAGGTGAAGCCAACTATTTTGAATCCAAATCAAATAAAATATAAATTACAAACTACAAATAATAAGATGAATGTGGTTTTTCTTTTTACAAAAATTTGTTTCACATTTGTTAGCATATCCCTTTTTGTAGAGTTAAAACTTTTCAAGCTTTCTTTTACAGCTGTGAAAGAAGCGATTACTTAACAAATAAAACCTAGAACCACACAGCTCCAGAAGCTGAAGCTTTAAAAGTGTTACTGTTACTTCGTGGCAAATAACAGATTATGCTGAAAGTCAGTAGGATAGAGTATCCTGTATTCTATGGGTTTTTTTGTATAGGTATAGAGTTGAGACAGTTCTTCACATCACAGATCAGATTGCAGTTACTGTATTGAAACAGGTGAGTTGTAGTTTCCTATTAAAAAAACTGATACCAACAGTATAAGCTGCACCTATATCTTTCTTTATAGGCAGAAGGGTAATGCTTTGATGATAAACTCCCAGGTACTCTGACTTTACAGAAATGGTAACAGATGCAGACTGTATTATCTTCCTGCCCATCATCAGCCCTGAACTGATAGTCCCACGAGACTGCTTTGGGAGGTTTAATCAGTCATTACAGATGAAGCTGGCAGGATGGGAAATGGGAAGGATGAACCATGTGAGAATTTCACCTTTCTCTTGTGAGCAACATATGCACATTTGACAACCTCATTCTCCAAAGCTAGTCTATTTTCTTCCCTCTACCTTCCAGTATGCCAATAAGATGAACTCCTAAAAAGCTATACTTTTTAATTACTAATGAATTAGTCTCATTTGTCAGATGTCTGAAAATGTGAACACAGGTGGTTTTTTTCCAAAGTCCCTTTGCTTGTGTGAATAAATAGCTAAGTGGTCTTTACCTCCCAAGGGGAGAGCAGTCAGGAAAAGGTGGAATTAGGCAATTAACAAAAGAAGAGAAATCAGTGAAATAAGAAAAATTCTTCTGAAAAAGTTGGTGTTGTTCTGAACTCCCCACAGCCATTCTGTGGGGTTCCACTTAATTGAGATGAATAACATGGTTTCATAAAGAAACCAGTGGAAGATGCCTATTTAAACTTTCTAACTAATTAATAGTTTCTCAAGGATGCTCAGCAGTGGGGAAGTGGGAGTGCTGCTCCTGCTATTACCGTGTTGCTGCTGCTGTGTCTGGTTTGACTCTGCATAGGGAGAACAAAGCATCTCTGGTAACACAGATTTGTCCATCTGTCAGCGAGGGAGGGGGTCAGTTACTGTTATCATTATGTGCCTCCCATTACCTAAATGCTGTCAGCATTCCAAGACAGTTGTCACCTTTCAGACCAGAACAGGACAGAAGAACAAATGTGTGGGTTTAATAGTTGTTATTTTCATTTTAGCATCAAGCAAGAATAACAAGATAATGTTTCTCATTATTTAAATATTTATTCTTTTTGTGATTCACTGTCATGGACACATGGTGAGAAATTTGCAGAAATTTGCAGAAATTTGTGAATATGGACTGCCTTCTTGGACAATATGACACATCTGTTGCCACTTTGTCCTATCCATATCTCAAAGATCTCTACCTGTGCCTTGCTAGAATATTCTTTCTCATAAGATAGCAGTCTTCTTGTGGAGATAGACTCTGAATATGATTTTTATAACAGATAGCTTTCTGAACATTTGGAGCTTGCTTTTATGAAACAGATTTTCAAAGCATGCTGGACATATACTGAAGAAGCAATAGATTGTGACTCTTAGCAAGTTCTGGATGAGACCTGCAAAGCACACAGGTCAGTGCTTCCAGCTATTTACATTTTTATTTTTTTTTATGAAGGCCAGGATTTCTTTCTTCTGTTCCATCGTGTCAGTAAGTTTGTTTGCATAAGTGAAAAGTAGTTTGCTTGCAGCTTGTCCCTTCTGGACTGGTCTTGTGAAAAGGTTTGTTTGCTCTCTGTTTTCACTCCAAGGTCAGAGTACAGATATGTCTTTGTCCTCCTCCACCAGCTTGAGTAAAAGCCTTCTGTTTCTAGTGAGGAGTTACTGTGGGGTTTGCAGGTCTCAAACATTCAAAACTACAAAAGAACAACCTTAGATGAACATAGGGAATTGTAATGGATAGTCTAAATTAGAGTAAAAATGCACAGATTTCACATAGCTGGAAATCTTTTATGTGTACCAAACGAGGTGCTAAGTTTCAAGGAAACAGTCACCGATATCTTGCTAAGTGTTTAGAGCTCTTTATATTATATATGTTTCCTTCAGTGTCTCTTATTGTTCTGTGCTATGTTGTTTTTCCTTCTTCCCATCTATGGGCCCCTGGTGTATTTTTGCAGAGGAAATCAGATATATACCAATAAGTATTTGCTATATAACCATTCAGTACATTATTTTTCTTGATGGTATGTTTGTTTTCCAAGGGCTTTTTTGTGCTATCACTTTTCTCTACTTTCTAGATTCAAGGAGACTTTCTGGATGTCTCAGTTATTTCAGAAATATTTGGCAAACAATTTTTTTCACACTAGGCGAAGCAACAAAGTTAATCCAGGTTATCCTCTTTGCTCCTTGAGAATAGGTGCCTGCTTAATCCTGTAGAAAAGTAAATACTGTCTTGAACAAAATATCTCTATGCTGTAAGAGTGCTTGATTTTTATTTATTTTATTTTTTGTCTGGAGAAGATGAGAGATTTTTGCTTTAACTGTTGTATGAAGAGCTGAATCAATCCAAAATAAGACCTCTGAGGCCTTTTTTCCCATGTTGAACTATCGGATAAGCCTGTATCACTTGACACCTTGGTGTACACTCTGCCTTCCTCCCTGGCTTTCCATGGCAACTTGGGGATGAAGTAGAGGATAAAGTCATACCAGGAACTCTGTTACACATCAGGGGGTGCATAGACCATAGCAGTCAACTTAGAAAATGGCCCTTTTCATTAATGAGCCCTTGGTACTGGTTAAGTCATACATCTGTGTTCATTGTACATGTCTGAAATATCACTGTTCAGTGGAGAATAATGTTAAACAGGTGTGGACAAAGTGTTAGCATATGAATGTATTGAGCTGGTATCTTTATCACAGCTTTCCTACAGGTATCTATTTTCTGAAATTTAAAGTTGAGACAGGAAAGTCACAAGAGCAGCCAGACATTCCTTGTGCTCACATAGCCCAGAGCAGCTGAAGGATGAGAAGGAACCAACAGTCAGAGAGAAAAGTGAAAGGAGGGGGGGAAGTTCATGGCAGCCATGCAGTTTATCAAAAGGGACATGATGCTGAGGTGGAAGGCCACCAAAATAATGACATTAAAAAGTCAATGAAATACATAGACATCAGGTTCCCTTAAAGCAGTGTTGTTAAACTTGTTCCACGAGGTTGCAAGGCTCCATGGCTCAGTCTGTGTACCACTATGGAGGCTCTAATACCTTCATAAACTCATCTAAACACACAATATTTTAATGTCACTTGTTAGAAGCATCTTGATGAAAAGGTATTTGACTCTCTTGTCGCTATTATTTTATATGTTGATGTAAAATCATAGACATGAGTGGATTTTCTGGAAAATGCTAGACATATCTTTTGTTTTTTCTTGGCATTTCTGATCTTCTTCGATTTTGAGCTCTTGTAATGAGCTCAAATACTGCAACTCAAATTCCCTTGAAGTTTTTGTAAAACCTGCAGAGCTCAATCTCTTTGAAATATGACATGAAAATTCTGTTTTCTAGTTCTTAGTGTTATTCCTGCCTTTACTTTATATGAGACATTGTGGCTAGTGTGAAGAGAAACAACGAATTATCTGGTTAATTATCTGGGTTAGTTTTTTGTTTGGGAAAGCAGTAGCCAAAATAGGCATTACAAAGTGATTAGTAAGCTGTGTTGCTGTTTTCTGACCTGTGGAAAGTTTAATAAAGTTCTTGTTATTTTTTTGAATCTTGTGTTTTATCTCCTAAGTAGAAGTTTCTACCATTTGGAGAACACTCCTGCTTGGTGTCTCACAAGCACACAGATTAATTTTTATCTTCAAATAGAACTATTAAGTAGTGTATGTTGGAAAGCAAATAGTCATTGTTGTCGTGTCCAGAAACTAAGACAGACTTTTTGTTCTTCCTTCCTGGACTTGATAACAAATGGAAAAAACTACAAAGACAAAAAATGAAGTGAATACTGAATCATCATTTTTTTATATAGAATATTTTCTTGCTTTCCTAGCTGTGAACAATTCAAGTGCTTTACTGGTCCATGTGAAAAGAAGACTACAAAAATACAACTGTCTTACAAAGTTGCTTCCTCTTCCTGCCTTTCAAATTTGTGTATGCACAAAACGAGACTGAGTTGTACAAAGAGCTTTTCCCCTCTATCATTATATGGGACAAAGTTTAATGATGGAATCTAAATTTTGTGTAGATTCCTTCCCACATACATAAAATCTTTTTAATATTAATATTTTACCTTCTAGCATGAGCTCTTTATTATTTTTCTCTCTATCAAACAAGAAGTGCTCACTACCTTTCTGTAATTTCATTGTGTCATTCAAAAATTCTTATTTCATGAAAAGATTATTCCATGCCAGGAAATCAGCTTTTTGATTATTTGACAGATCCCAGAGCCTGGTATCTTGCAAAGATCATATTTCTCAGGAAAATGCTGCATCTTGTGAAGGGAAGATTAAATGCTAATTTAATGGCAGTGTAATGCCTGTAGTCTTCTGCCTGCTATGCCAAATCCTCTCTCTCTGCAGTGTCATTTATGCTTTTCTTTCACAAATCTAGGGGCGAATTATATTGCTGTTTGCACTGGTGCAACTTGTGAAGTACCTTAGTCAGGCAATGACGCCGAATTCCAAGCTTTCCTTGAGGTTTTGCCTGTTCTCTCTGCCACAATCAATGCAGGGAAGCGACTGCAGTGTGAGCAGGATTGTGTTGGCGTGATGCTCTCTTGAGAACATTTCCTGGTAGAAAGAAATAGGAATATTTAAAGCGCATATAGGAGCCTCTTCAAAATTCTCTGCAGCTGTAGTTTGACAATATTACACAGACTGAAATGTTTGCTTATCAGAAAAGCTGAAATGTTTAAAGAACATTGATCTACATTTCTTGTCAGTTTACTGTCTCCATTGGCACAACATTTGGAAGGATTCTGATGTTATGAAATGGAGAGTGCCTCAGACTTGCATCTGCACTGAATACTCTGTTACCTCTTTCTGAGCTTTGGAACAATAACTCTTTCCACCTAAACACTTACAGAATGTGAAACATATGATAGATCTGTGCAAGTTGTTCCTATTTTCCACCTTATGTTATAATGGCAACTGCTGCCAATCAGCAAAACAAGGAAGTTGGGAAAAAGGAAATTTCTGTGAATGCCACTGGCTTCCTTAATTTCCTTGAAATTAAGTACAAGCACCGTTCAACTGTTGACATTTTTCACAGCTGAGGTAGCGTCAGTGTTACTGACACAAGATATTTAACTGCTTATAGCAACTTTTGTTTGTGCTGTAAATGAGCTCTGCCAGATCACATGATTAGTTTTCTTGGTGCTTATCCAACCCTGGCCAGAAGTTGTGATAAAGGAGTCAGATGGAAAATTTCGATTAGAATAATTTTTTTAAATTCCTTTTTCTAAATGAAAGAAACATTTTTATGATAGCTTGCAGCTTTTGCTGAAGAAAGCTGTGATTAGCAAGGGAGTAGAAGGTTGCTATGGGACTTGACAGCTGACTTTCAATGAGAATTAAGAGTCAGAATTGGATGTAGACACAGAAATCGTTAGTCCTTTCCCATGGTTTCTTTTGTGTAGCCCCATGTTACTCTTTAATAACATTGCTTCTTTTAAAGCTGTGAAGCTATGGTCTTATTTGATCTTATTTGTGGGTGTCTTGTTGCTGTATAACCATGGTAATTTTCCAGTAGTTAATTCTTAAGAAATTGATGGGAAAGCAATAATGGAAATGTTCCTAATTTTACTACAATAATTCTCCATAATCTGCACAAAACACTGGCTGTTCCCTCCTGCTTCCCAGCAAAGATTTAAAAGCTGAGTGAGTTGCCATGTTACTTAAGACTTCATTATTTTTTGTGAAGTATACACCAGAGTATTCACTAGAACATTATGAAGTATTATCATAAATGATTAAGCTGAACTATAATTGTCAAAATATGTGAAAAAAGCACATCTGGCAAGCTTGGGTTTTCAGTCCCTAATTCACATGAGTCAGTAATTCACAGTGGATCCTTCTGACAGTGTGAATAAGTCAGACTCTCTTGCAGGGTCTGTATGTGGCTCCTCCACTTCCTCTAATGAAGCTTGGTCTGATCCATGGAACAGACCCGAGTTAGAGAAAGCCTGGCTTATAGAATTGGGGAAACAGGCATATAGACAAACAAAACCTTGCCAGCCATCAAATCCAGTCTCATGCAGTCGTGTTTATGTAATAATTTCCTTATACTCATAACCTACCTTGTGGTTGCTTGTGTCTGCTGTTTCTAGTCCCTTTTTCCAGCTTGCTTACTTGGTCTTTATCCTTTAATTTCTAACCTAGAGTGTGTTTATGGCTAATTTATCTCATTTGTTCTTGTGCCAGTATGAACCTTTAGGTAAAATGCTCTTTTTTCTTGTTGCTGCTTAGTTCTGTGATAATAAGAAGTGGGAAATAGACAACATCCTTCTCAGCTTTCATTTTCCAGGGTTACACAAACCAAGAGTCTCCTCTTTACATTTCAATTCCCTTAGTCATACTACTACTAATGCAGATTGAATTTATTTCCTTGGGTGGAACTGTATGCACTGTTCCAGATGAGGCTTCACTGGTCCTATTCAAATACCTCTCCTGATTTAACCTCTCACAGCTGTATTATATTACAGGCTAGTCATCCTTTTGTGATTGGACATTATGCCCAGATTTTCTCTTTCAAATAATGAGATGCTATTGTAAGTCTCCTCCAGCATTATGTCAATATTATGGCTGTCAAAGAGAATATCTCATAAAGCTATTTGTGATGAGTCTGTACAGGGAGAATGGCTGCAGTGGGAGATTCCCAGTCCTTATTTGTGCCAAGTCTCTGAAACACAGTAATCAGCTCCAGGTGATATTTCCCTTCTGCCATTTTCCTTTCTGTAAAATTCTGTGAAAAACGTTTCTGTAAACTTATCTTTCTGACAACATCAAGATCTTTGGCTTACATTCAAGTCTGATTGTGGAGGTCTTTATTGGTCCTTGCTATTCTTTTGCTGTGTTTCTCTGAAGTGATTCTGTTCACAAAAGGTGATCTTCCTGTACTTTTACTATTTCTTTACAGTATTATTACATAAGGTGACTCTACTACTGTTTTGTATCTCTAACACTTACAATACAATTAGAAATACCTATTCTGTCATGTTATGATTATCCTTGATTCACATTCCTTCTGAGGCTGTCTTCATTTTACTGCCCAGGATCTTTGTTTTGACATACTTTTTTTTTTCCTTTCCTTTTCCAGTTAACACCTGTTAGGTCCTTTGTTACATTGGACCAGATAATAAAGGTGTTTATTATCTCTGAGTTTCTCTGTATCTCCTCCACTCTTCCTTTACTTGCCAACTCCTTCCAAACTCTTAATTTTTAAAGAACAGGTTAAAAGCAAAACCCATTTTTCTTGTTTACTGATCTCTTGTTTTGGGATCCTAAAGAATTCAGCTTGAAATGTGGGAGTTGGCTAATATTTGTAAAGCACTTAAAAAACCTTAAGGGTGTATAAAGGCTGGTTGTTTCATCTTGCATGACTTTTTCTACATAGAAGCACATATAATTACTTAACTCCTCAGTGGCCAGAACAAATTAAGTCCTGTATATGCCAAGGCCCACATCTTTTGGCCGCTTCACTTTTCAAAGACTCTGTCAGATAGTACTGATGAGGTGTTGTTCAGAGACTCACAGAGTTGCCTTATGGAATCTGTATCCTCAGTAATGTTTTTGCTAAGAACTGTGTTGCTAAATTTGTTCCTCCCCTGCTTTTACTCTGGGATACGAGGGGAGCATACTTGTGTTTTCTCAGTCTCCAGTCTGTCCAGAGGGGCCACAGTTGAGAAATCTCTGCATGAAACTCTCATCACTTCTGTGCCTGGAGATCCTGTGCTCGAGCTCCCAGCCCGCTCTGACAAACCCGTGTGTGCTGCTGAGCAGCACAGTTAGGCATGTTATGTACAGAGGGGGGCAGTGAGGATTCAGCTGCAGACTTAAATTATCATTTCTGAGCAATTGAATTAAAAATTGGCCTTGAAAGTATTGAATATTTTAAGACTTTAAAAAACAACTAGTTTTTACCTTTTGTGTTCGCTGTTTGTTGTTGCTGTGTTGTGGTGGAGCTGTCCAGGTGCCTCTTCAGGCCAGGCTGTCTGCCAAGAGTAATTAAAAAAGTGGAGGCAGACATTAAGGACTCTGAGTCATCTGATGTACCCATTTTACAGGTCTCTGCTCTAGGAGTGCACAGGAATATTTCAGAGACTGCAGGCTGGCTGGAGGAACAGCAGTGTGTGGGAGGGGAAGGAGCAGGGTGGGAGGCAAGGTGGATGAAGTAAGAGCTGAGCAACAATGGCCATGCCTGGTCAGACCAGAGGCCATCACCGCTCAGCATCAGGCAGTTGTCAAATAATAGATACCTGCAGAAGAACTTGGAGAGAAAATTCTTTGCAGGTTGTATATCTGTGGTTTTAAAATTCATTTTCTTTGTTAATTTTTGTGTTGGCAGGTAGTATGTTTATATTTAATAAGTCTTGATGATAGATATTTTTTCCCCATAAATGTCTGTTACTTTTAATCCTGGTATGATGTAAGTTACTTTATTTTTTTTATAAATACCTTTTTTATAAATTCCAATGTCCTTGGAAAATTTTTATTGCTCTCTTATTAGATTTTCTTTTTCTGATGGAAAAGCAGGGAAAAAAATCCCCAGGAAAACTTACTAAGATGAAAAAATACTATCTTTTGGTTTTTAGTGAAAAAAAATTGTTTTCCCTTTATCATATGGGTAAATATATCTCAGTATATTCCATCTCTGCAGAAGAAGTAGTTGTGTCCCATTGCAGACATGAAGCAGTTGAGGAAGAGTTCCATGTACTCGGTTCTTCAGGTCATCAGAAGGAAAGCAAAGCCCTGTACAACCCGAGTGCTGCAGGAGGAAGCTGCTGTGTAACTATGCTGTAGGTGGGAGAGTAATTAACAGGCCAAAGGGGTTGAGATCACAAGGCACAAGACCAGGATCTGAGGAAAAAGGACTATGGCAACAAATAGAGGAAGAGATGCAGGCGTAGGTTGGAGAGGAGAGGCAAGATCTTAGAATAAAAGGTGAGGACCTGGAGAAAAGCTAAAAGATTTCTAAGGGCTACAGGTCAGCAAAAGAGGACCCATTAGCAAAAGTTGATAACAAAGAAAGGAAAAGTAGTACAGAAGGCAGCAAGGAGGGAAAAGACATAAGGTCAGTAGCTGAGTGGAAAAGATGGGTAAAGGGAAGCTAGATGGAATAACAAGAGGAGATTGTCCTAGGAAAGCTGAAATTGTGTGTGCTTTTGGTTGTGTCGAGGGCCTCTGGAAATCTGATTCCTCTCATGTGTTTGAGATCCTTAGTGAGAAAAATCGATCTGATTTGTCTCCTTTTGAAACAGTTTCCTATATTTGCCGTGTCTGCTTGTGAAGAGAAGGTCTGTGGACATTATAACTAGCATTGCACCTGTGAGAGAAGGCTGTGGCACTGCCTTCCTTTTATGCTTGGATATCATTGGTTAATAAAGGTCTTTCAGTCTATTTATGACCCTGCTACAGACCAAGCACAGAAATATATGAAGACCTCAGAAATTATTTACGATGCATTTACAGCATAAATAGCTAAACTGTCAACTATGATTGTAAAGTTCTTCCTCTACTTCTGCACTATGCTTTTCATTTAATATGGCTTTGTTCAGCTTAGAAACAAACCAATCCTGTGATGGCTTTTAATGGCTGTAATAAAATATTGAGACTATAATGTCTGCCAGTGTAGTGTAGACACACAGACTGTCTGTGATTGTGATGTTAGAGCTAGTTAAAAGGGAATCTCGAGATGGACAGTAGACTTCTGGAAATGGAGGGAGAAAAGCTTTGGAAATTCTGCAAGGCTTGAATATGAAAAGGATATTTTTCTTTGAACAGTTTTGGATATCTGGCCTGAGGTGGAATTCACTGTACATTGCTCCCTGTAATATTAAACCTATGTGTCCCTATAGCATCTTAACTCAGTTAAAAAAAAAAAAAAGTGTATGGGCATTGTAAAGAAAAACTGTCCTGGAACTGAGAACATGGAATGGTTGATCTGGCACCATGGTAGACCTACACAAACATATATGTCTTGGATGAGATAGAATATGCCAAGCCAAAGTCACATCAGCATTACTCTAAAGTTACAGAATTCAGAAATCTGGATTATACAAATTGATCAAGTCCCCTCATCAACCAAGTCAAACATTTGGTCCAGTTGTTAATGGGAAGGGAGAGTTTTGGAATCCCATTTCACCAAAGGCAATAATATTTTATGTGACTTTTCAGCTGCAACTTAATCATGGCTACTTGCTGTACACTTGCTCCTCTATCACTGTTATTTTTCAGCTCGAATATATGTTCTCTGGGTGTATTTATGGACAGCATCGTAACAGTTTGCAGCTCCCATTTTGGAAAGCTAAACAAATCAGGCTCAGACAGACCCCCTGTTCTTCTCAGCAGGCTTTTTCCACGCCTATTGCATGGCAAATTCATCTTCCTGGAGCACAACTACACCCAGTTCTCAGATACTGCAAATGAGAACATTTGCTGAAGATGGTGTTTGTTGTTTCCACTCTCACGCCATGCTGATGTCATGGGAGGCTCTCTGATAGATTGCAACACCAGGTTCCCTGCCCTCACAAAACTTGAAGCAATACTAATAATGATCTATTTCTACTGACAGAAGATGACTGAAAATATTTTTGTGAAGTGTAACTCAAGCTAGAAGGTCATTTTAGTGATGTTTAAGGAAAAACTAACTGGCTTTGATTTCTTGCTATAGGAAATAAAGAGCTGTCTTTTTTTCTTCTCTTTTTTTTTTTCTTCTTTTTTTTTTTTTGCCAGGTAAGAGAGTTGAGTAATTTTTACTGTTCTGGGCCCATACAGAATAAGAAATTGATGAAGGAAGGAAACAGAGCAATGAAGACAAAAAATAACACCCTGTTTCCTCCAGCTTCCCTGCCAAGGAGAGATTTCACACATTACATAGTGCATTAGAATTAAGACAGGAGAACCTCTTTTATTTTACTGCTTCTGCATAAGATGTTTTACTGGCAATATTAAATGATATTTTCCTAGACACAGTCTAAAAGTTTCTCAACACTTGGGATATTGGCATGAGAAATCCAGTAACTAAATTTTCGCTGATTTTTTTTTTAACTGTCAATGGAGATGTGAAACTGGAATCAAATCAAATGCTGTATGTTAACAATATTTGTTGATATATGGAGCAACAAAAGTTCTGGTATTTTGTTTTGACTTACTCTTCTAAGCCAGTCTGAACCTTCTTAGTATGCATAAATTTGTTGAAAATCTACTAATCTTAACTTCCTAAACCCCTCTGTTATTAACATTTTTGACTTCTGAATTCTTCTGAAATGCAGACTTTCCCAGTTTTCCGTGTTCAGTTTCCAGGCAGATTTTGGCACTGCAGAGATGTGTAGAAAAACAAAATAAGGGAGAAAAACAGCATCATACTTTTCAGCCTCTGAGAGGCCTGGTGGGGACCTGAAATCAGAACTAAAATGTAAATATTTAGTTCTGTAGTTCTGGCCTAGGTGTAAAAACAGTTAAATTAGACCATGAGTTTCTTGGACACATGTTTACTTGGACTATACATGAATTACTTGGGCTCACACTCAAATGCTAATTGAATTGCCTAAACCTCAAGCTATTCTTTTGGAAATATTTTTTTTAGTAACATAAAATTCACTTTGACAGTCCTGAATAATGATGAAATATCTGTATTCCATTTTGGCCATCATAATCACCATCATACTTAATACTTGATTCTACAGGGAGGGGCACAGGGTAGAAGCCTCACAGGAACAAACAACTCTATTCTTTTCTGGTAGCTGTGACAGGACCACTTGACTCTGGGCTTCTATCCTAGGAACTTGTCTTAGTGGCACTAAGCTTGACAGTGTACACATGTTGTATATTTGCTTCATGCTAAGCTCAGTGCATAAACAAGACTTCAATGGTGTCTGAGGAAGTCAAGGTTTGAAATTATTCAGGTGGTTCGGTACTCTTATGTTGATCTCCAAACCAATGTAAATCCAATGCCTTCAGAACTACAAAAGCCTAAAATAATGTAAAGTTTTCTCACCTGCCTTACACAACTGCCTCACTGAGGTGTTTGCAGGAACATCAAGAAAAAGGTACAAACAGAAGTGCTGTTAGCAGGTTTGAGCATTCAGCAGTTGATGTTTCTCTACTTTTTTTTTTTCTCACCATTTGTTTGGTGAGAAATGCAAATCGTGCCTGTTTTCCCATCAGTTTCACCTTGAGGCACGAATCATTCACCAAATGCCCACAGAGCTGCCGACAGAGCCGGAGCACCCCAGGCAACCCCGGGAGTGCACAGGGGAGGGCAGAAGGGATGCACGAGCTCTCTTTCCTCCAACACAGCCATCTGCATGCGGACACGAGAAACCCAAATTTTGCAGCTGTTCTGTAATATCCTGTGGAGGCGGATCGGAAAGCTTTGGATGCAGTTTGTTCCTCTGTTAGGGAGCACGTGTTTTCGGGAAAGGGAGTGCATGTGTGAGTCAAATGCACATAACATCATTCTGTATCCGATAAAAATTCCTTCGTGCTGCAGGGAAAATTTCACTTGCTAGTGGAGGCCAAAGAAGTTTTCTATATCAGTTCAACAGCTGGTCTTGTTTTATTGATATTGAAATATTACCCCACTTTCCAAAAATTCATGAGGTTGGAGAGAGCTGAAGTAGACACAATTCTAATTGCACGTTACACAATGGAAATCATACTTGCAGAGCAAAGTTGGTTAACAACTTTTGCTCACTTATAGCACTTGCAATATCCATATGCACTGTTTCATTTCTGTTTATATTGTCATGAATGCTGTTTTGCATATTCCCCTTCTCCTACCTGGACCCTGAACCCAGTGGAGGTGAAAGTGCCTTTTAGCACTGCTCACAGAGGCTCTGTAAGCCCCTCAAGGTATGTGTGTTGTTACCCAGATGAGTGTCCCTGTAACTACTGAGCTCTCCACAGAGCAGGTGTCTGTGTCAGGAGCACTATGTTCCTGCCTTCAGAAAGACTGATGTTACAATACATCAGTTATTATGGATTGCAAGTGTTATGGCCTTTTGTAAAGGAAAGGGAATTCTGTCAAGGAAACATTTCACAGTTCGGAGATGCGGTGAGATGAAAAATTAAGGAACTATTCTTTCTTATGTGCTTCTGTAAAATCCCATAGACCACGTTTTCCTCTGCTGTATTCCCTGTATACAGCAGAAATTGAAAAGAATTTATATGGGAGAAGACCACACCACTTTTATCAGATTCATACCAGGATAGTTTCTTATGCGAGAGGAATTCTCCAGTGACTATTATCAATCAAATAATAATTTCTTTGAATCACCTGGGTACTTGTGGCTGATGCTGTAGCAAAAGTGAGATTGCTGTTTCACAGATATGGATGTAGTTGACTAGAAAAAAATCCCGCACCATGGCCATTTCAATATCCCAAGTAGAAAAAAAGAACTCTTTGTCTCCATGATTCTTAACCTAGATTTAGCATGCTGCAGAGATATTTCTCTGACATGTTCAATGATAGCAGAAAAATATGTGGTGGTGCATTAAAAGCTGTAGAGCAAAGGAAGTTTGGGGAACTTAATCAGAGCCTTAGGCAAGAAAAGGATGTGTAACACTGATATGTACATTTTGCTTTTGCTGTAGTTAATGAAAAATGTTATGCCAACACTGGTTTTTGTCCCTTATGGTTTAGCAATGCAGAAACAATCCTTTTTGTTCTTTGTGTTTTGTGTTTTTCTTCTCTTAATGTTACTTAATCTGGAAATAAAAATGTTTGATTTCTGTCATTCCCTTTGGCTACTTTGCTTAAAATGGTGCTTAATTGTTTTCACTTTAAAGGAGTGATGCCAGGTTTGAAGGTTTATTATATTTTCATGGATTTTGTTTTAAGATTGCCTTTTTTATATGCTTCTCCTTGACACCTGTCATAACATTAGGCTTTTCAAACTTAGCTACCACCAGTCTGAGAGGAATTGTTAGTGAATTGCCAGGTTGCCACAAAGCTCAAGTTTCCTTTCATTCTCTCCTAGCAGCACTAATCAGGACAATTCTTTCACTGGGCACACTGCAGTAAATGCCTCCTGTTATTACACAGGTCATCAGGAAGACTGGAATGAGCTGTGTCGGTGTTGTTGGGAGCAATGGATGTTTCTGGTCCTAATTCTTGTGTAACTGCCAACTTCCTTACTGTAATTTTGAGACAGTGCATTTAGAGAACCATTTCTGTTCTCTGGTGGACTACTTAGCACCTCCCTTACTCTACAGGGTGGTTTGTTTTTCTTTTCTTTCCTTTGAGTACAGATGCTGCTGCTTGTACTTTAGGTACTGGTACATTATTGATCAAAGCATAGAGAATGCACAAATAACATTTGATATGAGGTTCTATGGAAGAGAGAAATTAACTGTTGTCAGAAGCTGACTGGTTTCTATTTTAGTTTCAAGACATTTAGGATGTTTCTACTGGCACCATCTTAAAATGCTGCCAGTCCCCATTTATCTAAGGGATGATTTGTGATGAAAATTAATTATCTTTCAGCTTTTAATTTTTTCTTTAATGTTTCTCTTCAAGGTTGGTTTTTGTTTTTCTTTTTACATCCACGCTAATTTCTGATTTCCAGATTTCATTTCCCTTAGACATGTCGAACAATTCTATTTTCCTACCCTGTTGTCTGTTTCAGTAGTTGCAATCAAATTTAGTTCTAGCTAATTAGGGAAAATGAGTTTCAGCACTTTGAAGATTGTCCTCTCCTTCATAGCATAAACAGCTTTAATTCTGAAGGCCATGTTCACCTCTTGTCTAGAGCACTAAAACCAATGAATTCCCTGCTCTGGAGGTTATGGTTCCTGACCTGAATAAAAGAGCAATAAATTAAAGTATGTTCACTGGCATTGAAGCAGGCTCCAACTGTGTGGAATCAACATGCCAGTTCCAAATTGTGATTTCACTAAAAATAGCATAGTTTAGCAATTTTGACAGTTGTAAACTTGAAAGATCTAGGCACACTGTCCATCTTGCTGTGTCTCATATATTCTGTCAACCATACAGCATTTGAAAATAAAACCAGAAAAATGCTGAACATTCTTCATTCTTTGCTAGATGTTTCAATCCCTGCCCTCTACAGAAGGAGGCACCAATTTAATAGTGATTTTTAAAGGTAAAACAGGAGAATCCTTCTGTGAGTGATGGCTCCAGAACAGGAGGAAGGGTCAAATTTTGGATCTGTATCACTTTGCTTTTGCAGGTGTGTGTTTCCAGGAAACAAAAGACAAATTAGGAACTGTGTCATAGTTTGTTATATCTTACAGGGGCACAATGCAACTGCTATTGCCTTATTCTGTAGTCTGGAGAGCCACAGATGCAAATTTGACTGTATTTTCTCCTACCAAGATTTATCACCCCATTCTTAATTCATCCAAGTTCTGTTCAGCAAACATTTAAGCATGTATTTAAGACTAGGGACGTGACACGTCTTTCAGCTTCCATAGATCGTAGGGCAGGTTGGAACTAAAATCACGTTTAAATGCTTAGATGAAATGGACAGTCGTTACTTCACTTCAGGGATAGATAAATAAAGAAAGCTTTTAAATTTGTGGTTAAAGTTTGTTGATAATGCCAAACTTAACTCTTTAGTTGGCCATTTCCCTGACAGAAAAGTATGTGTTATATATTGCTTTAATGCCAATTAATTGCTCTCTGCCTCACAAAATGCCTGAGGTTGAACCACACTTTGCTTTATCAGAATTCAACTCTGCTATTGGTCTGTGGGGAGGAAAAACAGGAATTAGAAGAGACAAGAGCACTGTGGAGCAGTAATCTTTTATTTATGTATAATGCTGTACATTTCCTGACTGTACTGTGAGTTTTCCTTCTAACTCTCACTAATTATGGTGACTGGCATGTGGCGTGTGATGGAGCCTCAGGAGAAGTGGGATACATACAGCTGTTCAGATCTGGCACATTCCATTCCAGTTTGCATTTGCTGGCAGGCCATCTCTCCTTTTTTCAATGAGAGAAACAGGAATGTTGCAGTTTGCTTCAAGTTCTGTTTGTTGCACAAGACTTTATTAGAGGGAGCTGAATTACTTTCTCATTTATCCAGAGGAACTGTACACACAGAAATGGAAACCTGGCTCCTGTAAACTAGTTCCAGTGAATTTTCAGAGGTCATTGTTTATATCTATCTGTTCCAGTTCTAAATAATCTACATATCGTTTGTGCTGTATCATACCTAGTTAAAAAAATAATGTTTGGATAAAAAGATGATGGCTACACGAAGCATTAACCACTGAAAAATATATAAATTCACTTAGAGCTGTGAAGGTTTTGATTTTTGTCTTTGTTCAGAGGAAGGCAAGGATGAAGAGTATTTTCATACCATCTCCATTACTTTTTCAAGGTGCTAAAATACTTACCTCACTTTGCAAAATGCATATTTGCCAACAGTCATATTTGCTTCATCATTATCAGTTTTGTGAACTGAGGCAGAAGCTTCCCAACTTTTTAAATATGTACCTGCAGAAAGTGGTAATGATATACCAGACTTGCTGCTCTTGAGGCTACTTTTGTACCCTCATTGCACAAATTGAAAGTAAGCCAAATAAATTCTTTCCCACTCTTGGGAAATATGTGTTGTGCTAAGTGCAAAACTAGGAGAAATGTGTTAATTGTTTGACACTTCATCATTTACAATGCTCATTAAAGGAGATAATGGTGATGCCACAAATAGTGACCTGACAAAATTCTGTAGATCTCCAAGGTGGTCACTGCATTCTTAATGTATAGAGGAGGCTTTTCAGAAGATTCTATAGAGATGCAGTCCAAGTAAATATTTCTTTGTTTCCAGCTCCTTCTCATAAACATAGCATTAATATTCACATTTTCAAAGAGGAAACCATGGATACACCAGGTCAGGGGCCTACAGTATTACAGCTGGTGCATGCACCATGTCCTCTGTGGTGGTGTGCCATCACTTGGCAGATTTTTATTTAGTCATTTTTTTGCTATTACAAAAGACTTTTTAAATACAGTAAAATAAATACATTCTTTCTGTTTTCACTTCCCTAGGCTTAAAGAAAAAAAAAGTATGATTTTATTAAATTCTCTTTTGCTGTGCAGCCTTTCTTTAACAGTCTTTCAAATGGAGCTCAGGGATGTCCTTCATCATTTCCTCTATTGGTTTCTTCTCACTGTAAACTTAATGGAAGCACTCAGGCTTGTAGTGAAGAGGAAACCCACAGGCAAGTGACAGAAGCATCATAAGCTTCAGGGAGCTAGTTTAACATGGTTAATTAAAGGGGTGATCAGTTCAGGGCGGCGCCAAGTGTGAAGGATTGATAGACAAATCTCTACAGTCAGTCTCTAGATGAATGCTCTAAATATGAGAAAAGGCCTCTCAACTTGTTGGGGCTTATTNAGAAAGCCCCACAGCAGCAAGGGCAAATCTGTAAATGGAGCAAACCTGTGTATTTGTCATTTCCTGCCTTAAATTTCAGTGCTCTGGGTGTACCATGCATTGTGCAGGTTATTGGAATAGATTACCTTTGGTGTAGTGTGTTACCTTGGGTTTGGTCTCAGGTTTCGTGTTCTCAAAACAATGCAGGAAGCTGCATCTGACATTCAACTTGCTCACATTTAGGCCTGATCAGATTTAATGTTTTCGCTAGGGAACTTTGTGAAAAATCAAGAGTGTGCTAATGAAATTTGCCATTTACAGAAGTTTAGGTGGCATAGTCAATAAAGGGGAATGTCGGAGAACACTGTCTCAAAGGCTTCCAGAACAACCACGATGAACAGTTTATCAATACCACAAACGGACAATTACCTCAGAACTCACAAATTCATGTTTTATCCCTTTGAATTTGTATGCTGTATTGTGATTGGTTGCGGTTACCGGTTTCCCATTGGCTGTATATTCCCTACTTCCCATTGGCTGGCTGGTGATGCAATCCCAGCATCATCATGTGAGGCTGGCCATGCCCCATGTATTCCCCTCCTTCCCTGTAAGCCCTTCCCCTCTTGCCGCGATCCACCCCCAAACTCCTCCCACTTTCCAAGCTCCTCCCTGACCCTATATAAGTCCCATGCTCCCATGAATAAACAGTTCTAGCCTCATCCCAACATCGGCTAGGATCGTCTCCTTTCTTCCCCTCCCTCCGGCACGCGGCAGGGGAAGATTAGAGTGTTATATGAAAAGAATTTTTATTATTACTGTAAGATGTAGGGTATTAAGGTTAAGTACGATTCAGTTGTACAAAAATACTAACTCATATGCTCAAGGAGGAATAAAAGAATTCTGCAGTAAGGAAAAGATGCTCCCCAATTCCCCAAATTAAGACTGAGGTCTCTTTGGCAGACCTGTGTCGGTCAGAGGCACTGCTATCACAGAGATGATCAGAGATTTCTTTTGGCTAGTTACTGGTCCAGGGAGAAGACTAAAAGAAATACTGAAGAGCTTGGAGAAAAGCAAAGTCGTAGTTCTCTTTCAGTAGTCAACTGCAATATTTCTATACAGTTTATATTCAGTGGAGGTGTTAGGTTATACTTCATTGCACCACATGTATGGTATTGGTAGCCCTATAAAACTTCCTAATAAGGATTTAATAATTTGAGTAAATAACATTTTATTTTCCTGGGTTGAGCATGGTGTAAATGCCATGGGACTTTCTGAGCCCCAGGACACAAGCCTTTGGGACAGGGTGCACTCTCAGTTGGGTTTTTACAGCCTAATAATGCCTTGGGGAGAAGGAAAAAGTGAGGAGTAAGGAGGACGGTGCTCAGGCTGGAATTTGGACATGACATAAACCTTAACAAGTGGGTTGTGTAGGAGCTTGAAATTCCTGAGAGAAGAAGGGTCTAACTTTTATATTTTGCCTAAAGGACAAAGTACGGTATGTCAGGACCCCTCTTAACACCATGTGGGATTATCAGTACTAACTTAGAAATAAGAATGTCACAAATGAGATCGCTGTCACTTACTAAATACTTTACAACAGAGCCTCAGGGATTTGAGAAAATCAGAACTCAATGACATCTATGTTCATTATTTAAGCAAACTGGCCTTAGCTGTTGCAATGCTGCGCTCAAAACCACAAAGCATGAGAAACACTTTCTGCCTTCCAAAATGCCCTCAAATTGTGGTGAAACCTGGGACTAATGAGGCGAGTGTAGTTAGACCTCAAGTCCTTCAAACGATCATGTGAACTTCTCTTCCCCTATTTTCAAAGTATCTGTGCCAGAAAGAGACCAAATACATAATTTTCTTAGCTATGTTGTATTGTAACACAGAATAATAAAGCAACACGCAAGAAGAAGACAGATTTTGAGAGAGAGAAGGTAAATGAAAGATTAAAAAGCAAATGTATTCCATATCTGTCAAGAGAGCATGTCCTCCAGGCATTGTCTGTAGACCAGCAACATTCCCTGTTCTGAGTGCCACAGGTAGAGGTTCTCCATAAGCCCCTCAAGAATTCCTGGGAGAGAAGATTCTTCCTTCCACCTCTGAAACTTGGCTCAATATGATGGGGCTTCTTCTCAATTCCAGCATTCTGGATACTATGGTTTGTTGGGTCCAGGACTGTGCTGGGGCAGAGCAGCCACTTCCCTGCCAAGGGGTGGAGCCACATAAGGGATCCCATGGTGGTGCTGAGTGGAGCCTTCTTTGCCTTGATCCTACAGGCCAATGTGGAACGTGGCTCTTCAGAAACTCTCCTGACTGGACAGACCAAAGGTGGGTCCAGAATGACAAAGAACAGTGTCAAGTGCACAGGAAAGATCCAGCGTAGGATTTGCCCGAAATGATTGGAAAGATGGTGATAATAATGGACGGCTGAGGTGTGACTCTGGAGAAGATGCTGCCATGTATAATTTCTTTAAATGTTGAGTAAAAATAAAATTATAGTATCCTAGGAGGAATTTAGTGAATTACAAGAAAGTATTTTGAAATACTGAGGGTGAAAATATTTGCACTGTGCTGTAGGTCACAGGTGTTTCTGCACACAGTGGGGATTTTTTTTTAGAATCTATGCTCTTTCTCATACATAAGCACAAATGAAGAAGTCTTCTGCTCCAGTGCTATACAGAACTTGTGTACATTCTAAACCAAAATGTTAAGGCTTTAATAAGCAGTGGTAAAACTCAAATGCGCATTTGTTATCAGTGGAGTTAAGTAAACTTCTGCAATAATTTGAGAATTATTTTATTGTGGTGTTTGACCTGAAGGAACAGTGGGTCTGAAAGCTTGCCTGCTTCTCCTAGCTGCATTATTTGGTTTAATGAAGTACATTACCTCTCCTCAAAAACCCTACTTTTCTGAGGTTGCCTGGAAAAAAAAAAAGAAAAAAAAAGAAAAAAAAGAAAAAAAAAAGAGAGACAAGTAAATCCTAGATTTCATTAAGGACACTATTCTTTTGCCAGTTGTTCATTGCCTTAGGGCTATATTTTAATGTACTTTTAAATGATCAGAAAGAAGGCTTTTTAATTTTCATTAAAACAATTGTAGCAGAATGACTCAACAGTCTGGTCAAAATCATGATGTTTATAAAAGGCACTTCCCAGCAAAGGCATTGGAGGTCCTGCCTGTAAGACTTGCCTGCCAGTAAGACTGTGGGGGATGATGAAGGGTAGAGGGGCTTATGGCCAAGGTTTTTGGCTGGAAGGTTTAACTTCAGCATGGTGGGCAGAGAAGGAAAATGGGGCTTTCAGAAGTATTTTTCATTTTGGGTCCATCTTCAACAACAGTCAAGGAGGTAAAACAATAATACTGCTGGACTTCCCGCCTTGGTTGTGTGTTCAGAGCACTTTAATATCTGATCAGACTTAAGTCTGAGCTACGCTAAGAATTAAAAGCCCTAAGTGACTTGAAATGACTTTCAGCTGGACAGATTAAAAGGACATTTCCCAGAAGGCTGGGAGTCATGAAATAGTCTGCTTTATTTCACACAGTGTCTGTGTGGCACTGAATTTGTCATTATGACTGAAAGTTACTGACTTGTGTTTGCCTTGTCATTAAAGTCTGACCCTACAGCTGCAATATGAAATAACGAACTAATTTCAGGCTTTATTTAAGCCTGCTTCTCATGAGAAGATATTCATATTTCTTCTCTCCTAGTTGCTCTCTGGAGGCAAGGAGGGTGAAGTCCTTGATCATAGTTAGAAGGTGGTATTCTGAGAGACATGGATGTACTTCCATCCTCAGCACAATCTATTTTGATGAACCCACACTGATTTTTCCATTTGGGTATAGATTTTTGTCTTGTTTAACTATATTCTCCCACTAGTACAATGCACGTTGTGTCATCTGCATTTCCTTGTCTCCTGTGTCCTGGGCTCTGCTGAGCTCTGTGTGGGATAAAAGACCTCTGCTTCCACTTGGAGAACAAACTGTTTGGAAAAAAACAGGGTGCTTTGGGATTGTTAATTATTAACATTTTTAATTATTTTTTTAAATTATTTACTCTGCTCACTGCCATAATAGCAGAAAAGTCCTTATATGGAACAAGCGTGGCTGGAGGGGATTTGGAATGTGCTTGGTTTTGCTTTTGAGTTTGACAGCCATTTCTCACTTTCCGTAATAATGACAGTTAGCTAGGGAAAACGAGGAATATTAATAGATTTTGAGACTGTTTTATTTCTAGAGTAAAGACAGAAAAAGCTTTAGCAGGAATAAGAAAGGAATAGAGGAAAGGATGACTCCTGTTTCCTGGTTTCTGGTTCATTCTTGTTTGCAGTCTTTTATTTATACTGTTCTTCTAAAAGTAAATGTAATAAAAGCAAAACTCTCCATCATGATTTATTCTTCCAATTTTCCAAGGCTTGTAGGATTACACTCTCCTTCCTCTCATCCTTGCAATAACCAACTGCAGTAAATCCAACTATACAACCTTTGAAAATAAAGGTTTTTGCAGAGGAGAACTGAATCAACCTTTAACTTGCATGTTCAAACCCCCCCAAAACAGAGTGAGAAGTACAGGGCTAGTGCAGCTCTGGAAGTATTTGTAGCATGTTATTGCTAGACCAGATCTGAACGTGCTGCAAAATAGACGCTGGTGCTTGGAGCTGATTGTTCTCTTCAGAAAGCAATGAATTTCCCTGAAACTGTTTGGAGGCTTTGGAATTATCTTTTTTTTTTTCCTACATTTTTACTTTCATCTTGGATTTTTCTTTTTTCTTTTAATGTTGAATTTCTATCTGCTCTTCATCTGACAGACAAGAGACTCTAGCAATGTGTTTGCCACTACCCAAATATGTCTTTGACAAGCCCGATAGTTGTGTATTCATCTTATTTCTACTGCAGTACATAAATCCAGCACTAATATTACATTTATCTTTTTCTTCCTTTGTTCTTTTTCTGGTTAAAGAGAAGAAATGTTGTATAAAAATACAGTACATGCATTGTAGAGACTGTGATGTGATGGTACTTGTCACTTTTTCAGTGAATAAAGAAATCAAGTTGGAATGAAAATTTCTAGAAATATTTTTTGTTCTCTTTTACATTCTGTATTCTTTAAAAATGCTAATTATTTTTTTTTTGTTTGGCACTGCTGGAGCACGAAAAGACATTTGCTGAAAATCATTTTAATGAACAGAGTTCTGATGGGGTAGTACCTGGTCTAGACTTTTCTAGTGAACTTCCTCAGATGCTGAGGGATGGAGGCAGTTCTGTTATAACTCTAAAGTACTGTTCTACCAAAACAGCCTGAATCTCCTTCATATTTTTTTTAACAATTTTACAGTGTAAAACTAGTGTGAATAAACAGAAAATGAGAATATGTAGTGCTCTTCAGCAGCGTCTAGTGAAGGTATGGGGCTGCTAATACCTACCTAGATTAAGCCAGTAAGTTTTGGGTGAGGACTGAAACATCATAAGGCATTCAGTAAAGACTTAGGAAAATTTGGAACTTCTAAAATACCATTTTAAATTATCCTTGTGTTCACAGAAACAGTGATTATTTTACAGTCATTCAGCCTGAGGTGCAGGAAGTGTTTCAATTAATTCTTTCTAACAGAAAAGTGTCCCTGCCACAAAACCACAAATAGACCAACACTGCTCTGGAGTGCTAAAGAAGCAATTGCATAGATCATAAAGAATAAGTGTTTGCCTTCAAAGAATATCCTTATGAACAGGGCCAGGCATGTCAGAGGGAAAGCTTTTACCAGTAACCACTTCATACCTGAGACATAAGTGAGCAACCTATTTTGTTCAGGAGGCCTAAATCAGGAAAAGAAAGTGCTTTTAGCATTGGAAAGGGTTTCCTTTTTATTATATTAAGAATTTTGCTGCTAAAAATATGAGCACCTGAGGTAGTTTCCAAAATGTTTCTGTGTTCTACTGTACAATGAGTGCATGTCAATGGTTGCACTTATAAGTCCCCAGCATCACCAGCCAGTAAAAGAATGTGATTTTCCCACCTTGCTTTGTACTGGTGCAGCCTCACCTCAAGGCCTGCGTGCAGTTTTGGTTGCCACAATAAAAGATATAAACTCAGGATATTCTATGATTCCACAATCCATTTCAGGATTTCTTTTTCTGGTTCCTGAACTAACAAATGCAAACGTGATAAAAGTAGGACTGCTTACTTCGTTTCTCATCAATATTTGCTAATGTGTTTTGTTCGACATAAACTGGGCTCTTTTTATTGGCTTGGAATTCTTTTCTGCTAGGAATTTTGTGGCATAATGCAGACACTTTTTGAAAGACTGGGAAAAGTAAGTGAAACCTGATTTTCTGTAGAGCATGGAGAATGCATCAGATGTGTTGGCAAGGTCTGAAAAAAATGTATCTGTAGTGTGCCATGACTCCGTTCTGAAGTTTCTCTGTGGTACTAACTTGGTACAGCTTGTTGCTTTACTGTTCTAAAATAGAGCCTATTTCATAGCAGGCAGAAGAGAAACATAGGAGTGCTGAAAAGGACTTCTAGCTGTTGATTTCATGCACTTAATGAGATGCTTCCCAGAGAAGGACAGTAGCTGGTACCTCCTTGCACTTTCTGTGCCCTCCCGTCATCCCCTTTCCATCACGTATACGAGGACTCTGAGGGAATTCTGAGCCACTTGCTTTGCCTTGCCTGTCAGTTTCATTGCAGGGACTGTGCTGCTGGTTTGTTTTGACTGTGCTGGGCTTTGTCTTCCAGATCAGGATTACAGTCTTGAATAATTCTTACTCGTAATGTCACAAAAATTTTGTAAGAGCCAGTAAACATGTCTCTTATCTGGCAGTAGTGTCACACAGGCCCTGAGTGTGTTTATATTGATGGAGAATGTCAGGGCAATTACAAGAAAACCTGAGCTATCCCTCGTTGTTCCTCCAGCCCCTCTGCTCCCCCACCTCAAAAGGTGATATCTTTTTGTAATTGCTGGGATTTTTCTGCACATTTTGCAAAAGGAGATTGATGCCCTAATATACCATTAATATTATGAGAAACTCAGCACTTTGCTGGATATGGTTCCCATTTTAGGTCTTTAGCCTTGGCTGGCATACCCTCATAACAGCATTCATGATCTGTTTCTGAGTTGTGAACTTATGTACTTTTAAAAGCAGAGAAATATGGTTTTCCTGGTAAAATTTTATGCTATGGCACAGTAAAATAACCAACAAAAAAAACCACTTAGAGTTTTTGCAGAGTGAGCCTTTGCATTGTAGCGGATCCTCCTTTGAGGGAGAATCCAAGTAGTGTTACCAACTGGAAGAAGGCAGAGAAAACTGGGTGAGGACCCATCCTGACACATGGCTGACATAAAAATGAGTAAAGCTTCAAGTTGCTTTTTCTGAGATTTTTTTTTTAATTCCTCATCTGCAGCTGAAATATTGTAGAAATTGGGAAAATTCTGCTGGTCTTATTCAGTTGCACTGAAATCTGTTTAATGTGGACCCAGTATCTATTCAGTTCACTCCTGATGACTTTGAAAACACTTTTCCCTTTTAGGTCCGAGTCCCTAAATCCATAGCAATTTGCCACTATTTGTAAATGCAGACTTGGCATTACCCTGGTATTTAGGTGTTGCAAAATGAGAACAACACCCTTTACTCGTTACTGAGGGATTCAGGCAGCTTTTCATTTCCTTGATGGCTGCTAATTGAGAGAGAGAGAGAGAGAGGTGGTGTTTTCACAGGTAAGTGATTTGAAAGGTTAACAGCAGAAATAGATCTGGCTGTGGGACCTGTTGTGTCAGAACTGCATGCCATGTTTCAGTTAAATGAACTGTCATATGGTATTTACTGTCCTTATCGAGGCATGCTGATCCCGGGGGGCTGCAGGGAGTAGCTGTGCTCAGCTGGGACATGGGCTTCCTGCCCCCCTTCCCACGGTGCAGCACAGTATTGCTCCTTGGAGTGATGTGGTGGAGTCCAGGTGAGGGGCAGAAGGACTTTCAAGAGGGATGATCTAAGCAGTGGGCTTGTCCCATGAAGAGTAAGAACATCAGGAAGACCCAGGAACAGTTTCTATCTGGATGAGTTCCGCTGAGGAGTAGGTGGCCTAATGTTGAACTGACTCAGTGCAAAGAATTTTCCTTCAAGAATGCACCACTTTTTACCTAAAATATTGAAAATTTAATATTTCCCCTTCTCCAAGTACTATGTTTCAGAACACTGATGGTAAAAATCAGTCAATGACTGAAATGTTATAATTTTTCGTGGGACGGCTTTCATTATTTCCTTAATTTTGTTCCTTTTGCAACTTATGTAATTAAGTTGTAAGATATCCATTATGTTTTGTGCTTGTTATAAAAGAGGAAAGTAAAATGGCCTTCATGGTATGAGACAGCATATTAGTCAGAAGCTGGGATTTACTGACTAGAGTCAGCTAGTAAACAAGATTTCAGCACTGCAGGAAATTCTGCTTCCAATGATTCCTGCTTTAGAAGTGCCATACAGCTGAGTGAAACCAAAGGATGTTCAGGACATCAGGAAGAATTTTTTTCCTAGAAAATGTTGGGAAGTGTTGGAATGGGCTGCCCAGGGAGGGAGTGGAGTCACCATCCCTGGAGGTGTTCCAGAAATGACAGGACGTGGCACTCAGTGCTCTGGTCTAGTTGACAAGGTGGTGGTTGGTCAAAGGTTGGACTTGATGATCTTGGAGATGTTTTTCAAGCTAATTGATTCCGTGAATCTTTGAAGTGCACTGCAATTTTCCACCCTTCACAACAACTTTCCTGAACAGGACTGCTGGCCACTGAATGGCTGCCTTCTGCAGCACACAACCTTTGTGATTTACACTTTCTCCCCTTTATTGCTTTTCTTTTTAGAATGTGCTTTTCCTCATATTTCAGCAATTGGGAACGTCTGCGCAGTTTTGTGTTGTTAAAAACATAACTGTGCAAAAGTGGAACAGTCAGATACTCTCTGATGTCAGAGCCTGTATTGATTTGGGCAATAGCACATGCCTCAACACAGCCACTGCAGGCAACAGAAAAAGCTGCATCCATTGTCTTCTGGGGGAAGTCGATCAGCATAACCTTTGTGTGCCTCTCCATCCAGTTTCTTTTTGGAGAAGAAAAATATCAGGGTTGGAACCAGGTTCAGAAGTCTTATCTTATCTCAAGATGTTCTTGAGAAAGATATTTTTATTTGCAGTGGCTTATCCTTTGTGGACTGAGACCTTCAGGTTTTCAGAGGTGTGTTCTTGTCTACAACTGAGTAACAGAATTTTGAAAATGTGAGGAACTTAAACAGTAACATTTAAAATGCAATACACCCACCATATTTGTATGGGATAATTAAGTTGGAGGGAATCTTGTCCTCCTTGTGTGGCCAGTCAGGTAATTTGTCATTCCTGGATCCTCAGAGTCTCATCAGGTTTCTTACGTCAGTTTCTGAGAGCCTGAAGAGTTTTCTCTACATGAGTCCAAACAATGTTCCCACTACTTTCGTTTCTGGGTCTTAGTGTGCCATCCAATCTCAAATCCAAAGTCCTGAAGGAGTGAGTTTCTGGAGGCTGGGGTGACAGGTAACCAAAGTCCAGTTCTTCATTCTTACATTCTTCTTCACTGTCTTCGGGAGGGAATGCAACTTGTGTCTTATCATTGAGAGAAAGATAAAATGTTACAAAAGGAAGAGAAAAGGCTGTAGTGCTTTGGTTCTGAAGGCTGTGTCCCTCACCATCATGAATGGGATGGGCTTTAGACACCTTGCAAGAAGTCAGCCTGGCTCAGTGCTACTGTCTAAATCCTTCCATCCCTACAGTCATCAAACAGAATTTACAGATCTGTTCTCTGATTGTTCAGTGTAACTTCTTGAAGGTTGGGTTTCTCATTTTATTTTGTTTGTGTTGGGTGTTTTTGAAACACAACACTTCACTCTTTAAGTGTCTCTTGTGGAGTTTTGATTTTTATTCCAAAGTCCTGTGTAGGTTGCCGGAAGGAAAGTATTCTCAGAAGGCATATTCTCATCCCTCTGCTCTTGTAGCTTTATTGATCGAGTCTGTCCTTCAGCTGGCCTGGACACTATAAACATGTTCCACTTTGTGCATAATACTTCCTGACATGCTAACAGCAGGTAGGAATCCAGGTCTGTGCTTTGTAACTCTGTCTCGGGCTTGCTGAAAGTTATTAAACTTCAGATTTTGGGGGGGAAGCCACAATGTACTGATGTTTTGCAGTGCAATATCAGAAGTTGTACTACAGTATCCTTAGGCAGAAACAAAAAGGAGCTCTGCAATGGCTGGTAGTCTAAACTCATTCCTGCCTTCTCTTGGCCATAGATAGCTAGACCGGCTGAAAACAAATGCACTGTGTGCTCTTCACTTGTACCCAGGGCTTCGAGCTTTCCTGTGCTCATATGCATCATGTTCTCAGTGTGCTGATGAGCCTCTGGAGCCATGGATATGGGCTGAGAACGGTATTTGCCCCTGGAGCAAAACAACCATTGAAAAGCTTATTTAGGGCTTCAGGACTTGACCTTAGTTATACAGATCTTGCCTTGGTACTGCTGGAGAGCCTCGAATAGCTGTGCCTAGGGTTTTAAATGAAACAAACCAAGAAACAATCCCTGATAATCCTGTGGTGCTGGGGAATAAATAAGGGAATGTCTGAAGCTGCCAGTTCTCCTACCAAGATTTAATATCTGAAGGTTATTTCAGAAAATGTTTCTGTTTTATCACTAGACATTTTTGCTTTTTTTGTTCCTTGTTCCCTCCCTCCTCCCCACCTGGGGGACAGGCATATATGAATAGTGTCATTCATAAGTGTTTCACTAGAATTCATTAGAGCGAGGCTGAAGGTTTCATTATTCTTTAAGGGTGTATTAATAAAACTACTGTACACTTGGGTTTTTCAATACTATATGAATTATTCTGACAGTCAGTTTGCAAAGCCAACATATCAATCATTAAATTAAAAATGTAGTAATATAAATTAGTGTGATTCAGGAGCTGTAGAACATGTTTAACAATATGCTCTCTGTTTGGGAATGAATACAGATCTGTCCTTCAAATGAGAAAAGGTAGCAAGCAGAGCGATGCAAAAAATTACAGTGCATTTATTCAGCACTTCATAAAAACATCTGTTTCCTTGTATCAGATACCATTCTCATTTTGTCCAGATCTCTGTTATCCTTTTTGCAAATATCATGGCAATCTTTAATGATCAACCATAATGTTTGTTTGCAGGATGAGGTGTCACTTGTGAATTGCCTGATATGGTGCTTACATCTAGGGATGAGGCAGCAGCACAGGAAAATCAAAACACATCTCCCCACAGTTACTGCTTTTGTTTGCTCGACAGAAGATGTAAATGAAATATTTTGCAAAAAACATGTTGCTAACTCACCACTTCATGTAGTAATACCTCACACAGGTTGCATCAGTCCTGTGAGCCTAATCTCGCTGGGCCTTGTGGCTTCTGGTGCTCTGGGGAGAGATTCTGGATCTGCTCCATTTATGTGAGCAGAGAGAAATTATTTTGTCCTTAATAAATGCGAGGCACTAGATGAAGTATGCAGGACAGTTTGCTTTTTCACTTCCTTGAGCAGCAAGTTCTTTTTAAGCATCTTTTCCCCTTCCTCTGCTGATTCTGTGAAAACTGTGTGGCTGTGAATAACACGTTGGATGTTTGAAGCAGTCCAGTGAATGTGAGATAATGAAGTTGTGGCTAAGGTGCAGGATATTTTCAATGGCAAGTCTCTGCCTGTGGATTTTTCTCCTTTCTGAATTATGTTTCAGCCAAGCTGCTTTAAAGTAGCTTGCCTGCACTACAGATAAAACCTTGCTATGCAGAGCTAGGTCTGATGTGCTTATCCAGTGCAGTGTGCTTACCCCAGTTGTGTCCGCACAGCATTCGGCCGAGCACATCCAGCGTCAGCCTTGGTGCCTGTCAGCAATAATCGTGTAGAACAGCAAAGTCTGTATCAGTGCATTCCTGGCTGCCTGCTCCCTGCTGCCATGCTAACTGGGGCTGCAACTGCCAGCAGCCTTCTGCCACTGCCACCCTTTTTAATATGTGCGTCTCAGTGAAATTTCTGTCTTAATTCTATCACACGAGCACAGTCAAGAATCCCAGAAGAAGAAAACAGACTTAAAAAAATGTGTTCACAACCAGGACAACATGCTAACGATCCATTACAGACTCACCACCTGCATGACACCAGGAATCATGGTGGGTCTGACCTGTGCAGGTTCAGCTGTGTGTAACCTTATGAACTCGTTAAAAATATCTGCAGTTTTAAAATATGAGATGCGAGGTATAATTCAGGCTTTCTGCTAACCACAGATTTAAAATCCCTGGGTGTTTCTCATCTCTGGTCCTTTCAGGGCTGCGATTTTGATGCTGCCAGTGAGGATTGCAGAGGTAAAAGCTGTTTGTTCTTGTTTGCTCCTTATCTGTGCTATATAAGATGCATGAAATATCACAGTGGCGGAATAAAGGCAATAATCGTTTCTAATAATGAAACTGTTCTGAAAGGCAAGACCTAGATTTCTTACCAAGATAGTGTGCTGAAGTATTTGCATAGTAACTGGGCTATAATTACAGATTCATCTCCTTTATGTCTCTTAGCTCTCAGGCTTAAGTAACCAGATCTTTAGAGCAGCCACTCTTTTCCCTGGGAGGCTGGGTGTCAGGCAGCATATGCTGAGGCTGTGTGCAGTGGTACCCTGACTGTGAGTAATGAGTGTTGATAAACTGTGTACTGAAGCTGGCTGAAATTCAGGATTTGTGCATTGTAGGGGTTTTGATAGTTCAGAAATATTTCCAGTTTCAAGTAGTGGAATCCACAGGCGTTATTCCTCCAAAATTTTAATTTCTGGAATGAAAAATAAGCTTAATTTTGACCTTTTTTAATTTAATGATTTTGATTCTGACATTTGTCCTTGGGTTTATATTTTATTAGTTTTATGAAACAGCAGTGGCCATTGAAAGTATACCAACGCAAAATAGTCAAAACTTTCTATTTTTGTTTTATTGAAAAATCATTACCATCAGCTGTTTCTTAGACCCCTCTTTTAAAAGCTCTCTTCTAGATGGGTGTACAAAGAATTCAGTCCTGTGATACTCTGCCTTACCTGAGTGAGGCAGAGTACTGAACTACTGACATTCTCATATTTGTGACACAGAAGATGTTGCCAAGCAATGCTGCTGCACAGACCTTTTAACTTTCTTCTTCTTCTTGGTGTACTGGTAAATTTTTAGTCCTTCTAACAAGAATCCATTAACTTTTGGCTATACAAGATCCTGGGTAAAAAGCATTAGGGAAAAGAGTCTTTGCCCCAACTCAAATTAAGCTCTGTCCTGGGTCTGGAGCTGCTCCTTGAAAACTGAGAGCTGACTGAGCTGCAAATCCCAGAAGATGGGATTGTTTGGGGGATTTTTATGTACAAGAGTGTTTGCAGCCTCTGTGTCACTAACTTTATTCTCCCAGAGAAACCAACCTGCACAGCTCAGATATTTTTCCTACTCTGCAGAGAGATTGCTCAGAAAAACGGACAGTGGTATGACTTGAGAGGAGGAAATTCTATGTCAAGGTGACTGTGAGGGTCATTCTTTTCTTTTAGGTGTATGCCAGACCATGAAAAACCTCTCTAGAGAGTTCAAGAGCATTTTTATTTCCTCCTCATAGTCTGAAGTTGTTTGTGCATTTGTAAGTGGTGCAGAACTTGGTTATAAAAAGGACTCTCTATCCTCTTGTACTCTCCATGCCTGTTATTAAGGTACTCCCAGATTTAGTTGTTTCATACATCTCAAAAGTTTGCATTTTCTTAGTTCACATAAATTCATTATTACCACAATAGTAAAGGCGTCATTCTTTTGCTCTTCTCTGTCTCTAAACACCAGCTGTCTGTCCTTCTCCTTCTGTCTGTTATCAGGGCAAACAACCTCCTTCTGTGAACAGTGTCTGCTTTGTTATTGATTACCTGTTCACTCCTGCCTGTCACAAACTTGACTTTTTCACAGGTGAACTGAGATGATCTTGGCAGGTCTCAGATACTCAGTATACCTCCTCTTTGGGAAAGGGGGGTTCCACTGAAAGCAGAAATCTGGTGTGTTTGCTGTATTTTAGCTCCATAATTAAATCAATCTCTGTGGTATTTTCTTCACCATAGATTTTGTGGTACCAGCTTTGATTCTATGCCATCTGCAAGATAGTATTTGAGCTATAAAGTAATGAAATAGTTAATCAGTCCTTCAGTAAATGAAGATTTGATGCAGGGGCAATTGTTGGAATATATTAATGGTAAACCAATAAACTGAGACGTTCACTTGGTATATCCATTCTCTATATTGTTGCCGTAGATGAAATGAAATGAAAGCGTTGCCATATGTAACAAAGGAGAATGTGGAAAAAATATGATGAACTTAATAACAACCATTTTTAAAATATGAGAGGTTTTTGAATCACTAATTAAACAATGTTGTAAACCAAAGAAATGTCACAGAATTTGAGATGTGTATATTTTTTCTTGCTTTAAAGAGGTGATGAAGAATGACCAGAAAGCTGTAGACAAATTGGCCTGATATTGATTCTATGGAAAATAACAAAACACTTGATTCAGGAGTTCATCAGTAAGGCTTGGCAGCTAAAAATTCCATTAACACTAGCATAGTTATTTGGAAATAGCTTGTCAGAGAGACAATTAGTATTTTTTTTTTAATTTGGGTTTTTTTTAAGTGGATTATGGGCAGGTTGATGAAGGCAGCTTAACTGACATTGTGTGCTTGAGCTTCAGAACTTAATACTGCATATTTGGGTGATGTAGAAGCTTGGATTTAACTGGGTGTCTTTTAAAAATTAAGATAAAGATAGATGTCAAAATATAGTTGTGAAGAGAGAGAGATCAGTGAGCAGTGCTCTCTTTGGAGGGCCAGTAAGGAACTGAGTTGTGGTCTAACATTTCATGTTATTATTAATTAATTTAATTGTCAATGTAATTTTTTTTTGGTAGAGCTTCCAGGCTTTGCAAATATTGTGGAGTAGTAATAAAAGAGAAGACAAGTTGCTTTTATTAAGTTATCCAGGTCTGTTAGTCAGTTAACCCCAATTGCATAGGACTATTTTCAATAAAACCAATGTGAGGTAACTTTTATGGGAACAGTGAGCGCAGACTCCATGGACAAGAAGTTTTTTAACTTCCTTAAGTGAGGTTTATGGGGCTGACATAAGAAGGCCCCTAAAAATCAGTTCTCAGGACAGTGCTGTGACTGCAAGGAAACAAGATCTTTTAGACAAATGAAGAAAGTGTATAAAATACAAGTGGGAATGTGATTTTGTTTCTGGGTACAGCCTTGCCAAGTTTGCCACCAGAATTTTTGTGCCTAGAACTGGTGTCAGAACTTCAAGAGATACACACGTAGTGAGGATAGTTTTTAAATGGATTAGAAATGTTCCTGGGATTGGAAAGGAAGTTTATGTTTAGATTATCATTCAGTTAATTTAAGAAGAGTCTGAGAAATCACATGGCTGTCAAATGGAAGTAGATAAGTAAAGGAGGTGGTGGTGTGATACGAAGGAGATGGACCAGTGCCTGGACATTGCAGGCGTGTTTGGAGCGGGCTGTCTTTATATCCTATTCATATGGTTGGTGCAGACTGACTACCACATTTAGACTGGAACACATTTTCTTCCACTATTTTCTGATTATTGGACCTTGTGAGGATTTTTGTGTTTTTCTTCAGCATGGGTAGACTCCATCTGTTAGGACCATGTCTACTTTGTAGACTCAAGGCTCGGTCTCTCCTTTACCTACTGCACATATTTGAGTAAATATAGACCTGAAATATTCTTCATTGCTGAAGATGGTGGACTGGACAAAATTTAACAACCTGAAATGCATAGAAGAGTAAACAAAACAGTTCTGTGAAAGTTTAGTTTCTGTAAAACCCAGAAAGATCACCCCAGGTAATGCACCACAGGGATCTGTGTGTGACTTGCATCACTTGGCAGCACTAAAAGTGGATGCATTTTGTGCACTTCAGGTTGAATCATCTAGATCCATCCCTGTTGTAAAGACATTAACTTTTATGCTCTTGTATTTTGGATTTTGTCTTACAGGAAAGGTCAGACCAGACATTTTGAAAAGTCCTTTCTCGCTGAATTCATCTCCAAATTTGGTATGCCTTTGAACGATGTGGAAGTAGCAAATAATCTAACAGACCTTGGACTGGTTTCTTATTTACATAGCAAGGAATTCAGTATAAAAGAGAATAGGTTTGAACAAGATGAAATAAACCCCTTCTTTAATACATATGCCATATGGCTCCGTGCCATTTCAAACTCCTTCAGATAGCCCCGAAATAGCTAATTTCAGGAAATATCTACAAGGATGGGAGCTCAGATCCCTCAAACAGTGTAGCTGTGACAGCATGGACTCCATCTGAGCTGGCTGGCTCAGAGTGCACTCGCTGGATGGACTACCTCTGATGGAGGTGTGGGATGCAGACATGAGATGTCAAGAGCTCTCATCTTTCATTTGAGGATATCAAAGCAGCTAGGTTATATTAGTAGAGCCTTTTTGCTCTAATGAGGGGAATTGAGGGGCAATGGGTAATAATATTTCAACAGCAGGAAAAAAGCTGAGGCGAGGCAAGTTCATCAGCTATTGAGTGTTTTAGTAGTGTAAAATATATTTAGTTGATTTTTATATTATTGGGGTAGAAGCTTGAACAAAGGGTGATTTATTGTGTGTATATAGTAGCCAGCCCATAGAGCTTTTAGTGCTTTGTGCCAAAAAATGTGCTTTCAAAAACCCCTCAGTGAGAATATAGACAATAGGATACTAAAATGAGTGAGTACTGTGCATTTCCAAAACAGTAGTCAGCCCAAAGAATGCATGTATTTAACCAATAGACTACAACACTTCCAGTAGGCAAGGAAATAATAAGTTTTTTTTAAGGGGTAGGGACGGTGGGGACACGATGAAGGAACAAACTAAATATAGTTGTTATTTATATTAATAACTGAACTGCCTGACATCTGATAACATGGTGTTATAAATGTGCCTCAGCACAAGTCTAATACTACAATAAAATGGTAATTCAAGCAAACCTCTACATTTAAACAACATTAAGGACAACAAATAAAACCCACAAAAGCAAGAAATTTTAGAGTGAAGTCAGGGAGGCTGTAATTAGCTACATGTAGGCAGTGCAACAAAACAATGTGCAGTAGGTAGCATTTTTTCTGGTTATCCTGATTCCATCAAATGCATAAAAATTTTAGCGGTATTAGAATATGCAAATTAACTAGGATATACTTTAAACTGTAAATTGACTTTATTTCCATTTGTAGTTTAAACCTGAGGTGGAGCCTTCTGAGGGGTTGTGTGTGTGTGTGTTTTGTTTGTTTGTTGGGGTTTTTTTGTTTGGTTTGTTTGAAGTACAACAAATATCCTCTACATTTTCTTCTGTGCATTTTGTTTCCCTTTTTTGATGTGTCTAGGGAAAATGACAAGATTAAATCCCGCTCACTGAAAGGATTTCATTGTGGATGTATTTAATTACTTCCTATTAACTGACCCATGTGTGCAGATTTTCTCAGCCAGGATGAAGCCATTTCAAAATGGAGCGTGCTGAAACTTCCATCTCTAGAAGAACTGAGCCAGATTACAAGCAGCTCACCATGCAAACACAGATCAAAAAAATTCTTGATGCACAGCCCAAATATTTGTCTCTTAGGTTAGATCCTGCATTTTCCTTTTTTCCATGTGTGTTTGTAAAACTGAGAAAGGGACCAGCAAATGCCAGTTGCTAGGATCTGTCAGATCTTGTGTCAACACCTGTTTCCTCAGGAGAAAAAGCTCAGCCACTGTAATTAGAAGCTTGGAAATTAAATATTTGCAAAACAGTCCACTCCTACTGTTTAACTGAGAAAAGAATTCAGATCTGCAGGAACATACCAGTGCCCTGCTCATTAGATTGTGGTGCCTCCATGTGATTTGTCTTGGTTGCTTCAGTGCTTCTTTATTTTTTTCCTAAATGTAGCTGTGGGATCAGCTATCTTTTATCATAATATCTTCTCATTTCTCACAGAAAGCAGAATATATAATCTTTCACTGTGAATCAGACAGGTGGAATATAAAATGTGTCCCTCTCCAGCAGATTGTGAAGGATTACAACCCAATATTCTACAAGCAAATATGGTTAGATCTTGAGGTCAGGCAACAGTAACTTAACTTATATTGCTTCTCATGTTTGTGTGGTTTGTTGTAACATTTACTCATCTGGCCCCTTTGTAATCTGTTAATGTTCACTGAATTTAATATAGAATAAACCTGAAATTATTGCGTACTTGTATAATACTCTATGTCTCTTGAATTCTCCTACTGTGAGCAGATTAGTGTTATTTATGTGTTTCTACAAATATAAACACTAATTGCCATTGCTAACTACACTCTGATTTCTCTGTGTCGTTTTCAGGAAGGTGTGTGTGGTTTTCAAGCCGCTAGAAAAAGTCCAGGAGAGAAAATGTTAATTGTTCTTGGAGAGGTCTGAGCCCAGTGTGTGTAACAGGGCTCCAGCAGCGAGCTGGAGAGTTGCAGCTCCAAGTGGCTGTTCAGTCCATTTGAACAGACCCAGGAGGTGTGCAGGGTCACTCTCAGGGGCACATCCCTGACTGCCCCGCTCTACTCCATCGCTGTTGTGTGGTGCTGCTTGCTGTCATGTACAGTGAGAGAACATCCCTGTGCTTGAGCCCTTTAGCAGGTCTCTGGCTTTTGAAGCCAATGATTTTGATTTCTGTGTTATTTGGTTTCATCTCCCTTGTATAGGACTGAACTTGGTGTTTCTTTTGCTATAGCATAGAGAAGTAGGCAGATGCTGCTTCCCTTCATGTGCAAATCTCCTAGGTACCCAGTGCCAAAAACTCTGTAAATAAATAGCATTGACTTTTCAGAAGCAGTCAATGTTTGTGCAGTTCTCCTTCTGCCCAAGTCAGTGAGTCTCTTACTACAGACTCACTATAGGCACAATGGTAATCTACTGCAGAGAAATTCAGTTGTATTCTGGAATATTTTTTTTCCAGAATCCTTAAACTGCATTAGAATTGTGAAATTCCATGTTTTAAATCTGTATCGCTTGCTTTCAGCATTATCAAGATGCAGTAATAATTATTTATTACCCAGTCATAGCAATTAACATGACAGTTGTTAAATGATTGATAAAGAAATTTTTACTTTTTTTGGTTTTGTTTTTTTGGGGGGTTTTTTTGGCAGTAAATCATGTATTAGGCCTGTCTGTGCTTGTGAGTTTTCACTTGTGCCAGTGGCATTGTATAGAAGCTGTGCCATTTCCTGGTGTTCAGCAGTTAATGGATCACTGATTTCCAATACAAGTAGTGTTCTGTAATCTTTTGTAGCGAATTGTAATCTTTTTTTTAAGGGTCGGTTTCTTCCTTCCAGATATGTCTGTGCAGTCCTTACCTAAGTGAGCATCAACATCTAACTTCCTTTGGAGTTTTGCACCAATGCCCCCACTTGCCATTTCAGTTAAAGCCTTTTCAGAACATGTGCACAGGAGCAAGATTTGAAGACTCTTCTAATCAGAGTAAATGGTGGGTAGCTTTGATGAGTGCAGTCAGCTTAGCTGCAGTTGTATTATGTCTCACTTTTTTTATTTCTGAAAGGAACTCGGGCTGTTTGAATTAAAATGCTCGCAACAGCTCATGTATAAACTCAAGGATAGAGTCTGCAATGGTCAGCTTTGCATCAGCTGTTCAAAAGTTGTGGTCAACAGTGCAGACATGCCGAGGGGTGAAGCTGCCACAGCAATGGCATGCTGCTGGTGTCTAGGAGCCTTGAAGGGCAACTCATTCTGAAAAATATATTTTTTTTATTTATCTTTAATGAAAACTGGATTAAGCTAGGATTTTTTTTTCCTAACTTGTATTAAAAATATAATAAAGCTCAGCAAAGTTAGCAGCTGTAATTTGTAAGGACAAAATGCACTTGTACAAGGAGATTCGTTCCCTTTGTCCTTTAGTAGGGACCCAGTTTTTCTTCAAGGTGCAGAAGTTTCAGTCTCTCTCCTAGAACAGGGACAGGCAGAGGATGGGTCAATAGCTGTGCTGCCCGTGCTTGATACACTGGGAAAATAACATGCCCAAGGGCAATACTGCACTTTATCACAGTCTGAGTTAAACACAGAATCACAGAATGGTTTGGGTTGCAAGGGACCTTAAAGATCCTCGTGTCCCTGCTGTGGGCAGGGACTCCTTCCACTATTCCAGGCTGCTCCAAGCCCTGTCCAAACTGGCCTTGAACCCTTCCAAGAATCCAGAATGGAATCCAGAACCCCTTCCCCTGGGGCAGCCACAGCGTCTCGGGGCAGCCTGTGCCAGGGCCTGCCCACCCTCACAGGGCAGAATTGATTCCTAATGCCTGATCTAAACCTGCCATCTGTCAGGCCTCTTAAAGCCATTCCCCTTGTCCTTGTCAGATGTCCCTCTCCAGCCTTTTTATAGTAGGAGCAATGGTGGTTTCTGTAATGATGAGCAACATGAGGGATGCTCATGTTGCCTGTTAGCAAAGGCCTGAGCAAACAGGTTGAGCCAGTACTCTCTCATGATCTTGTGGCTTGATATCATTGTTGCCAGTTTGACCGAAGTCATGGATACCCTCTGAGTTTACTGGGTGACTGAGGTACAGAGCTCACCAAATGGAAACATTCTCCTCCCCTGAGGATTTTATAGTTTACTGGTATAGCTTTGGAAAAGTTCCAGTATCTTTGCCTTGCTTTTTTCCTTGAGGCCAGACTGAAGCCCAGACACTTGCATCTCTATTTAGTGTAGAATGCCTCGCCAATTTAAGAAAGGATGTAATTCCACAGCTTCATGCTGTGGGATACATGATGAAGTCACTAAGCCATTATGATAGCTGAATGGAAGTGTCTGGAAGTTAATGGCAAACTGAATTTCAGCCAGTTCACATGTTTCTAATTATGACCGGCTGGTGTTTGTAGGTCTTTTGCCAATAAAGACATCCAAAAACTACAAATGTGACTGTATCAGAGCACATTTGGCTTTAACTAGCTGTCAATTAGGAGGAGAACGATGGATTCCAGATATCTTTTTGTGCCTGTGTGTACAACTGTGTGTTCACTTCTGGTTTTCCTTACCCAAGCTCTCTCTGCATTGTGGAATTGTGCTGTTTCAGGGCTGCTTTGGAGGTAAAGTTCCCCAGACACCTCCTTTTTTCTTAGCAAAATGTACCATGCTTGTAGTGTTTTAGCTTAGATAGTCTCTTCAATTGCCAATTAGTCTAGTTATCTCTCCCCCAAAGTAAATTTGATAATACATTGATTTTAGAGGAATTATATATGGAGAAAATAAATGTACAGCTTGTCTAAATGAAGTGATTTAGCAATATAGCTGTATTGGTGCTGCTTTACTGCTACAGTCCTCTGTATAATTTCCCATGTGGATGCTTTTAATCAGGAGTGAATGTGACCTACGTAGTAAAAGGCTGTCTTATACCAAAGTGTTATAGATATCTCATAAAAGATCCACTTCAGTGTTCTATCCCAACTTCAACTTTTTTGGCTAAAGTCAGCACCCTGTCAGTCCCAACTCGCCGGCTGCTGTGTGGGTGGGGGCAGCTGCCCCCTGATTTCCCTTCTCTATTATTTGCTTTCCAGTGAGTTTTATTAAAATAAGTTTGAACAGCATATGTGTTTTAAATTGTCATTTAAACTTTCAAAATTATGACTGCTAGATGGGCAGGGTTGAGTGTTGGGGGTCAGAAGGAGTAGATTCCATTTTAGCACATGTACAACAGTACTGAGCTCTGCCTGTTAAGACAAGAAAGAGCAATACTCTGAAATGTTAACATAGTCTGATGGAATCCAGAGAAATGAAAAGAACTTTTGTTCCTTTCTGCAGCATCAGGTACCACAAATTTACAAAAGAAAAAAAAAATCTTTGAAATCTGTGTACTAGAACCTACAAAACAGTTTTCTCAGCCCATCCCACTGAAAAAGAAATATCAAAAGGAAATGCCACTTCATCAGTATTAACCTGAAACTTATAGTTGAATTATAGGATAAAATTTATGAGACAGATTTTGGCCCTATCAGCTTATAGAGAGAAGAGTGAGTGTTCATTTGCCAGAAGAGTAAGTGTTCAGAGTTGTTTTCTCTGTGGATTTATTCAGCACCATTTGTCATGAATTAATGATCAATTGTTAATTCGATATTCACTTTTCCAGCTGCACTGATTAGATGCAGGAATCTGAAATAATAAGTCACATGGCATTGTTTCTGTTGCCAATAAGATGAGCCTAACTTGAATAATATTTGAACAACTCAAATAATTCAAATGAGCTCATGGAAGTTGAATTTAAAATATTTCCTGTGCATCTTCACATGTACAAGCTTAACAATTTGTTTTCTCAAATAGTCACAAGTGTATTAATATGGAGAAATAATTGCACGTGCAATGCAAGCTAATGATTGGGCTCAATATTTTCCATTGTTCAACTTCCACCAAGAAATGTCACAAATCAAACACGTTTTTTAAAAAATCTCCCTCTAATAAAGGCAGGTAATTGACTCGCAGTGACTTTTGTGATCAGCTTTTCACACTGGAGTGAGCTAAACCAAGGCCCTATTCCACACCAGGGGAGTGCTTTGAGATCAGGATGAAAGACTGATAGTCTTTGTCCTAAAGAATAGTTGAAATTGTGGATTTTACTCAGAAGTGGATTTTGCATGTACTGAGAGCATACATAGGCAACTCCAGTTCTGAATGGTTTTAACTTAGAAACGTTGAGATTTAGGTGTTTCACTCAGCTTCTGCACCATTTTTGCTGTTGTTATTCTCAATTTGTTACGAGCTAAAGAACATTTGGGGGTCTAAAATCAGTAATGGAAGTGGCGTTGAGGGGTCATAGTGCTCCTGTGCACTGTGCTGTATACGACCTCCGAGGAGATCAGTCAGGTATTCTAAAGGGATGGTTGAAGCAAAGCCCTGTAGGCGTCTCACCTCAGAGAAATGCCAAAAGAGATTCCTGGGCTATATAGACCTTGTTTCTGCCCTTTGTGTGATCGAGCAATCTCAAGTAACAAGTTTCAAGCCAAATACTTAGATGACAGTGCTTGCTACCCACCTTTGAACACTCTTTAAAATAACTGCTTCAGAACCAAAAACAACAGTAATACAAACCCATCTGACAGAAAGAATTGGATATAAAAGATGGCTTGGTGTAATTGATGCTGACTTGTAGGACATGTGCACCTTGCTTTGATTTGGTGCTTTGTAGTAGAGTTGTAAATGTTGCATAGCTAAGATTAGGTGGGAGGATCTTTGCAACCTCTTGTAACCCGATTTGCAGCTCTCAACAGGTGCCTCTGCAGTGACACTTGTAGCTGTGTAATATGCTGAGAGGATCCTTCAGGTGAACACAACAGCCTCCACAGGCCCAGCTATCCAGCTGCTCCTCAGACACACAGGGAAAGGAGGGAGGTAAAATTGGGGTACATTGTGTGCTTTGTTTCCTGACAAGGAAATTTGATGGACTGGTGTGTAAGGATTTAAGAAAAACAAAATCTAGAAGAGGAGGTAATATAGTCTGTTAGACCAGGTGAAATTGTTGCAAAAATCAGTCAAGCTTCCAAGACTAAAGTCTTTTTCTGTATCCCTGGTTATCCTGTAGGGCTTTGAACACACACAGCCATTCCAGGAACGGACAGGGATGACTGAGCAGCCCCTCACCTTTCTTTTGAGGTCTGTTTGTCACTGTGTTTGCATATGTTCAAGCAAAACCAGGATACACCTAAAGATTTGTGATGACTTTTCCCTTAAATTGAGGGGAACAGCACCAAAACAAGCCCAGTGCAGAAAACCCTAATTCTTCGTGACTTTGAGATACAATATCTTGGTGTGAAACTCCATCATGATCTTCCATACACCTGCTCTTATTATGTGTGATTTGGCTCTCACAAGGTGCTAGTAACTAATTTTTAAGTATGTTTTAGACAGCTTTAAGTAAATGGTTATGATTATGCTTTGCTTGCTGTAAAAAAGCAGTTTCCCACTAGCAGCAAAAACCAAGTTATTTTCTGTTACAAATCACTGTAAATAATGTCTGTATTCTGGAGTCTTTGGTGGGATTATAGGATTGTATCTCTCCATGGGTGCTGCTGTATCTGTATTTACTGCATTTTATCCTGTCATTTTGATCTCACATATTAACACTGAAATATGGCACACAAAGAAATAACACTTTCTATGACTTCTAATGGTTCTATCTGTGGCTACATGTGCAATTTCTCTGAATCGTATCCTGATACATTCACATGTAAGCATTTGAAGGGAAGAGTGGAAGTCACTTAAGTTGGGTGGAGTGGTATTATTCCAAATTGGATTTTCAAAGCAACCGCTTGGGGTTTTTTTGGGGAGGATTTTTTCAGTGTTGTTTTGTTAGGGCTTTTTTCCCCCCTCTACTGTGCTTGCAATTTGCAGACAATTTGCAGACATGTGGCTCTGAAAAGAATTGTTCACACAGTTCCAGCTCATGTTGTCATTTAGTGGCTGTATTCAGTAAATGACACAATCATGTCTCACACACTATCAGTAAAATGGTAGCCACTTAAGATTATTTTGTATATTTGGATTCAGGTAATAGTGACTTTTTTACTAGCTGCTTCATACAATCTCACAAGAGGACTAACCCCTGTGACACAAGAACAGCAGTTTCATGCTATTCTGATCTGAAATGTTGGGAAAGGTAATGCACGTAGGTACAGTAGAGCTTCATGTAAGATCCTGTAGTGATATGTGATTATTGGTATTCTTTGAAGCAATCAGGTTTAAACTTCTCTCAGCAAAGAAAACAAAAAACCCAGGCTTAGTGGAAATGGAACAAGTTGAAATATGAAGAGGGAAAAAACTCTCTAAAGAAGTACACTTTCTAAAGATCTTTCATGTTTACATTTCTTTTTTCCTTACTGTGAATAGAGCAGTGTGATGCAGAACAGCAGGACTCGTTTGAAACTTCTCTAGGAGAGTTCTGCATATGCAAGGCACTCAGAATTTACCTTTTAAAGCAGATTTGCTTCTTCAAGGTACCAAATTCCTTACACTTTTCTTCAAGTCATTCCTCACAGAAGCTCTCAAAAATTGTTAGGATCCTGGGCAGAGAGCTGAATATATAGTCCTCTCCAGAAGCCAAACTCACACTTGGTTTATACCTGGCATATTTGTACTGCAGAGAATTAAATTGGAGATTTTGGTCAGTAACTGCCACATGTTCTGCACTGTTATGATAATTAAATGATGTTTGGACTATAACAAGCAAATGAGTTTCAGCTATTTAAGAAATTACTGGCACTCAGCTGGGAATTTCATCCTCCCCCCTCCACCTGCCCCCAGCTGATATGGGATAATTGACCGTGAGTAAATTCCTAGTTTATTATAGTATAAGATTACACCTTGTAGGTTAAGCCACTTATAATGAAGATGTTTTCAGTTTACACAGTTTGGACTGGGAATAAATGTGGTATTATTTTGCCTCTGTTGGCAATGGGACTGTTTTCAGCCAGAATGTTCTTAAACATCCTGACTAGATCATTTCTGTGCATCTGGTCCTTCCTGTAGAAAGGTTCTCCAGACATTTTTATAAGCAGCATTCCATTTGTATTGCAATTTTGGTCTTGCTGATGCCAGAGCAACCTACATTTTCATTCTTTTTTCCCCTCTCTTTTTTTTTTGTTTCTGTTTTTTTCAGCTAATAATCATGAAATTAGCTACATACCCAAGATATAAAATCATTTAGTTGGAAAAGACCTCTAGGATCATCACGTCTAGCCATTAAACCATGTCCCCAATTGACACATCTAAAATCTCTCAGTTCCCCCCAGGGATGGTGACTCCACCACTGCCATGGGCAGCCTGTTCCAGTGCCTGACAACCCTTTCCCCAGTCCTGCTAGGTCTTCCAGTCTCTCTTGCAAAAGTAGAGGGAATAGTCTGGCACAGAGACCCTCTTCTGCAAGGCCCTTTCCTCAAGTATAATGTCAGTTTGCTACCTAGAGATTGGTTCATCTCCTATTCAGCATGCAAGAGTTCCTGTCAGGTCTGCAGGACCTCTTCTGACCACATCTGTAGGAAATGGGGGTGTTGGGAACAACATTTGAGTCACCAGAATAAATTGGATTCATCACCATCCTGCTGTCTGCCTCTGTGAAGTCTTTAGGAAAGGGAGAGGCAGCAGGTCAGAGAGCTGTCCTGGCAGCTCAGGCATAACCCATGGAAGCATAAAGTGGCTAACAAGGCTTGCAGTCAGCTACAAAACTCACTTCGGAGACTGCAGTCCCAAACAACTGCACAACCAACCAATTAGTTAAGTTATATGTGGTCAGTGTTCTGATGTTTGTATCTGAGCTTTCCCTAATATAAATAGCTTGAAGAAGGTCAAAAAATGTCTCCGAGAATTGTAATAACAACTCACGATTTCTTAACTCTCTGCTGGTTTTGTTGTCATCTTCTATATGAAATGTCTGTGCCTGCCTGCCAATTTATTTATGTAATTCTTGCTGCAGACATAGAATTTTGAACCAAATCAGTGTCCTTGTTCTGTTGTGCTTTAATTTACCTGTCACTTAACTGACACTGCAGCTTGATATTTTATGTATCTAGTCATTTTCCAGGTTTCACCAAATCTGTTGTTCCAGAAATACTGCACTTGGAGTATCACACCTCAAATGTGTATGCTTTGTGGTTCAGTCGTACTGTGTTTTCTAATGCTTACATAAGAAAATAATCAACTCTTTTCTCTTTTTATATTTTCACTTGCTTTTCCTGTATTTAGAAAGTTTTTGCACACTTACAGATGTTATGAGGCTGATTCCCCCATAGTTTTACTTCAGTTCTCCATGTGTGCAATACTCTGGATTAAATTGGAGTGCTATCAGCAGAGAAGAGATCTGATGGACTTGGGATCTGCCCTTCATTATAGGGGAGGCATTTTAGCATAGATTTGTACTTTACAATCTTAATTATCTTTTTTTTTTCCCCTGTATGTGTGTAGGTGAAATTAGATATCAGTCATTCAAATTACATTCTGTATGTGGAATCACCTATTTAAGGTAGTGGGAATTTTATTTGTTCTTTCAAATAGTCAATTTAACCTTCTGTAGCTAATGAGACCTACCTCTCATCAAGTGTTCAATGACAGGAATTTCTGGGGACTGGCCAATGCTCTGCTATTCAGAGGGACCTAGGCAGGCTGGAAGTAGGAGCAGACTGGGACCTTGTGAAATCCTCTGAGGACGGATCCAAAGGCAGCTGGGAGGGGTGAACCCCTGGCAGTGACACAGGCTGGGAGCAGCCTGAGCTTGAGCCAGCAGCACAGCCTGGCAGCAACCCGGGCTGGGGGAACAGGAGCACAGTCAGCATGTTAAGGAATGTTGGTACACCAGGTCAGAGTACCAGAGACATGGTGAAAATAAAAAGTTGGTTCCCCTGAGTGGACTCAGCAGAGGGATTCCAGGCTGGGCTTGGGGCAGTGGGCTTGTTTATCCTGGAGAAGGGAGGGAAGGGAAGGCCTAGGGGGGACCTAAAAGCATCCTGCCAACACCTGCAGATGTCTTCAGTGGTACATGGTGGGAAGATGAGAGACAATGGGCAGAGCAGCTCTTACTGGATAGAAGAAAAATCTTAACATTTATTACTTTTTTTTTTAAAAAAAACATAGAAACAGGCTGTGCAAAGAGGTTGCACAGTCTTCATCCTGAGAGGTTTTCAAGATATGAGTAGGTTAAGCGGTAGGTAATCTGTACTGATGTTATAGCTGGCCCTCCTCCTTTGAAGGGGAGTTTGGATTAGCCATTGTTCCAGTTTGGATCCAGCCCAGATTTTTCTATGATGCTGTAAAATGTAACTGTCATTTAAAAAACAAAACAAAAAATCCCCACAAAAACAGAAACAAAAAAACTCACAAAACCAGAAACAAAAAATCCTACAAAACAAACAAACAAACACACCACCCACCCCCAGAAGACCCAAACAAACAAATCAAATCTCTTTAAATACTCCTAGGGAAAAAAGATACAAAAATAAATACATTTACTGAGAAATATAGGGTCCATAATTCTTTTAGCAGAAATATATTGCCTTTTAACATGTCAAGGAAAGAACAACTGAAGTCCATTTAGGCTCTCAAAAAAAATATAAGTTGCCTTTCAATGACCAATATGTGTTCAGATAAAATGAATTATTTATACATAGATTTCTGTTACATTTAGTAAAATGATACTTTAGAAAAAATGTAATTTTTTTTTTAAAAAAACATACAATCCATCTGAACCTGATGATACTTTTACTTATTTTAATAGGATATTTTGAAAATCTTTATAGCAGTTTAGAAGTGAGGATGTTTCCAATAAACACATATAGTATAAGCTCATTGAATGCAGTTGTATGTGAGTGAAAGAGATAAAAAGAAACAATGTGGCAATCCTCCTCTGGAGCCCTTCCTCTCATCAGGAAAGGGCCCAAGTATAGCCTAAAACACTGTATGGTGGTTGTAGAAGTTGGCAAAGCTGTCCTTTACAAACTGACGCTTCTCAGCAGCCTGACCAGGGACTGGGGTGAGTTGTTGGGATGATCACACAAAGAGAGAACTGTCTGAACCAGTTTTTGTCTCTAGTATTTTTACAGTACTGAGTTTCTACTGAGATTCTTTAATTACTACACTTATTTTTATGATAAGACTGCAAAAAGTACCCCAAATTTTTCAGTTTTGGTAAAATAGTAATTTACTGGGCCAAATGATAATGAAATACAGGATTATTATGTATGAATAGAGCACTACCCAGAATAATTCTTGTAGATCCATTTCCCCTTTTGCTTTGGAGATGAGATGTATAGTCCTGGTCTGCATTAACATAAATATTCAGTTGCAATCACATTTCCAGGAATCATGTCACAACAAGCAGAAAAAACAACCACATTTTACAAGATAAAATTCTTCTGATGTGTGTGGATGTTACTTTCACATATATTTAATAATTAGAATATTTCCATTAACAGTAAGCTATTGCACTATCATACATTCTTTTAAAAAGTGCATCAAGGAAATATACTTCATGATTGATATGCATACCCCTTGTTTCCAACAATAACAAAACCACAGGAGAAATTGTCACTTCATGTGCTATTTCTGTCCCTAAAATTTTAAGCCAGTCCTCCATCATTTTTCTTTTATCTTTTATTGCAACTTGGAAATCTGCGATAGGTTCACCTTGAGTGCTCTGTTCTGTCTTAACAGCTGATGCTTAACCTTTGTTCTAGATGACTCTTCAGTGTCTAATTAGCTTGGTCTTTAAAACAGAAAAAAAAAAGTAAAAAAAGCTCTATCAAGCATGTTATAAAATCCCTCCTACTCCCTTCCCATTCTTTCTCCCCAGCTTCCTCATTTTGGTCTCTGAAATTATTCTGTATCACTCCCTCTTTTGTATTATCCTTTGCAGAATCCTTTCTGATCTCCTGGTTACCACATTTTTCTTTGTTACTTTATTATACACACGATTATCTTTTTGTGCAATTACAATATCTGGCTTCTTCTGTTGCTGGTTTTCTGTGGCTGAGTATCACACTTCTCATTTGTAAGCTCCAGTAATTACTAGCCATGCCGGAGTGTTTCATTTGCTCCCTAATTTTGTTGACTAGTTTGTCAGCAATGCAGAGAGTTCCTGTTTGCTTTCACTTCATTAGTCCTGAAACCTTTCCAATTTTGCAATGTCTGATTTGTATTCTATGAAGGCTCCTTGTGCTTGCTGTAGTTACCCCTTACCTCTCACACTGCAGTCACAGCCACACCTCTGTTATTTGTGTGATGCAATGGGAACCTGCAGCTACAGTGGTATTTAGCCAGCTGCCTTTCCTTGGTGACTATCTACAGTGTTCTCTTTTTATTTTATTTTATATTCATGCTCCTGAGGTAATCTGAATTTGTGAATTAAGTGGGAGAATCTCAGAATCTTGTCTAGTGATGACTTGTGCCGTGCTCCTTGTCCTTTTTCCTAAAGGGAAATCATGGCTATTGCTCTGTCATAGTCTAAAATTAGGTTTTATTTTCCTGATATGCCACGTATTGCAGCATAGTGCTCTAACCACTGTTTGACTTTGTGTTGTTGCTCTGTTTATAGAGGTTTTAGAAGGGAAGCAGCAGATTCAGAAGTAAGATAAACAAAAGCTCAGACCTTGCCACAGGCTTACTGATTACTTAAAACAGACAAGGAGAGGTCATCTGTTTTAAGGTTCAAGAACTTCTTTTACTAGATTTTTGCCTCTCATGGAAGCCTTGTTTGTTTCAAAGATGAGTCAGTTTAATTTTTATGTTTTTTCTTTTTCTTGTTCATATTCAGGAAAGGAAAACGGATACTCAGTCCTCCACTGGCCTAGGTCAATTATCTCTCATGTGCATATATATAGATATATATATACACACACACATATGTGTTTTCCTTTTCTGTTTGTCAGTAGCTTTTGTTTCCCTGATCCATTTTTACCACATTTTTCCCAATAAATATTTTCAGTCTTTTTTTTTTTTTAAATGATATTAGCTCTGCTAAAAAGGAAACTCACCAGGAGTTGAAATTTGAAACCCACAAGAATCAAGTGGATTTGAAACTACAGAACAGTTAAATTTATTTTGCTTTACCTTTAGGCTGTGCTCAGTTCACTCACAGGGATGAGATCACGGTAGTGTTCCTGTCTTGGTCCTTGGCCATACATAACCCTCTCTTCCAGATGCTGTAGCAATATCCAAAGAAGATGATTTACTCCAGTAGAGTTTTGATGGGTCATTTCTGTTCGCTGTGCATCACTTTTGTAGACCCTTTAATGACTCTATAGTACAATACTGCAAAATAATAAAAATTTCTGTCAGAAGTATCTGCATTTCTTATTAATGACTAAAGTAATCCCACTCTCTCGATAGTCTGAATGTTATCTTCTGCTAGATACTTGTTAGAACAATTTGAAACCTATTAAAGCAGCTTGATATTGTATCAGTGAAGCACATTTCCAATTGCATTTTCCTTTGATTGCTCTCAATTTTTTTGTAGTGTGTGACATGGTGTGCTATGAGATTGTACCCAGGGAGATACTGATCCTTATAGCCACTGTATAGCTTAGTGAAGTCACATGCAGGGAGCTACTGGGCTGCCCACATTCAAGATTTGTGCCTACTTATCATCTTTCTAGGTGTTTTTTGTGCTTATTGCAGCAACCTTTTCTCAGTTTTGCAGCTGTCATAATCAATTTTTTGGTCAATCTGAAAGTGGGGTGGGTTTTTTGTTGTTGTTTTTGTTTGTTTGTTTTATATTTAATGTAAAACCATTTACAGTTTTCTGTAGTATGTTTCTTATTTAGTTCCTAACTCAGTAGTTGGCAAAACCAGTAGTATTAGAGACCTGAACAGTGATAAACCATCAGAAACTTGCAGTGTGGCAGTTATTTTCCATGAATTAGTAAGTGAGCACAGAGAGAGGATGCTCATCTATTATCTGCCTTGTGCTGCTGCAAGTCAGCCTAGTTTGTACAGCTCCCATCTCCTGAATTATTGTTATTCTGCTGCTACCCTGTCTGATTCTTCTTTCTTTCCCTGTGCATAATTATCTCATAGTATCCAGTATTCCATCTCTTCACTCTTTCTTGCATGCAGAACATGTTTCCCACAATCTGTTCACTTCTCCCCAAGTGTCTTTCTTAAAGGAATCAGTTTACATTGACACTGAGTAGACAGTAGAAGAGTCCTGCTGGGTGCCCTCGCTATAACCTGATTTCCTCCTTATTTGTTCCATGGGAAATGGTTACCTGCAGTGTTTAAACACACTTTAAGACTGCTGATTCAGAACTAAACAACTTAAAAACCATACAGGAATGAGATTTGCGGGACCATTTGGAACGTTAAGGCTTTTGCTGAAAGCGTTTTCAGACAGCAGTAGTCGCAGTTATTCTTCCAGAGTGTCAGAAAGTTCGGAACAGAGAAATTAAATTCTTGGATTTCCTCGTCCTGCCTTAGTATTGCCTCTGTGTGTATGTTAAAATTGAATTAATTACACCTCTGTCTGCTGCCAGTTGTCTTTTGTTAAGCTTCAGTATATTTTTCTTGACCAGATGGTTTCAGATATTAATTTCAAATACATCTCAGGATCTGGACACCTCAGTGGTTTTTGTAGGAACTGTGGAGCAGCTGACAGTTCTGGATCTAGCTCAGAAGTCTTTCTTCATATAGAAGACAAACAAATAAGCATAAAAAGCCCCCCACTAACTGACATTTAGCAGCCTGAGAGAAATTATTTCAGACTTCCTTAGTCAATCCTAAAAGAAAGCTAAATAGCCAAGTGATTTGCTGTTGATATTAATCTGCATTTTGGTTAACAGTCACTTCAGGATTTTTCTTTTTTGCTTTTTTTTTGCAAACCTTGTGTGTTGTGGTCTTTGAAATAGTGGTTAGTTCATCCCACCATAGAATAAGGCTGCACTTCAGAGTTGTAATAAATTACCTTTGTCCAAATTATAATTTAATTTAAGATTTTGAAATATCTCAGGATGAAAGGTATGACATAAAATATTGTGTGCTTTTATAAATCTTACCTGCTGGAGTATCATAGAAACCCCTAGAAAAATAGCAGAGTTCAGTTAGGTGTAAAAGCTTTAGAAATGTGTCATTTTGGCAGAATAAATAGACTGCAAGTGCTAACTCACAGAAGTGATGAGCTCTTCTCTGGATTTGTACTTTTTAATAAGTTACTATATTTGCCTAATCAATGATAACAGGACTGTGTTCCTTATGCAAGGCGCAAACACCTGTCAGGAATGACTCCTGTCAGTAATCCAGTTTTGAACGAGGCATACACACATTACTGAGGTGCAGTTAAATGGCCCTTCCAGCTCTGATATGTCCTGTTTCAATCCCCACAAGTACAGCAGAAGTCAAAATGGATCCAAAACCAAACTGATAGAGAGGAGAAGTGGAGTCACAACTCCCTCTTTACTGCTGAAGAACAGATATTTGCCTGGACATGCACTTGACCCGTTTGTTCAGCTGAAGAGCAACCAGTGCTTAATCCAATAACATATTAGAGCTTTATTCCAAGAGAGCTATTTATCAAAACTGATGGGCTCTGTAATCCATCTGGTTTTCAGCATCCTGACATTTTAGTACCTTCCACTGATTCTCACTGCTTATTTGTCAGTCATTTAGGAATTTGGTCCTGATCTTTGCAACCACCAGTCCTTCTGCTGCTATTTAGCAGCAGTGATTTCCTTACACAGCCCACTAAGATTTCTGTGCTTCTTTAGAAAAAGCTCATGAAGTCAATGTGGAACATATTTGAACCAGAAAGAAAGAGCCTGTCTACCTCTTTGTTTGCAGCAAATACCTCCCTACAGGTCTTATTAACTTGAGCTTAATGTCACTGCTACGTGGCTTTTGCTCGGCTTAAAACCAGTGAGCTCACATCCCTCAGCAAGAGGCAGTGCAGACATATCTGACTATGACTTTCTGGGAGTATTTACAGATATGGATTTGAAGCTTTGTGGCGTCATTTGGCACAGCTCTTCCTCCCTATGAAGGTTTCCAGCTCTAATTAGGATTATACATACTTGTGCTTGAGACTGCATAGCAGAATGGAAAAGTGGCAGAAGAAAACAAAGGTCACAGGAAAATAATATTCCTCTTTTTTTACTCCCTCTTTTTTTTTAATCCATTAAATTTTCAGTGTTTTCAGAGACTTCACCATATTTTGGAGCTCTCATGCTATCTTGAATTCTAGGCCTCTCTGTGCTTTTACTGCCTTTCAGAAAATTGAATTCCTGGAAGGAATTTTTGATAGCATTAAAAGCACCCACAGAGGGAATGGGTTTGTGCATCTGTTCTCTACCTTACATATACTGAAAAGCAGACAGTTCTCTTAGAAAAGCTACTTTTTCAGATAAATTTCACACTAAAAACTACATCTCCTATAGTGAAAATTAGTACAAATATCTGTGCAGGCGTTTCATCTGTGACAGCTGTGGTACATTATGTATCCAGAGCCTTTGTCATGCATTTGGGAGGAGCAGAGGTACAGCTGATGTACAGTTCAGTACCTTCAGTACAGAGGGAAACTTAATTTAGGACTTTTCAGCTCTACATGCATTCACAGGAAAAATGTGCTATTACTGTAATACATGGCAGAAATAACAGCATTGTCGGGCTATCATTGTTCACCTGTAACAAAGGGATTTTGAGGAATTGAGAATGATTTCTGAATGTGAAGAAGTAGGTGAATATTACAATGAAATAAAAAGGAAACCTTCTATTTCATTCTTCTAATTGTTTGCGTACTAAGAATAGGGATTTCTCAATTCAAATTACCGGAAAAGCCATATAGAGAATAGTGTCACTTGTAAATTTTTATATTATTTGGGTTAAATTGTGTATCTAACTAGTATGTGTTTCTGAACACTAAGAGTCCCCTCTGAGTTTGTTATGCTTGCCTTAGATTTCATATAATAGTCTCAACATACGGGATATGGCCATTTGTGGCTGTTTAAATTGATTCAGAGGGATCTTTCCAAATTATGCCAAATTTTGCCTCTTTGACTTTATAAACTGTTTTGTTGCTAGTATAATAAATCTCCCTGCCAAAAAGCATATGTACTGTAATGAGGGGTAAGATACTCAGGAAATGGTTGCAGTCAGTGTCTGTTCTGCAAAAACAAAATCCTGGGTAAAAAGGAAGGATATTCCAGACTTCTGTGATATTGTTTATTGCCTGTAAGTTCTGTATAGGTGTTCCTGTGGATTCAGGAAATTATTTATAAACTAGAACTGTATTTTTGCCTTGGGAAAACTCAATGGCAGAACATTCAGCGGAACAGAGAGATTATAAAGAGTGGTCAGTAATCAGTTATTTGTTAGAATTTTAAAATTCTATCATTTTTACTCCTTGGAACTTTGTAAACAAATAATTTCCATATTTTTTTTCACTTCTTGCTTTGATAGAGGATAATTCACCCTAGAAATATCCACTGCCATTTATTTTATGTAGAAGAAAAATAACATATTATGTCACAGAACAACCTAGACAAACCCAGGACTTATAATAGGTCTTACAAGTAAATTATAGTTTGAGTCTGGTCTAGAAGAACTGGATATTACTTCTTTATATCTGCAACATCAACACATTCCTGGAAACTGGAAAATTGCCATGCTTTGGAAGTCATTCAGCACACATGAATCTGGGCCTCTTTCATCCTAACTCCTTTACACCATTTTAGATCCACATCCAATGGGATGCATGAGCGAGTACAGATTTCACTCATACCAGTCCCAACAGTTTCCCTTGGAGCATTCCAAAAGTACACAGAACCTGCAGATGAAATGTCAGGACTAAACTTTGAGAGTAAAAAATGTGAATAAATAAAAATAAAGCCTACCACCAAACATAAATAAAATAATAGATAAAAATAAGTAAAAATAGACTTCAAAAATGTGTCAAATAATACTTTGGTGTTATGCAGTTATCTAGGGATCTAACACGTTTTGACAGAGTATATCAGTCTATGTAGTCAAAGCCAAACATTTTATTCAAACAAAATATATCAGTTTTTAAAACATGCTATGTATTCTGTTCACTGAAGAACCCTTTGAGAAAAATGTTGTTTGAGCAAGAATTTCTGTGCAAGTTGATGAATGATTGGAGCTAATAAAGCAGAAATACAATTTTCAACAGGTTAGGCTTAGTTTGGTCACCAGTGAACTCCAGTGCACCACTTCTGTAATGATGCATCTGTCTTCATATGTCAAACAAATACATACTTGTGTACTATAATGGAAAGTGCTGTGGGTTTAATGAAGTATTGTATTAGTATTTCTGTATATATGAATTTTTATTCTATGAAAATCACAGGAAGAAGCTCGTCAAAACGAAGAGTTATAGAGACAGATTTTAGACTTTATGAGCAGACCCCAAGACATGTTTTCATGGAGGAAAACGGTGTCAGTTCCCAAGTAGGGGGTTATTCTACATTGTCAGGCATTCACAAAGCAAGTTGCTGTTTCAGTGTGTTTATCTCAACAAGTAAAGTGAATCACAGAGTGGCTTGTGTTGGAAGGGACCTTAAAGATCATCTCATTCCAACCCTCTGCCATGAGCAGGAACATAGACCAGGTTGCTCAGGCCCCCATCCAACCTTGGCTTTGGCACTTCCAGGGGTAAGTTGTCAGTGTGCAATGCATATGCTTTTGTCCATAGTGTGGAAATATCTATGAAAGACAGCACAGAAGTCTAAATATTATTCATTGCAATTTGTGGTTCTTGCTCCTGAGGTCTCCATGAATATGTGCATGCTGATTCTTAGGTCTTTGCTGAGTTTAAGCTCACCTGAAAGACTACTCAAAATGCTAAAACTCCTAATGCTTCCTCCAGCATCCTTTCCAAAAGTGCCTGTGACAGCAAATGCCATTGAAGAGCCCGTGCCAACTGGAGAGCACAGCCATGGCAGGCAGGTGAACATCAAGCTGTGCAGAATATTCTTACACATGAGACAGCAACAAGTGGTTGTAAAATACCAAGGAAAAGGTATTTGAAACAAATATGGTGGTACCAAAGCAATTGTAAGAGTGGCTTGAAGTAGTCTGACCTGGTACTGAAGAATAAGGGGACTATGTACCTGAACAATAAGCAGCTCTGAGGTGAGAAATAGCAACTGAGCAAATTAGAAAAATACCTTGACCCCATTTAGACCTTTTGTTGCTGCAGTCGGTGCTGTGAAGTGAAAACAAGATTTTAGAATAGAATTATTGTTAGGCAGTTCCAGTGATGAATCTGCTCAGAAGTCTTTATGCTGCTGTAAAACAGCAGTGACTGATTGCAGGTGGACTAGGCTGGGACTATGCCTCATAAATACCAAAACATATTCTTTTGTGAAGTAAATAGGTAGTGCAGGGCTGTATGTGTCATTGAGGTTCAAATCATCATCTTCTCTAAATAAACTATTCCACTTACAGACTTGGAAAACAAAGCTTTGCAAACAAGCAATGCATAGATAAGCATCTGAAAGACTGCATTCATGTTCAACCTTTAGAACTTCCTCCTTCATTTGTTTTGGGATTTCTGTGATTATCTCTTCGGACCTTGTTTGATATAATACTGTGGTCTGCAGCAGCTGCCGTAAATGCATTTCCCCAGTGTTAATTTTACTGTATAAAATAAGCTCTGGCAATGTGGTGACTAGTTAATTGAACTATATAACCCTTTCTGGAATTTGTGACTCCAAGCCACTGAACAATATAATTCATCTCAGTTTTTATTAAAGTCCTCAGTGAAATTGTAAGGCTATACTGGTATATTAGAATGCAGCAAGTACAGTGTATAACCAAGAAAACCACCTCTCCAGTGGGCCTTTAATAAAATAAATGTTTTCTGATGGTGCAGTGCTTATTTTTAGCTTATTCCTGTTTCAGCTCAGAATTATTGCATCTAGAACAATTCAGAAAACTGTTAAATGTATTTGAGGAGAAGGAGGAGTAGAAGGGAAAAGGTCACAAAGAGATTTAAATGTTAAACTAAAAATTTAGAAATCAACATGATTGTTGCATAGCACAACATTGTGATCGGTAGAGTACAGTGGAAATACTGAATTTAGAAAGAATAAACTGCCTAACAGCATGCTCCTGAACCATTTGTTATTTCCTAATTAAAGCTTGTGAAAGGGCAGTTTATACATGACTATAATAAGCTCAGTGTGGGAGATGTCAGAGCGTAAATCAGACTCTCTACAGCAGTGGAGCTTTAAACATCTCTAATGACAAGTGGTGGTAGGTAGATGATACAAAAAGACTGTTTTGACAACATGATTGATTGAGATCTTGAAATATATAAGCAAACAAAAAGTGTGAATTCAGCAGGAAAAGAAACCTGTATGCTGTACGGCATATAAAGTGTAAAGAGGGTGAGGGGAAGCTTGTGGCAAAGAAAGTTTAAAGCCTTGTTTGAAAAGAAGTCATACTTAAGCAAATAAGCCATTACCACTCCAGACAGGATTTACCTCAGAAGTATGAAAGCAGTTGTACTAAAGGGTATGCTTTGCACCCTGAGATACCACAGTATCTCTCGTACTCAGTTTGAGGGCAATCACATCTAGCATGGACAGCTTGCTGTCTCTTTGGGGAGAATGGAGCCTTAGGAGACCATTGAAGTCATTGGTACTTCTTATTCACATCTAACTTTTTGTAACATCAAATGGGTACAAGTAGGACTTTAAGATGCATTCATTTTTGACCAGCCTGCGTTTTCCAGTTGATTAAAGTGGGAGCACAAATAGGTCAATGTTAAGTGCTTTTCCATATACTCCCTTCTGTGGAGACATGGCCAAGAACATTCTGCGACAAGCTGTTTAGTTCAGCACGTGGTTCCAAAATGTCACTAGGGATGGAGGCGCAAGAGCAGGACATTTTAGATTACTTCCAGTTTCATCTTGACCTTTGAAAGATTTGAGAAGCAGACACAGCAGAGTGATTGGGTTCTCTGCACTCATCTCTCTCGGCACATTAACAAAATACCCATGTAATTAGTAGGAGAGCTGCTGTCAGTGGGGGCTCTGTGTGTGTTATTGTTAAGGTCACTGTGTTCCCTTGTGTTCTGTTTGCCACTTTGATATCTGTTTTGTCTTCATCCCATTGATATGTGTAGAAATCTAAACAGCCCCTTGTTTTCTTACCTTGACCCCAGTTGTGAAAGTTTGTGATGTCCAATACAGATCACTGTATTGGAGAAACGTGCTTCTCACCACACCAGGGCATGGCCTGACAGCCAAGGCATTGACAAATACCTTTTCTGTAGAACCAAAAACTGCTCTTTGGTTGTTGGATGTAAGACTTTCATCACTCGTATCTGTCATATCACTTACAAGCCACTAGTAAATTCTTGTCAGACCCTTTTAGTTTGATATTCGGTTTTTCTGTTCTTTACCTTGATAAAGTCTTATGTGTATCTTCTTTTTTGCTAACCTAGAACCAAATTTCAAAGACAGTAAGGGATACATTGAGGATTTGTTCTCAGTAAGGATGGGTTCAAATGCAGAAGCTTTGAGTTTGCAGGAACTTCACATGAGTTAAGCTCTGAACACACATTTTGTGAACTAGGTCTCACTGGAAGATTCCCTAGATTCTCCACAGTTGTTCCTGAACTCAAACCTCTGAGTCTTGAGCTTGAAAAAACGCTATCCACTGCAGCTGTCTGAGGGGAAATATTCAGGCACAAAAATGGCAGTATTTGGCTTTCCTAAGGGTTTATTTGTCATCTTGCTTCTGTTTCCCAAATGCTGATGCTTTATTTGCATTTATAAAAGGATAGAAGAATAGAAGTTATGCAAATTAGATTTATTTGGAGGCAGTTGACTGAAATACCAACTTGATAAGATCTGATCAGCACTTCCATTGCCTCAGTATCAGATCACTCCCTACCTTGTGAACAGAATCAAGGATTTAGGCACTGAAATAAAGGTGAAAGCTGTTAGAAAATAGCTTGTTTATGCAATAGACACAAACTGGAATTAACTAAAACAAAAAGTCACGAAGATAAACATTGTCAGGTGATTTTAGAAGGGAGGGGTTTTTGGAGATATTGTCCGGGCTAGGATAACTACAGGAGTAAATATTGCAGCTGACCAAGGGTCAAGGTGGAATAAAAAACTGTCTATGTGCTGTAGAGCACCAGCTGGCTCTGGCTGTGTATGGTAGAGTCACAATGGATTGGGTTTTGCCTTTTTCAGATCCACAAGTGCATAAAAATTAGTCAGTGGATATTACCTGTTGCACTTAGCCACATGTTGACTTCTGCAGCCTGAGAGTCTGAGGCAATTTACCACAGAATCAAAAGGCAAGGGGAGAACACGGGAAATGATTTTTGTTTTTCCTTGTAGCTATTTTTCTGTCCTGTTTGACTAAAGCAAACCCATACATCAAAGTGGCACAGATGTGGTACCCAAATCACATGTGGTGTGTTTTAGAGCTCTGCACAATATTCATGGAGGTTAACAGGTACAGGACAAACCTTCCAGGTTACTGAGCATCTTGCAGATGTTTTGTAGAGGGTGGTAACAGGAAGAGGAGTGTTTGATATCAGCTGTTTAAGTTCTACTTCTGACAGCTGAATGAGCTTGTTTGATTTTTATTTCTAACTGTTAGTGCCTTTTCTTTCTTCATCCATCATAAATCCCTCCATGTCCCCATCCCCAGTATTGCAGGAACTCTGACAAAGGCGGACTGGTCAAACAATCAGTAGAAGCTGTAGAGACTGAGGGGTACAAAAGGGGCATTGAACTGTCTGATTTCTTTGGAAGGGACTGTCTTAGTTCCAGATTAAAACCTGCCAAATGTTTCCCACTGTTTTGCATGCTGGCTGAAACAGCTTTCTACACACCTTTGGCTATCCTTGTTTTGGATCTGTAGCCGAATCCCTTAAGCTGTTTGGTTTAGTAAAAAGAGAGAAGTTGCTGAAGAGTTGGTAACTCCATTTAACCTTCCATAAGATAATGGCCATGGGGTGTCTCAAAGCACCTAGATTGTCCTTTGGATACTGATAATATTAGGGAAATAGGAATTTCATTAAATACAGTGGCTGATTTTTCTTTTCAAGAGGGAAGTCTTTTTCATGCTGTGTCATTGTTATTATTAAAGGTTTGACAGTCCTGCACAGTGTATGCCTATAATCTCTCAGTGGAGGAACAGTCTGCTTTTCTGCTGCGGTACCACTGTGTTCATCCAAGATTTTTTTTTTTCTTTCTACCTCCTGTTCTTTTGCCATTGCTTGCCAGTATTCATAAATATGAGTTATCAGCTGGACCTCTCCAAATTTGCCTGGCAGAATATATCTTTCTTTTCCAAAGGTCTCTATTTAATATGAACCATGCTCCAATCATTGCTAGCACCTGTTCTCTGGTTACATGGTGCATCAACAGCAATTTTAGAATTCTTCAGCAGCGTGACAGCTTGAAATTGTCATTTCTTTATGAACACTAGATGCACTGAAATCATGTTAGTGCAGTTGTCACTTTTCTTTGTACTCAAACATTAGATATGTTTTTGTGAGTTGAGATGGGTGGTGAGCAGTTTTTCACTAAGCATCACACTCAGCTCTCAGGAAATGAGAAGGGGTCTTTAGTGCAGGCTGCGTTTCAATGGTTATCCATAGAAGATAGGAGAATGCTTTTTGAAGTGGTAGATATGGACACTTCATCTTAGGACACGGATGATGCTGCCACGTGAAGGACTTTTTGAAGTACTTAACTTCATTATAATAAGTGGAATAACAGTATTTTTACTAGCAGGGATTGAAAACAAATAATGACTTTATTTTTTTTAAAATATATGTAGCACTAAGGAGAGAGAGAGAGATATTTTAGCTCTAAACTGAAATGAAGGTATAAAATATGTGACACTCTGCAGAGGTAGCATTCAAATAACGTTATTGTTTTAAGGTTCACATTAGGAGTATGTTAATGTAATTAGATGGATGAAGTGTCTGAGCTCTCATGTGTGTGATTTCAGAGATGATTTTGTCCCAACATCCCTGTGGTTTAGACACCTCAAAACGTAGACATTGATTTTATATCCAAATCTTCATTGGCACATTCTAGATAATGTTGAAAGTGGTTTTGTTTGATGTTAGCTGTTTATATTAGTAGTTTAAAGAGTTCCCCAAACTGTCCTTTATATCACTGTGTATAGTGCCACAAGCACTGGAGCAAAACCTCTGCTAAGTGCCCCAGGATTTACTGTCTGTCTGTGGGATAAGACAACTGGTAAATTCTTGGAGATGGGGAAGAAAACAAAATGGAAGTGCTTGTGGCAAGAGGCATCAAGTTCATGTACCCAGTTATCAGAACCTCCCAGGATTTTCAGTGTATGTTTTAGAAAGGGATGTTTTAAGCATTAACTGGATGCCAAAAATTTCCATTCTTTGGTTTGGTCAAGCACTGTGGTGTTCACTGATTTCAGCAGAATCTGCTGCAGGTACAGAGTGAAACCAGTACTGACCAGGACCTGGTGCTAAAGGGTGGCTGCTCTTTCCCTTGTGGGGAGTGAACTAAAGGTCTTGATGGGGAGGGACACCACAGTGTTAGTACTTGTCCTGCCTTTGTCAGCAGAGAAATGGGAATAAGATGGTCTCCTTGCTTCTGTATCAGATTAAATGATGGATATCCATATAGTACTTTGGCAGGAGGCTGTGGCAACTCTACTCCACTTCTGGACTTTATGGTTTCACTTCTCATAAACAGAAATGATAAGTTCTAACATTATTTTAACACTTCTATGTTTTTTATAAATAAATACAGAGACTAATTATAAATACTCTTCAGAAAACTGATCTAAATAGTTTCCTGTTTCCATTTTGTTTCAGGCATGATAAGAACTCAGAGAATTAATTGTGGGGAAATAAGTGCTTTTGAATATTGGCTATACAGTGATAGATTGATCAATGTTGTAATTAGATTGTGTTACCATTGTATTCATTTTTTTGGAAAAGTTTTTAGATTTCAGTTCTTTGTCTGTATTTAAAATTATACCACAGCACCCTGTTCTGTATCTGCGACACTTAAATTGTGTTGTTATACAAAAGTTGTGTGATATTAATTAACTGACTATTTATTGGGTATGTTGTGTCACTGAGCAGTTACTTTATGTGTGAATTAATATACCTCTCTGTGTTAAGTTTATCTACAGCACAGCCAAGTAAAATCCAAAAATAAGCTAAGAAACTCTTACTTCACTTTCTTAAGCAAACAGTTCAGGTCTTAATTGACAGGCCCCCACAGCGGGCTTGTAGGGGGACTTCTGCTAGGATGGTAATAGAAGAATAATTTCTGGTGTTTACAGTTAAATTCCTCTGTCTCTAGCCCTCTCCTAATTCCTCTGACATGCATGACTGACACAGTCAATACCCATACTCAGACAAATCCTAAATAACTCTCTCTTTTCCTGACCTGTCATCCAGCGTCTTGAACTATCACTTCGAAATCATGTTTGCTATTTTGTCACTATCTGAATGCTGCCTTCTTTATAGCTGATCCCATCATCTACTTCCTCTACCTTTATCTCTCCGGTGTTGATCCAGTCATCCCTTACTGTCTATCTTGTAAATATTATGTTAACTTTGACATTTATAATGGCTTGTTTTTCCTTCCTCTGTTCTGTTCTTAGCTTACCCTGGAATCAATGTTTTAATTATACTCCTCCACCATGAGTCTCCTTTGCTACCCCTGCAGACGTGCAGACATTGTCTCACCTCCATTTCAGTTGTTCCTTCCTCCTTTTGTTCTCACTCCTTCCACAGATTCCTCAGTGCTGTTCATCAGTAAAAATTGTCTTCTCATTCTTTCAACCTTTTGTTGTGCTATTTCACTTGATCTATTCATCCCTCTTCCAAATACGACCTTTATTTCTTTATCTTGACTGTGTCTGAGATAATTAGTTCATATCTGGAATGATCTTTCTTTCTTGTCTACTGAGTAACTTGTCTGTGTTTTCATTAAATTCTGCCAGAAATTCTGCCTAGAAAATCAGGTCCATGGAAATCAGTAAAGACACCCAAGTTACTTCAGGATTTTTCAGCATGTCTTAAGCAGTCTTTTACCTTTGCCTGATCGATAGCTCAAATAGTGCCACTTAAACTGTTCTCCATTATCAAATTGCCCTTTTTTTTTTTCTGTATGCACTAAATTATAATGTCTTTGAGAAAGGTTTCTGTTTCAGTCTATTCATGTACAATAAACAGGCAGTGGTAAATAAATTTTATTTCATCATGGAAATAATCTTTGAACAGTGAGGAAGAAGTTATTTAATTATGTTATTTTAACATTTAAATGGACACAAACTGGAGACAATGAGGAACAGAAGGAAAATATACTTGATTGAGCATTAATATTTTACTGTAAAAGAATTAAATATCCTAAGGAAATAACAAAAACAAGTTGCTTCTTCCAGATGATAGTTAAAGTTTGATGAAATAATAATAAAAATTTAATCTTCCAGTTGAACGAAAACACTCCATATGTTGTTAAATGTGCCCAAATTTGAATTCAATTTTGTTGTTTTTTGGTCTCAGCCAACTGCTGTTTATAGAGATCAATTTCCTACAGATAAAGACCAGGCCATTCCTTGTTTGTGTGATCATCTATATTTTTATCACATGATTTTTCTTCTGGATCCCACTGTTGTCCAGATTCCTGAGGGCAAGTCAGAAGCAAATGGCTAAACAGGGTAAATTCCTGTGTGAGAAGCATTTTTTTTGTCTATATGTTCACAGAACATATTGTATTTAAATACTTAGAGATTAAATACTGATTCTTTTTGAAGAGTAAACCAGTGTATTTAGGACCATTGTAAGCATGGAAGAGACACCTTATGGATCTTAGAGCATTGTTTTATATCTTATTTGTATTTTTCCATCTGCCAGTGCAGCTGTGACAGTGGAGCTGAATGTCATTCTTGCACTTTGTGTTCTGCATCTGCTCCATAAGTGTTTATCTCCAAACCTTTTGTTCTGTGCCATTCCTCACTCTGTCTGTTCTGCACACTCTTGATCTTCCCTCTGTTTATCATTCCTTACACTCCAGTATATATTATCATGTACAGAATCCTTCCAAGTTCCTTCTTCACATGCTCTGAGACTGTTAAAACTGTCTCTTGCAATGCTTTGCTTCATGCCTTACACCTTTTATTAAAACTTATCTTTTATTTCTGTATCCTTGAAGCCATCATTATTCCTTCTAACAAGCACATTTTTATAGAAAGCACAATTTCACTTCATCTAGCACCCAGGTCATTCTCTCTGTGTCCACCATCATTAAATCTGTCTGTGAGTAGCCATGGCAAAGGAATAATAAATGTTTCTTCCGAAAAATTTCTCATCTGCCTACCCTTTTGTTTTACATAAACTGGTGATTTCCCCTGAAATATCTTTTCATTTTATGTGCCATTACTGCAATACCTACAGATTGCTATAATGTTCCTCTGATACGCTGAGTTCGTGTCATAACTCCTGGTGTTCCAGCCCAATGTGATTCTTTCTGTGCCAGTCGCAGGATTGTTTTCCCACTCTTTCTCCTGATGGGTAAAAACAAACAGCCTTTTTTGTAGCTGTCCATTCTCATCTCAGGATACGTCCTATACCATCCAGTTCTTGTGATCAGATATTCACAGAACAACTTGTTTTTAGGAGTTTCTCGCATATCTGATCGGAGCTGTTCACCAGGTTGTTCTGGTGGGGTTGGCACCAGAGCTTTAGCTTGGTGATAGTTTGAAGTCAGAAGTGCAAATCTCATTTTTCACTGGAACTTGTCCCTGCCAGCTGTCACGCTAGATTGGTGAGCTAGTGAAGGCAGGAGTAGTGGGTGTAGCCTTGCATGGAAAAGCTCAGCAGAATTACTTGGGAAAGTTCAGCCAATACAGGATCAAACTAGTGAAATATCCTGACAGGTTTGTGCCTTGATTTTCCACGTGTCCCCATGCTAAAGGTAAGGTTGTTGTCGAGCAGCTCCTTTGCTGTGTTTGCCGTGCTTTGGGGCTGCAGTGCTGTAGAAATCGTGTAGTGACTGCTGCACAGGCAGCGGGAACATCCAAAGGTATGGGAATACAGCTTCCCAAATCGGGATGTCAGAGGGCAACACTGAAGAACCAGTGGCATTTAAGAAACTGGGCAGGGACTTGACTTTGAAGAGAAAAGCAGTTCCTTAATATTCATCACACAAAGATGGTCAAAGCAGGCGATCACTTTATACTCATTTCTTCGTGATGTATCTCTGTAAAGGAATCTTCTAAGAAAATAATGCATGTGGCAAAAAGCCAGCCAGGGGAGCAGCCGGAGGAAGAGTAACTGAAGTGCTTTGATTCCGGGCATGAATATTCTAAGCAGACAGATACATGTTAACTTTACCTGCTACCTTTAGCACACGTATTTCGTTTAAACTTGGTACTGTGCAGAAAACATTAGATGCTTTTGACACTCCTGCTGCCCACATTACTTTTAACAACTCAGCTGTGGAAGCTTTTTCAGAGCCTTGGGGTGTTGTACTTCAGTATGTTCCTTCTTCTCAACTTCTCATTTATTTTTTTAAACAAGTTTAATGAAACACGTATTTAATTAGCAGCATGTTAATGAATAAATACAAACAGATATGCCCCTGCACACAATGCTGTTGAAGAGGAATATCAGTGTGAATATTAAAAATTAAAGCCAATGTTACAAAAGGCAAATATGTTGAATAAATAATAGCTGCTACTATTTACAAAACACACAAACCAAGAAGGAAACCTCCCTTGTTAAAAATGAGGAGAATGGGGAAAAACACAGAAAAGCTGAAAGTATCTGCAATGAAATTTTATTGTTCACATTTTTTTTTCTCTCTTTCATTCCATTCCTTTGGGACATGGTCTAGTTCTTTTTATTACACTTGTGAATGTGTCAAGCAACCTGCAATACAGTGGATGACAGCTTAGGTGCTGGTGGTAGAGGATGAAGAGGCAGTTCAGGAGCTGGTTGTTTCAATCATCTTGCAGCATGGTGCTTAATGCTGGCTTTCCTTTGGCAGATGTTTCTCTTCTTAACACATCTGTGTAGACCTTTAAGAATCTTTGAGACTCTTTGCTAAAGAAGAAAGTACAGCTTTAGTCAATTTTGTATCACACTAATATTCTTGTTCATTTTACTTTCACCCATTTTCAACGTCTTCCTGTCCTGTCTGTAGTGACACTGTGCACTGAAGGGTGTTTGATTTCATGTGGCTTATAGGTGTGGCTAAGTTTCACTGGTAGCTCAGGAAATCTCTTCATTGGACTAGATTTGAATGTGTTTATCAAATAAAACTACTCCTGTCATCTCAGTACAGATAAAACAATTATCATTCTGCAAAATATAAGCTATAGCTTCTAAAGAATTTTACAAATCTCCCAAGGGAAACATGCAATAGAAATATAAACAATTTGCTAGGATTTATAGGAGTAATTTGTCATTACACTTACTTTGTGTTACAATACTGAGGTTGGGAGTCATGATAAATGCATAATGCAAGGCCTTGAATAATGCACCCTTATGTATTTAAAGATATTCCTGTAGGATCCTGACCATCCATTTCTAAGTTCTTAGTGAAACTGTGTCTTTCATATCACTTTTTTTTTAATCTTGAATTTTACACAGCTTCCCTTTCAGTATAATGATGATCTGTACTCTGCCAGCTTGTGTCTAACCAAACTCTTTGCCTTGGGGATTTCAGGACGTTGAATAAGTAGTGCTGTGGAGCAGCAACACATTTTCTCTTAAGATTCAAACACAAAAATAAAAAACAAACTAATGATCAAGAGGTAGTCTCACATAGACCTCGAGTATTCTGTAATGATATACAGACATATTTCTCCTTTTCAAAACAAAAATATATCCAAGACTGAACCCAGCACTCATCTTTTAAAAGTGCTGTTTATTATTCATTGTTAACAGATAAATGAAAAGCTGTGTTTGTAATAGGTACATATCTCATACATTCAAACATACATTCACTATTTATTCCCATCACCCACTTTCATCTGGGAGTAGGAGAAGCTTCCCATGACAAGGGTATGGATCAAGAAGAACTAGCAGAGGTTGTTCATACAGCAATATTATAAGGCAGTCAAAATATACAACTCACAGTATGGGTTGAGCCATTTGCTGCCATCACACTGCACATACATGATGAGCCCCAGACTGCACTGGCTTTATGCAGTGCAGAGAGTTGCCTAAGTTTCCTTCACACTGGGGGCACAGCATCAGCACCAGGAGGCTGCTGAGCTGTAGTGTCCTTGCAGCCAGCTCTGCTCTCTCTGCCCTCTGCTTGTCTTCCTGCTGGAACTGGAGAAACACACCTGCCCTGGTTTAACCCCACGTCAGACCCACACAGCCCCTCACTCGCCCCCATGGGATGGGTGACAGAATGAGAAGGGTAAAAGTGAGAACACTCATGGGCTGAGGTAAAGGCAAAGCCACATGTGAAAGCAAAGTAAAACAAGGAATTCATTCACCCCTTGCATGGGCAGGCAGGTGTTCAGCCATCCTCAGGAAAGGGGGGCTGCACCCTGGGTGATGGTGACTTGGGAAGACAAATGTAGTCACTCCAAGTGTCCCCCACTTTCCTTCTTTTCCCCTCTGTTTGCTGACCATAATGTTGTATGATCTGAGTTATCCCTTGGGATCAGCTGTTCAAGCTGTGTCCCCTCCCACATCCTTGTGCACTCACAGACCACTTGCTGGTGGGATGAGGAGCAGAAAATGCCTTCACTCTGTGTAAGGTCTGCTCAGGGATAACAGAAATATCCCTGAATTGTCAGCACTGTTTCCAGCACAAATCCAAAACACAGCCCTATACCAGCTCCTGTGTAGAAAATTAACTTTATTACAGTCGAAACCAGCAGAACACTCCTGGGCTTTATTCTCCCTTTTCCCTGGCCCTACCAGGGTAAAAATAAAGTAGCTCTTAGGTTTGTAGCTCTGATGGCTACTGCTATGGGCTTTGGATGCAATGAGCTAGTCTGGAAAAAAGGTGTTTCTGCTGGGAATAAGTTTATTTAAAGATAGGAATTCGAGGAGAAATTCTTTCCTTGGTGCAAGATCAAAGGGAGAGCCATGGACATAAAATTCAGCTTTGATTGCATTGCTGAAGGGTCCTGAGCTGATTCTGTCTTAGATCTGATTTGGAGACTGGCAATCACAAATGGTTTCTGTTGACTTTTCTGGATGACATTTCTTTTTTATTTAATTTGTGTTGGAGTTTGGTGGGTTTTGTTTTGGTATGATTTTTCCAATAGAAATTTTTCTTGAAAGGTAATTAAAAATCTTGTCATAGATTTTGGGAGCACTGTGTTCTTAGCAGGAACTGTAGTAAGATGACAGCTGAAGACCTGAAAATCCCACCTGCACACTTCTTTAATGCAGTACTGCTTTAGAACGATGTTATACAGTCACTGTGGGAGTGGAGATCATTCTCAGGATCATAGTAGTGAGGGAACTCATCCATGAGACTGTATCTTTATTAAGCTCAGGTTCACACTATTAAGAAGGCTTGAGATTGCCTGTCCTTTTAATGGACTGTAAGCTCACTTTCAAAATGATACTGTAAAGTGATTCAAAGCGTGCCTGCCCAAAATATGGAAACTCTCATCCTGTATATTTACCAAAGTGGTCTGAGTGCCTTGTGAAGAAAATAAAATAAGAGAATACTTTATTATTTCTTAGATGTGGCATAGTCAAAGGGCATTCACATAAAAGTATATGTGCTAAAAAGAAA